>SPJY01035151.1:740551-816294 GCA_005191435.1 Raddia distichophylla | reverse complement strand
AAATGCACGGTGTGCATTTTCACCTGAAAACATATTATAACTTCTATAAATATGTCATACGGTATCCAATTTGTATGAAATAAATTTTGTAATTAATCTAAAATCATAACGAACCCATTTTTAAAACTTTTTCATTTTTTTCAATTTTTATGATTTTTTTGAATTTTAAAAATTCAAAAAAATCGAAAAAGTTTCAAAAATGGGTTGTTTAGGATTTAAAATGAATTACAACATTTGTTTCGTACAAATTGGATACCGTATGACATATTTATAGAAGTTACAATCTGTTTTCAGGTGAAAATGCACACTGTGCATTTACAGTAGCACCTGCAGTGGATCCCAATCCCGCGCGAAACGCGCAGGCAACGCACTGTGCCGCATGCAGTGTGTCCCATGGTATTTTTTCTTTCGGTGGCCATAATTTTTGACTGGGTGTTCCAATTCACAAACCGTTTGCGCCAACGTGTTCCTCGTATTTTTACGAACAAAACAAGATATATGTTGCCATATAAATATTCAAACTCATCTGATGAAACTTGGGTTTCGCCTACTGAAACTTGGATTTCGTATTCGTTAAACTTGCCGAACTGTCAGGTTTCATCAGATTCAATGCAAGTTTCAACAAGTTTCAACAAGTTTCAACAGGTCTCATGCAAGTTTCTTCAAGTTTCAACAGGTTTCATCCAAGGTTCATCAGGTTACATCGAAGTTTCATCAGATTTCATCAGCACACGGCTAAGTTTCATCAGCACACGACCAAGTTTCGCTAGTATAGATGTAAGTTTTATAAGTGCATTCTCCTAGTTTCATATAAAAAAATAAAAAAGTAAAAAAATCAAAAAAATTTAAAAGTATTTAAAATAGGTTGCTCTCGATTTTAGAAGAATTATGAAATTTATTCCACGCATTTTGAACACTGTTTAAATTTTGTACAAAAATCAGAAGTTTAATTGAAAATTTAATCAAGCGCACTGCTAGCTAGTCGCCTGGGAACGCTGGGACGTGGGCGCACGGCAGCGTGTAGGATTGGCGCGGTGGCGTTGATCAGACGGCCCAGGTTGGTCCGGCGCGAGCGCCACGCGTCAGACGTCCGACGCATGGCGCTCGCCTTATTATTATTAGTTGCAATCAACGAGGAAAGTTGTCTCCTAAAAAAAGAAAGCTGTTACACAGGCTAGCCCAATATGCAGTTTGAAACGTGCCAAAGCTAATGCAGTTTACTGTATGGAAGATAAGCTAGCCCAAGCTGGGCCGAGCTAGGCCGTGGCCGCACCGAGCCAGCCCACTGGCCTCACACCTTTGGGTATGAATGGAGTTAGCTTTTTTTTTTATTTGCTGGTGTTTTGTGCGGGAGAGAGTGTTGCAGTGCCTTTCATAGGGTCTATGGATGCCAATTAAGGATCCATGGGCTACAACCACAGCAATAATTAACTCTTTCAAACGACAATGTGTCACGTGGAATGTTGAGATGCAGTGCGGGACCCAATGGACTAATATTAATATATAAGAGATATCAGCATAGCTTGTTATGTCGTGTGGGTAAAACGTACACGTCTGCAGAGAGACCATTCGAATGGTCATGCCTATGGTTAAAAGTGACTTAGTGGTTTCTTACGACGTATCTTGGGCCTTGTTTGTTTCAGATTAAATTAAATTAAATTAAATGAAAATTTGTTATTTCTGTATAAGCCAAATGATGTAATGTTTTGTAGTCATTTTTTGTGAGGTTTAAAATAGTTCTTCTTAAAGTTTGTAAAATATTTTTTCATAATTTTTTAAACTCGTTAAAACGTGTTTTGAGGGGGTCACAAATTTGCTACAGTAAAACGCAACTCAACATTAATCTGAAACAAACAAGGCCTTGACCATAATAAAATTGACATGGTTACCGTTGTTGACGAGGTTGAGGTAAGACTTTGAGTTTTTTAGACCAAGAGATTGAGAAGTTATTTTATTGCATTTATGTTCAAGTTAATATTTTTATTATGCTACCTGCTATCTATGTTTCATAAAATGCTTTTAAACTAGAGCAAATTTCAGAAAACCCCATGTTTAGGGGACATTGTATCACTTTGCCACATGTTTAAACTATTAATGGCACATAACCACATATCTTCGTTCTAACTAAAAAAACCACACATTGTAGAGATTTACCTAACACATGGGCGTGTGGCATGCCATGGACACACCCGTTAAGTCTAGCTAAGCAACGATTAAGGGCAGCAGTTCTCGTTGTCATCCCGTTCAGCTCTCGCACGTCTGCTCGCCGTCGCCCCGTGCGGATTTTGCGCGCCTGCTCACCGTCGTCCTCTCACGCGCCTCATCGTCCTCATCCCGCCCAGATCACCGTCCTCCTCATCTAGCCCCCCTTGCCCTCCTCCTCCTCCCGGCTACGTGTACCCGTACCATCCATCTTCCTGATCTTCACGCTGAGAGGAGGAAGGTGAAGCGGCCAACAACGAGGAGTCGGGCATGCTACAGGTCTGCGAGCTAGGCGAGCTGGAGGACGACGACGAGTCGGACGGGTTGGAGGACAACGACGAGCTGGCCGAGAGGAGGACAACATTCTAGGCAGCCTGCAGGACGATGACGAGTTGGCCAGAAGGAGGACGACAAGGCACGCAGGAGGACGACCGCGATCCGAGCGAGAGGGGCACGGGGCGACGCACGAGCAGGCACACGGGAGGAGAACTGAGGAGTCGAGTCCTCATGGCGGCAACAAGAATCGAGGGCAACGAGGAGTTGCGCCTCTCCTGCTCTTAATTGCTGATTATCTGAACCTGACGGGTGGGCCAGTACCATGTCAGGCGCCATGTGTTGCAACCATTTTTAAAACACGTGGTTTTGCATTAATTGGATGGAAACCTGTTGTCATGTGAAACTAATAGTCTAAACCTGTGGCAAAGTGATACAATGTTTCCTAAACATGTTGTTTTCTGAAATTTGCTCTTTAAACTATTAGGTAAAATGACTATGCAAATAAACCATCAAACCATCGGCCTTCCTAGGATGAGCCTAAACTTGGCCTCTCCTAGAAAAAACTTGTTAGTACTTGCATGGTGTACTAACCTTAATTCTCATTTCAATGAGCAAGTCCAGAGAATGAAAATGCATAGATAACGTTGTTAACTTTTCGAAAGGGGTGATCCAGACTACTAGGTGTTTCCGCTCAACCTTGCTTGTTTTGTTTTGCTCAGGACTGGTTTCTAATCTTTTGCTTTGCTCAGGGCTGGTAGCCTGAGCTATTGTAATAAGTTGCTTCGCGGCACACTAAACTACTTTAATAGATAATGTAGCAATGTTTTGGTACTACAATTCTATTTTGCTGTGGATATGTGATTGAACCTTGAAACACGTATTGTTAACACAAAGAGGTTTGATCTGTTAAAATTAGGCCCCGACAAACGATTCTCTCTTCAAACTTCGAAATGGATTTTCTCGACACCCATGCTGCTGCTACAAAGGATGAATCCTATCTCATTGGAGAATACGAAGGGGATCAAGTAGGGCCGGAAAAAAGCTCGTGGCTCGGCTCAGGCAAGCTCGGCTCAACACGGCTCGGCGGTGCAAACGAGCTCGAGCCGAACCTGTTTTGTGGCTCCCCAAAGCAGCAAGGGCTTGGCTTGGCTTGTTTTTGACCAAGCTCGGCCGAGCTAGGCACGACTCAGCTCGTTTACTGAATATGAATGGGAAAAGGTTATGGCTCTTGGCTCGACGCGGCTTGATGGTATAAACGAGCTCGAGCCAAGCCCGGCTCGGCACGTTTTTTATCGAGCTCAACCGAGCCAGGCTCTGCTATGCTCAGCTTGGCTCGTTTCCACCCCTAGTGTCAAGTATGTACTTAATGAGTATAGTTAATATCTCAAAAATACTGTATTTTTATAATGTTATATTATAAAAGTTTAAGTTAGTACTTGAGTATCAACTACGTATTTAGTTTATATAATTGGATTTTGATAATAGTATATCTATTTATCTATCTACTAAAATAGAGTTAACCGGAGACATCACATTAATCCTAAAATACTATAAATTCCCACATTAATCGAAGAAAAAAATCTACATTATCGATTAAAGTGGGACCGGATTATAATGTATTACGCTAAAAGGAGTCTTTATTAATTGCAATAAAAGAAAAATAGAAATAGAAATAGAAATCTGTGTCAACTATGCTCGTTGTCGAGTATTTATCGAGCAGAGCAGAGAAAGCCGTAGATCTGATGGACGATTTTTAGGCGGTATGGTTGCATTGATACAAAATAATATTATCTCTATTGCTATAATTGTTTTCAGAAAAAATATGCAATTGCTCGAGGCAGATCGACAGGCCTTAAAACCTCAATTTCACAGCAAATCCAGAAACTGCTTATTTTGGCAGAAATAAAAACAAGGGGTACATGTCCGATGCTGTAAGAGCAGTTTAACGAATCAAGCACAAATCTGGGCAGCCCATTTTTTGAGCAACAAATATTCCAAATCACTTAACCCCATGATCCATGGTGTGTGTCTTATTCTAGATTTTTCACTTCATTTCACGGGCACCTTTACCGACACGGTGGACGGTTACACGGATGACCTGGACCAGGATCAGAACAAGGAGCTACAAATTGAACACATGGAAAATATTAATCACACATTGCATGAAGACATCTGCTATAGATTAATTAAAAAAATTGGTTTTTATGTTCATATGGATCAGTTTTTTCCCTTAATAAGCCACGAACGAACCACAGGCATAAATAATGATCATCCGCAGTAACCAATGCAAAATTGCAAATGACCTTAGAGCATCTCCAATAGCCCCTTCTATCCCACCCCCTAATGCTCTTACAGAAGTACGGAATTAGTGCACAGCAGCAGAAAAAAGCTTAGCTTAAAACACACCCCAACTGCGGATAATTTTTTATTTTTAACCCTTTTGAAATAGATATTTTATTTTTAACCCCGGGTCAAAAGTTTTTTCAAATCTAACCCTTTTGGCCGCGCCAAGCCCCCGGCGCGGCAAATTCATGCTGCCGCGCCAAGCGGGATGGCGCGGCAAGTACATTCTGCCGCGCCATCCCAGGCAAGACCGCTCCACTTGTCATTCTATCGGTAGCCCGTCGGGGCCGTCAGCGTGGCAACCTCTGCCGCGCCAGGCGGGGCCATCCCGCTTGGCGCGGCAGCATGAATTTGCCGCGCCAGGCGGGGTGGCGCGGCCAAAAGGGTTAGATTTGTAAATTCTTCAGCCCGGGGATTAAAATTAAAATAATTTTTTTAAAAAGGTTAAAAAATAATTTTTTTTCCCCAACTGCAGTCCCAGCCGCCGATTGTGGCGGACGCTGGGCGGAGGAGGCTGCCGGCGACGAGAAGCAGCGCCGCTAGTTGCATCGCCTGCACAAGGGCTAGGCCAAAGTAAGCTCTTGCCGGCATCGTCTATAATCACTTGGATTCGATGGGAAGAGCGAGAGGACCAAATTATAATCCCTCCCGGTGGTTATCCGATGAGTCTCGGGTTGATAGGTACGTGACCCGACGACCGACGACCACACCGGCGAGCAAGAAGCAACCATTCAGTCATCAGCCGTCCTTTTCTTGGAAGTGTCAATTAAATCATAACCATCGATCTTATCTAGCCAATCTATAACATATGACAACCAATACAGTCGTATTTTTAAGAGAAAATTACCCTGTTGCCCCCTAAACTTACAGCGATTCTCAAGTAACCCTCCGAACTTAAGTTTTACTTTCTCGATCCCTAAACTTGTCTCTGTTTGCATGGTTGCCTTAAAACCGTTAGGACAATCGATAAGTGTTTACGTGGCCGTTAATCGTTGATGTGTCTGCCACATAACAGTTGAAGGCTTGACATGGCTGCCACATGGATTTTTTAGGAAAATTTGAAAAAAGTAAGGGAATTTGAAAATAATATAAAAAAAACATTTTAAAAATAAGAAAACATAAAATTTGAAAAAATGAAAAAACATAAAAATAAAAAAGGGGGAAATTCGAAAAAAATAAAGATAAAAAACAAATGGGAAAAATAGGGGAAAAATGGACGAAGAAGGAAAATTTTTTATGAATGTTTTCGTTTTATAAAAAAAATTGAATTTGTTTTATTTTATTTTATTTTTTTTGCCTTTTTCCATTTTTTATGAATATGTTTCTATTTTTTCGGGTTTTTTTTATGATTTCCCTTTTTTGAATTTTAATATTTTTTCTTTTTATTTGTTTTCTGATTTTTATGTTTATGTTTTTTATTTTTAATTTTTTTTGAATTTTCCTATTTTATATGTTTTTTCACCAAGAACTAGCCACGTGGGTTGCCATGCCAGCCTTCAGCTGCCATGTCGCAGCCACATCAGCAATTAACGGTCACGTAATTAACACGTCAGCATTTAACGGCTGCCCTAACTATTTTGGGGGCAACCGTGCAAAAAAAGACAAGTTTAGAGGGCGAGAAAGTAAAACTCAAGTTCAGGGGGTTACATGAGAATCGCTGCAAGTTTAGAGGGTAACAATTCAATTTTATCTATATTTAACTTCCGAAGCTCTTAAAAAGATTATTTTCCTACCATAGGTTATTGTTCATGCATGAATAGTGCATGTAACAGTAATTATAGCGCCTATCCTATGCCCTCCAGGGGCCATATGCACATACATGTTGACTCACAACCTGCATCATTATCGTAACGAACAACTTGTGGGACGAAAGATAAAGAAATACGAATGCTTGGACCATCATCTCCTTGGTACCGGATGTAGTAGGCTATCCAGTGAAGTTTTCCCACTCCTCTGAAAGATCCTCCCTTACTCCATTGTTTTTCAGGAAGAGCTGGTTAACATGGAGGTGGAGGTTACGGTATCAGATCAAACGAGCAAGAATTTAAAAAAAGGTAGAATGAAAAAAAAAAATCACGGACTCACGCATGATATATGTTCAAATATGTCAACATCACTGGATGACTGGAATCAGCATAAGATTTGGATTCCATCAACTTGAACCGCTCTATCTTTTTCTTCTGTTCTTTTAAGCTACAGGTGACTGACGCGACGCTATACCGGAAGGCCCTTTGGGGTGTAGAAGGTATAGGAGTTTTTATTTGGGCGCCGTGGGAGAAAAAGTAGGTGAAATGAATCAGAGAATGAGGCCAAAGCAGCAGGACTTGTCTCCACAGGTCAACATACTCCAGAAGGAGGATATGGTTGGAAAAATCATAGCAAAACACCTCTGATTAAGCTATTGGGGCATCTTCTTGTCTTCGCTTCATGGTTCACCTTGTGGGTTGGTGCATGGTTGTCGGGGTTGTTGGGGTTGCGTAGATGTTGAATGTTTGGCCCTGCCTGTCCATGTTTCTTGATCTTGTCTTCATCAAACGCCATGTTAAAATTTGGACTGGGGGTGGTGTGCATTATTGACACTTAACACTTGGCTGAAATTGGATTGGAAGTTAAAGATTTTGCTAACGTATCAGGGGTATCCTCGCACGTTTGGTCATGGACACGGAAAATGATACAATGTTGATCACCATCGGTGATGTCATTGCTTGAGGGCGTCTTGGAATTTTTTGAAATTCTTTTTAGCAGGATAGCCCTTGTATAGAGAACTGGCTGATCTTCACAATATCATGGAGCTCCGTGGCTTGATTGCTGAAGTTGATATTTCATTGTCAATGTATAGAAAAATTCACCCAAGCGGGATAGCCATTGCTTAGGGACTTGGTTGATAACGTGAAACTAGGATCCCATGATATCATGAATCTTCCGGGCCTGATTTGCCTTAATATAATAGCCTTCACTCGAGAGAAATGACTAATAACGCTTGTGGAAGCTTTAGCCGGTTGTTGATTGTCAAGGACAATTCACATGTACAGAGGGGTTTGATTTGTTAAAACCAAGTCTCGGTAGACGATTTCCTTTTCAAACTGAAGGAATTATATGTCCAATTGACAATCATAGGCCACATCGGATGTGAGCTCAATGATATGTGGGACCACGTATGACGTGGGCTACATGGACCATGTGAGACATGGGCCATGGACCGGGTTAGGGCCTCTAGTGTAGAGGGCCCACGGTGGGACTATATAAAGGAGGCGGTGGAGAGGCTTAAGAACGCTTTGAGGAAATTAGGTTTTTCCTCTCCACCAAAACCTAGCTGTCACTTCTCTCCCTCGCCTGCGACCGGCGCTAGCACGTCGCCGTGGGCAGATTCCGATCACCGGATATGTGTATTCCTATAGAGACGCAACACTTGGGGCGCTGGTTTGATCAACCGCAAGACGAACCGGAGAAGACGACGTGATCTGATCGCGTCCTTGTTTTGTGAATTCCTGTTGATCCAGAGGGAATTTCGTGATGCCGCTGGATGCGTTGGAAAGCTCTCGTCGAGGGCTTGTCCGTAGTGTCCAAGATCATCGCAAACGGACTCCGAACGAGGCCGGGGCGTCCGTTTGAAGACAGACTGCGCGAGGAGGTCGCGAATCTCGGCGAGCACGTGGAGCTCGTCGACGACCTCCACGGCATGAGGATCGACCACGGCGCACCTCGTGACTTGTTACTGACCAGCGAGGAGGAGGCGATGGAATCGCCGTGAACGACTACTTTCGTACAACTACGCGCAGATCGATTGAACCGACTTCATCGACTCATCTTCCGCTGCACTGCGCGTCGTAAGGTAACTCGATCTGTGGTCAATTACTTGCAGGGGGTCCTAGGTCTCGGCGGTAGAATTTTGATTCTGTGCTAGCGTAGAGCCCGCGTTTCCCTTCAGTGGTATCAGAGCCATCCTATTTAGTTCTTGATCTAGATCGGTCGCATATATGATATGTGGGTATTGGATTTGATCTAGTATCATTCTCTATCTAGCCGATTGGATCGGTTAGGATTTAATTTAGGCACTTGGTTGATATACCATGAAACTAGAATCTCACGATATCATAAATTTCTAAGCTTGATTTGCCTAAATGGAATACAGAATGTCCAAAGTAACTTAATCTTATTCATTCATTTAGTTTATTCATTCAGTCTTACACAACATTAATTTCATCTCAGCCAGCTTATTTATTCAGCCTAGCCACTCCAAACATGCTCATTGCCTTAGCTCGAGAGAAATGACTATAACGCTTATGGAAGCTTTAACGGGTTGCTGACAAAATTGGTTTTCTATTCATATGGATTAGTTTTTTCCCTTAATAATCTATGAACGAACGACATGGATGGATAATGATCTTGGCGGTGCAAACAAAAACAAACGGTCCTTAAAGAGAAACTAGTGCGAATGGAAAATATCCCTACAGAATTATGAAACTCGTGCACAGCAGAAAAAAGCTTCACTTAAAACACAACCTTACGACCCTCTTTGATTCATGGCCGTGGTTTGGTCGTAGCTGAAAAGGTTGAGAATTTTTAAAAAGTAACTTAAAAAGGCTAAAATTTTTTTAAATTTTTTAGATATTTGAGAAAGAACCCCACAAAGTCTAAAAAATTATTACGAAATCTTACAGTAAAGAACCTATATAAAAATAATAAATTTTTAAACCTAAACAAAACCGTACAAGGATGAAGCCCACAGCCCGGGTCGTCGGCGGTCGCTGGGCGGAGGAGGCTGCCGGCGATGAGAAGCAGCGCCGTCAGTTGCGCCGCCAGCACAAGGGCTACGCCAAAGTAAGCTCTTGCCGGCATCGTCTATGGTCACCTGGATTCGATGGGAAGCTAGAAGACAAATGATGGGAGGGCGAAGCAGTCGTATGAATATAAATGAGTCTCGGGTTGGCAGGTGAACCGACGACCGATGGCTACACTGGCGAGTAGAGAGCAACCATTCATGCACTCAGCCAGTCCACAACCCCGAGCATGTCAGGACCGAGCCCCCGTGCACCGCAGTCCCGTCCCCGGATCCCGTCCCCACATATCAGTGTCGATTCTCCCCCTGGACCCGCACCATGGAAGGCGTGCGCCGTTAATGGCCGCCGCTAATTCGCGGGTGTTGGTTGGTTCCGTCTGCGGTTGAAAAAAATAGTCTTTAAAAAGAGACTAAAAAAGCAAAAAGAAATATTTTAAAATATTTTTGAGATCTTTTAAAAACCCATATAAAACCTCAAAAAATTATTATAAAATATTACAGTGAATGACTTGTACAAAAATGATAAATTTTGCAAACCAAATCCAAATCGTATCGACCGCGAACCAAAAGGGGCCTCGGTACTTAGTTTCTCAAAGTGAGCCTGAAGGGAAATTTTTTCCCATTAATTTGTGCATCCACCCCTTTCTTGGAAAGTGTTTCATCTATTCAATATTATGCTATGATCAGATCTGATATGACACCGACAAAAGGATCTCGCCAGCAGCGAGCAACAGAGGCCACGCGTGACACGGCTTGTCCTTGATCAATTCTTTTTAATTTATTATTTAATTTATGACAAATACACTTCCCTTTTATAGGGATGACTGGCATAGACTCTAAGAAAACTAACTTATCCTTTATGAAAACTAACATCAATCAAATTATAATGTTTGATCTTATCTAGCCAATCTCTAACACATGACAAGTAATACAATCATATCTTTAACCTCCATGGCTCTTAGAAGATTATTTTCACGCGTGAACATTGCATGTAGTAGTAATTTCAATGTCTATCCTATGCCCTCCGGGGGCCATGTGCACATAACATGTTGACTTACAACCTGCATCATTGTCATAACGTACATGTGGAACGAAAGACACAAACATATGAACGCTTGGACCATCACCTCCTTGGTATTGGATGTTGTAGGCTAAATCCACAGAGAATTGGCCATTGTTGGAGAAAAACTAAGTGAAATGAACCAGGGTATGAGGCCAAAGCTGAAGGACTTGTCTCCACGGGTCAACATGCTCTAGGAGGAGGATATGGTTGAAAGGAATCATAGCGGAACACCTCTGATTAACTTTTCGAACCATCTTCTTGGTTCGCCATGTTGGTTGGTGAATGGTTAATGAGGTTGTTGGGGTTACGGAATTGTTTGAAAAAATGGTTATTTATAATTTTTTAAAATTTTTTACATAAAAATGGTTGTCCTACCTGTCCATATACAAATCTCTACCTAATATTAAAGAGAACAAGTAAGAAGGTACGTGCAACGCACGTTGGATAGTACCTCCAAAGGTAGCATTTATGAGAAAACACGCATAGGAAGCATCGGAAAAATACCGGGCGTTCATAGTTAAATTTTTTTCAACAGTGCTAAACCCAGCGAAAGTCATACATTGATGCATCATGATATAGAAGAACCCCAAGACTATGAGACTTTTAAAGACACATGATTCAAATTGTATTTTAAAATAAAATATAAATATTCAATTCTCGGATACATGAATGACCCTCTGACATAATATAAATTAGACAAATGACATGACGATGATACGAATGCTAGATAGAAAAAATATGAAAAATAGTGTGAAGATTAAGAACCAGATGATTCCTTGGCTCCTGACGCAATCCCTGCCTTCGTATAGCATACATTATACGAAGTTATACGAGTAAGTTATCGGACGGCGTCCGACGAAGCACAAAAATGGCACATTCCTTCTGTCGGACGGCGTCCGACGGCGACCGGACGGCGTCCGATCAGTCGATCCAGATTTCACGATTTAATCTGAGCCGTCCGTTTCTAGGGTTTCGCCTTGGGCATATAAATAGGGGCTAGGAGCACGGGAAACACTTGAGAGAGCCTACCCTAGCAGCCACCTTTTGCCCTAGCCATCTAGAGAGCTCCTCCCATGGTTCCCACCTCCATCTAGGGTTCCATGTGCTTGTGAGATTGAGGGAAAAGGAGTGAGGAAGAAGAAGAGAGCATCCCCTAGCCTCCTCCTCATCATCTTCAAGGTTTGTGCCCTCTCCATGGTTGCCTTGCCATTCTCCATGGTGGGTTGAGGGTTGAGTGTCTCCGGTCTTGTGCTCTTGGGATTCTTGCCACCGGGAGACATCGTCGTTGCCGAGCTTCATCAAGCGTACCGCAAGCAAACCCTTCTCCGTGAAGGTCACCGTGCTTCCCACGGTGCTTCCTCTCCGTTCGTCGGGGTGTGTAAAGTCCGCCGTGTGTCGGCGGCCATCTCCGTGTGTCGGAGGTGCCAAGGCGTCCGTGTGTCGGATCCAAATCCTCCATGTGTTGGGGGTACCTCATGTGTTGAGGTGAAACCCACCGTGTGTCGGTGGTCGGTGCCGTGTGTCGGTGCCGTGGGTGTGAGAACTCTCGCTTGTGAGGGAACTCGCCTCCGTGTGAAGGTTTGGAGCTCGCCTACCATGTGTTGGTGAAGAGCTACCTCGAGTGGATTGAGGGCTAGGGACGAGAGAGTCCCGACTTCTCTGTGTGAGAAGTTTCCTCAACGGAGACGTAGGTGCTCATGTGTTGAGCACCGAACTTCGGTAAACAAATTGGTTTGCGTCTCCACTTTCCATCCATTTACTTCCGCACCTGAATTAATCGCTTGCGTGTGAGTGCCATCGAGCCTCCTAGTAGTCGCTTGTGCATTATTGTGATCACTTCCGTAACTAGACCCTAGTTTAATCGATAGCTTGGGTTCTTAATTTGACTAAGTAAATCAAGCGAATCGAGTGAACTAAAATTTAAAAGAGCCGATTCACCCCCCCTCTCAGCCTAGGATCCTTACAGGGGGGGAGCAGGAGCAGGATCAGGCAGCAGAGAAGGTAACAAAGGCTTGACAACAACTGGTACTAGGTCGCCAACAGAAACAGGAGCCGTGTTCAAAAGAGGTGAAAGTGCATCCTGATTTACGTGCACATGATCCTCAACATCAGCCCCCAACACTTGATCAATCTCAGTGTTAAGCATTGGAACCGCCCTTGAAGCACTGCTGCCGGAGGAAGACGGCACAGTGGGATTAGCTTCGAGAAGCATAGGATCATCCCAAGGTATGAGAATACCTTCTTGTGTCTGCATGGCAGGTTCTGGAAATGACCCCACAAGCAAAAGGTTTGGTCGAACAAAATCTCGGGGCGCACCACCTACGGCCTGACTATCCTGTGAGGCCGACGAACCATGCATAGCTTCTTTGTCGTAATTGTGGGCGATGGTTGGGACAGTGTTGGAGTGGCGGTTTCCATACTGGTTACCTCTGTCCTGCCTACGGCCTATTCTTTCGTGCACACTAGTTCTTGCTGGCGCACCAAGAAAGCCATCTCCCGCCGACTGAGCTGCGTGCGAGCCATGATTAGAACTTCCTTCATCCGGGGGTGGTGGGGATCTGTCTCTTGTAGCCCCAAAGCGAGGTGGTCTGAACCCTGTCAGGTATGTTGAGCCGTCCTGTAATCCCAGAGACCAGGGTAAAGCAAAAGTGCATGGGAATTGGGAAGTCCCCCTCACAAGATGTTGATCAACAGGTCCAAAGTCAATCACTCGGTCCAGGTGGATTAGCACTTTAAATTTGATATCGTCATCCACACCAGCGGCTTCCTCTGTCGTCTCATAGAACCGCATAAACGCGATGGGGTTTGTGTATTCAACGTATTTTGTGATGGTGGGGAGCTTAATGGAACAACCACCGCTTGGAACGCAAGCGCATGGACAATGGGGTGTTTTCATGTGCGGGAGGTTAATCATGAGCTGGGAAAGTAGCTGGAGTGCTGGGTGAGGGACTGAGGGTTATCGCGGGTTGTTGGTGGTGTGGGTAGGGTACTAGGGTGGTATGTAAGGTGGGGGTCGTGGCACCTTGCTTATACCCTACGAGCTGGGTGTGTAGTGCCTCTAGTTCGAAAAGAAGGAAAGCATGCGAATCAAGCTGGGGGTACATCAAAGGGGACTGGTGATGTTGGGTGTGATGGATGGGCCTAACGCATAGACGGCTACGAGCGTTGCGGGTGTTCCTTCAGCAAGGCCAACGAGAGGCACCACGGAGCCACACGCGGTGGAGCGTACGATCTGCAAGCTAGAGGCTTCGGTGGCCAGGTCAACGGTCAGCGTTGTTGGAAATAATCTAGATAAGGTAGCAGTCGTGATTAGGTAGTAAGAGTTTGTCTAGTTTGAGTAGCACTAGTTTCATCTAAAATTGAAAGTATTAGAGATGAAGTTTGTTTACAATTAGTAGTTCTAATTTGATGAGTAAGAGTATTGTAATTTCTCTAGTGTAAATAGATGCCCAAGGTCCAAGGGAAAGGTGCAAGTTTAGCACCGGAAAAATAAATGAGCCTGTCCTGTGATGCATCAGTGAGCTATTTCGGGAGGCGTGATTCCTGCTGAACATGGGCTCGGTGGCATGCTCTTCATGTTCGTCGGTCTAGGCGACGATCGGCTCAGTTTGAGAGTGTTCCAAAGGATCCAAATCTTGGGCTAAATCCAACAAGCATGGCGGCTGGCCCGGCGACTGTGCTTGCAACTAGGTTTGCCACCGGTGGAAAAGCGACGAGCTTGGTGGAGGGGACGGTAGTGGTAGCGGCCATGGCTTCTCCCTCACTCCTAAAACATACCTGCGGTTCGATGGGATTTGGATCGCTTCAAAGACTGACCGTTGGCGGTGGTAACTGCATCGGCACCATTGCACCCCTTAATCGAGTAAACCATTTTCTTCTTTGGGGCGTGATTTGCCTCAACATCTAGTATACGCTTCCTATGGAGGGTGCCAACTGTCGTCGGGTATAGATGGCCAAATAGGCAGCATGACACGACACAACATGAGCATGTACGGGCACGGGCACGGGCACGGTTAGGCACGACACGAGATGGCACGAACAAATAATCGTGTCGTGTCGTGCCAGCCCACGGACTGAGGGTCAAGCCTAGACACGGCACGAGGAAGAAATAATCGTGCCGTGCGGGCCCCGCCGTGCCCTGCTTGCCGTGCTGGCCCATTAGTTAAATAGTTAATAAGTATGTAAATTGATAAACAGTTAAACATAAGTACACAGCACAACCATAAACACAAGTTCACAAATCACAAACTTCAAATAGTATAGAGCTGTTTATATAATATTTGGATGCCTCATTAAAAACCTTTCTAGCTAAAAACTCATACCTCATGAGAAAACCCTAGAAAGGATGACCAGATGAACAGATCTAGGATTCCAGAAAGAACACCAGAGTGGGAGAGGGCAAGACGCAGAAAGACTGAGAGAGAGAGATTCAGAGAGGAGAGATAGATGAGAGAGGAGACTGGAGAGACTAGAGTGGCGACGTCGACGAGATGGTAAGATGGCAGCGTTCGCGTGGCTGCGCAGTGGGAGATCGGAGATGACAACGACGAGATCAAGATGGCGCCTATTGGTCGTGGTAAGAGGACGCACCTTGGTGGCATTAGAGACGCGATGCGACGGCAAGAGGCGGAGAGGGCAGGGGAGGCGGAGCCGTGGAGCCGCGAAGCAGAGAGGATGAGAGGTGGGAGGCTGAGCGGCTAGTGTTCTAGGGGAGGGGCGGGGTTGCGGGGTGATCGGGCGGGTGGGATTGGGAAATGTTGAAAGTGCATCTAGGCCCTTAAGTAATTTTGGTGATTAATGAGTAACAATTATAGAGATAATATTTTCTATTGGAGAATTATACACAGATGTTATACAGGTTAAGGCCGTGTTCTTTTCAGCATATCGTTGCATTGGCGTAATATTGTAGCAAATTTGAGAGCCCATGAAAAGAGGTCTGAAAATTATAAAAAAATAATTTTAAAAATAGTTTTAGAATCATTTAAAGTACTACTAAAAGTCACGAAAAAATCGTTACGAATCATCTCAACATATAGGCTATATAAAAATAACAAAATATGCTACAGTAATACGCAACGGCACGATACGCTAAAAAGAACAAGGCCAAAATCCATGAGGTACATGTTTACATGTGTTGGTGTACCCTAAAAGTGGATATGTTGCAAGAAGGCATCAAGACTAGTATTTATCTGTAAATCTTTATTTATTGAGTCATAGGGATACCGAACTATAAAGAGGGATGCAATGGAGAAGCATATAAAGGTTCCTAAGTGCTCAAAATAGGTATCTCGAAGTTCATGTGAGTTTTCCATCCAAAATACACTCTATACAGAACCTACACCATCAGAACATCCGATGAGGGTCGGAACATCCGATGGTGAAACCAGCCTGCCTATTTTCAACGCCATCCAGTAAGCAGTCCATCGGAACATACGACGTGGGTCGAAACATCCGATGGTTGTCGGAACATCCGATGGCTGTCGGAATATCCGACGCGGGTCAGAACATCCGATACGGGATTTTCTGCAGCAATGGCTACTTTTCGGGATTCCCAATTTAAAGCCCTCTCTAATACCTGTCAAAAGGTTATTGATCCCCTGATTTGAACCTAATTCATATTCTTCTTCATCTCTCTCAAGAACCCTAGCCTTTGTCTCTCTCTTGTTCATCTTGTGAGATTTAGATCTAGAGAGATCAAAGCACCCAAGTGCTCTACGAGTTAGAGTCTTTCAATTCTTGAGCACTTAGCGATTCCTAATTTCTTCATCGCATTTGTTACTCTTGGAGGCTTGAAGGGCTCCTAGACGGCTAGATGTCGCCGGTGAGCCACCGATCTTTGTGTGGTGTGCCTCCGGAGTTTGCGAAGGTGTGAATCTACCTCCATAAGGAAAATGATTCAACTAGTGATCGCCGGTGAGTGCTGTGCGCTTCGCCGGGAGGGGATTAGGGTCTTGGTGATCCGGGCTTTGTGCCTTCCCTAACGGTGAGTAGGATCTCCCTTCAAAGATCCGAACATCGGTAAACAAAAATTCGCTATGTCTTCGTCTTGCTTTTGTTTAGTTGTTTTTACTATTGGTGTTGGCTTGTTTTGAATATTCTTGAATAGATCTAAACTTGGTTTTGCGAGAAATCAGTTTTACTGCAGGTTTTCGTCGTTTCCAGAACACCCATGATCAGAACATCCGACCCAGATCAGAACATCCAACGCAGGGCTCTTTGGACCAGATCGGAACATCCGACCTCCATCGGAACATCCGACGTGCTGGTCACTGTTTGAATTGTTTTATTTCTGCAATTTCATTTTATTCGCCTATTCACCCCCTCTAGGCGGCATAACGATCCTTTCAAATGGGGAAAGGGGGCTGGGGCCTGGGGAGCGCAGGGTAGGCACGGGATACCATGGAGCGTGGGTTGGCCATGGGCCCCGCCTGCGCCGTGGGGGAGGCGAGGCCGAGAGCCTGGGAAGCGGGGGAGTCGTGCCCCTATCGTGCCTGGTATTTAACCGTGTCGTGTCCGTGCCAGCCCACGGGATGACTAGCCGTGCCATGTCAGCCCGGGCCCGTGCCAAACCGTGCCGTGTCGTGCCGTGCTTAGTGTCGTGCCAAACTGCCATGCTTCGGGCCGGTCCATTTAACCCGGCCCATCTGGCCATCTATATCGTTGAGATGACTTGAGTAGTAAATTTGTGGGGTGGCTCCCCCACCCAATGCAGGAGACCCCTGGACTAGGGAGGAGTGACCCTAGCAAGAGGTGCAACCAAGAATGAAATGAGGGTCTATGCAATTCTTTTTTATTCTAATTGAGTTTGGGTTACAACAGGCTACATGACCTTATTAATATAAATTTCAACATTTGTGTCCATATTACCCCTACGAGTAGTAATCTTAAAGGCAAGAAGGTATTGTACATGTACTACACCTGTTTGCTCCTCATCAAGTGGGAAAAAACAGGTGCCTACCTATTGTTCCTCTTGTTTGCATTCCTTTTGCAGCCTTCACAATTGGTGACAAACCAATGGTTTCCTCCAATGGTCACTACATTAGCTCTTACTGCTTGTAATGCCCCATTTTAGCTCATAGCTAAAGTGGTGGTCAGTTTTTGGCATACACAGAACATCTTGGATTCCCAAGCCTTCTTTTTATTGTTTGCCTTAGGTGAGAATTCCAAATCTACAGCCCACCACCATTATTGGTGTGCAGAACCTTGGAGGACACCGCACGGACTGTTGGCCCGGCGTTGGCTCCTGGGTGATGGGAGTCTAGAGAGGACCCAACGCGAAGTGTCGGCTTGGAGTTAGTCTGAGAAGCATGGGAACCTAGGTACCATCCCACACAGTGTCGTCCCATAGTTAGCTTCGAGGCGCATGGGAGTTCCGGGAGTTCCCACGCAGTGTCGGGATGACCTCACGAGGAATGTCAACCTAGAGTTTTCTTTGGGGCGCCTGAGGGTCTAGGGAGGACACCGCGAGGTGTGTCACCAGAAGTTGGCTCCGAGGGCCTCGGGGTCCTTGGAGGATCCCACGAGGAGTATCAACTTGAAGTTGTCTTCAGGGCACATGGGCATCTAGGACGGTCTTGCAATGAGTTTTGTCACTTGGGGAACGGCACCCTCCCCTAGCAAATCTTAAATTTATTTTTCCATTGGTTGGTGAACAATTATACCTGTTAGTGGAACAAACCAGCATTGATGACTGGTTAGTATACTAGTTGATGGAACAATAGGTAGTGATATCTATTACTACTGGTGGTTGATTGCTCAAACCAGTAGTATCTGGCGCCTCCACTCTATTGTTTAATACATAAACTATACCTTCCTTGTGATCTAACTGTTCCATCTGCTCCCTATATGCAAATCTTCTTGCTCTTCTGATCGCCTCCTTGGTTGATTGTTCCTGGTAATGGCGGTGCCTCAACCTATGCTACCTCCTTCTTCGGCGCCTCCTTTTGTGTCACGCTCTACCTCTGATGTCACCTCACGATATGCTCCACCGGGTCTTGTCCTAGGCCTCATATTTGTTCTTGCGCGTGGTCGATCAAATATGCGGGTCTCAATTGACATCTTAGGGAACGGGTAAGTTCTAATCCAGAAAATGTTAATTCCATACATTATTGTCCTTGTGAACGCCTAACTCTTCTCCCATTGGTCCAACAACAAGGCTAAGGTCGACACATGCCTCAAGACCCAGCTTGTTTCCGTACTTTCAAGACTGTTCAAACTGCACTACCCTGGGATGGTGGAAGAGGAAGACCGGACCCGTCCAATAATCCCCTGGGATGACTACAAGATTGTGCAAGAAGAAGGTCAGGTTTCGGCTGCCTCAGAGTGTCTCTGCAAATTTTGGGTAAGCCTTTCGATCATTTCAAATACTCTCATCATTCCTCACGCTAATAATATGTTTGTCTACTGTTTTTAGACACATTTTCGACCTCGTGAGCCCCTCACCCACTTGGACTTCGACAATGTCATTGACATCAAGGCCAAGAGTATTTTTTGGTTCCAGCTGCGGCGGACGCGTGTCGACGCGACCAAGGATTGGTACAAGTAAGTTGAACCACAACTCTTCTTTACAATGCTAGTAATTTTGTTTGACACACACATCAACATGGGTACAAGAGAGAGCATGGCGAGGAGCTCACTGACACTGAGGCTTCAGACAAGTACTTGTCCCCTTAGCAGTAATCTCAGGTGCATCCTGAGTGGGTCCAAAACTGTCCGGAAGTTTAGGATGGACTTGGCCATTATTGGAACAGTCCAGACTTCAAGGCCAAGTCTAAGCAGTCCAGGCTCAACCGAGCAGCGCAAGGAGTAGTTAAGTACATCGAGAGGTGGTCCCTACCATTTTTAAGGAAGAAATAGGTAATGACTTATTCTTTAATCATTCTTGATGTTTTTTCTCTATGACCCACAACGTGATGTAGTCTGAAAGGGCTAGGGAAGACATAGGTGCCTTAGAATCCACAGGAGGGCCATGACACCGAAGGCACAACGAGAAGCTCCCGATCCAGCCGTGGCACAACATGCACAAGACAAGATTGGCTCGTATTTTATCTTTTTTACCATTCCGTAACTATGAGAATGAGAAGCAATTTCAAGCTTAGTCAATTTCAATAATTACTGGCCCTAGAACCAGAAAAAATAGACATATTCCTCAATTATCGCAAATGTTCAATCCCAATCGAAACTTAAGAAACTCCAACCAGAATTTAAGAAACAACAATCATGTTTTATTCGAAAGGTCGAAAGGGCCAGACCCATATATAAGTGCAACCTATATCATTACTATAATGTTTATCACTACTTGACTTGCTAATCTCAGCAGTTCTGAATGCGAAACGGTACGTGCAAGTGTATAAGGAGACGCACGGCCCTGACAGCGACCCGTACGCAGAGAAGGAGTTGGACGCTGAAGTAATATACACGCACATGGTGCATAAGTCGCACGGTCGCTACGGGATGGGATCCGACCATATCAGGTGACTTTGATCTTTATTTGTTTCATTCCTTTGGTCGCCGCATTAAATGACTTATCCATACTAACCACACTTTTCTATTGCAGGTCCGGTGGATTCATGCGCGATGCAAGGTCCCGCCGCGCCGCGCGGGAGAGAGCTCACGAGAGGGAGATGGAGAGGGAAAGGGAGAGATAGGAGCGACATAGGAAAGAGCTCCATGAGTGGAGGTTAACCATGGAGATGAACCAAAGAGCGGCTCAGGAGCGATGGGAAAGAGAACAACAACAAAGGTGGGCTGAGTTCATGAGGCTCCATTCAGGGGGTAACTTCGTACAGGTATTCCCATCTAACCCCATTAATTAGCTACATCAGATCCTCATTTATTTGCATTAACACTATATGTGTAGGGTGGGTCGAGCAGGCAGGTTGATCAAGGTGGCAGCGCTAGTTACTCGCCTAACGGGGTACCACGGCCCTTTGTTTAGGTCCAAGATGCGGTAAGTGTCGTCATTTCATCACAGTCTAATCTAAAGTGTCAATTGAAATAAAAATTAAAATTCTTAATGCTTTCAGGTCTCTGCTCCATCAAGTTAGGTTTAGGGAGTCGATCACGACGCTTGGCGCAAGTGGGCGGCAGCTGGGACTGACGAGTTTCTAAGCCTACTAAGGAGTCCTTCGCTCTTCCCCTACACCAGAGAGCGCTCCTTCGGTCTTCCCTCCACCGGACGATACTCCTTCCATCTTCCCTAACCTGGAGAGTAACCAGTGATGGATGGAGACTATGAGTATGGACCTCTTATGTGTATATGCTATGTGTAATGGCACAAATGTTATGTGTATGTGGATATGTGCTTTGTGGCATGTCGATGTGTCAATTTGGTTTGTGATGTCGATGTGTGTATGTGGATTTGCATTTGGGCCATTTGTGAATGTCAAATTGGATATGAAACTATTATGTGATTGATATATATGTTGTGCTTTTCTGCTATTGAAATCTGTTTAAAATTCATATTTAAAAACTTTTTTCTAAAAATGCTAATTCCCGAGGGCTAAATGGCCCTCGTAATAAACTAACCAGGGCACCACAGGCTTCTCGCGAGGGCCACAGAGCCCTCGCGAGTAGAAGTGGGCCATCCCCCGCGCGCACCCGCCAACGTGGACCCCGCAGACATGTCGCAAGGGCTGTATGGCCCTCGCGATAAAGCTACCAGGCTAGAGAGTCGCGAGGGCATACTAAAACCCTCACGTTTAACTATTCGTGAGGGCCATGCCCTAGTATTCTGTCGTTATTTGCGGGGGAGTGGACGCGAGCACCTATCGCAAGGGTCGACCCTCGTGAATAGTTAATAGCGAGGGCTCCTGCCTTTATCGCGAAGGTTTTCAGCCCTCGGTATTGAGGGAGGTTCCCGTAGTGCCAGGAGATACTAATCGTTTGCTTGCCATTGGCGAGATACGAGGCTTCCTAGGGATGCTAGGGAGCATTAACTGTATGCACTGGGTTCGAGGAACTTCCCGAAAGCATGGCACGATGCATACACAGGCCGCGCACGCGAGCTGACCATAGTTTTGGAAGTCGTGGCCTCACGGGATTTATGGATTTGACATGTGTTCTTTGGTATGCCAGGTAGGTTGAACGAGTGTTGTAATACTTAAGAATCCTATTCTAGTATCATGCAGAGTCTTGGTCTTTACCAATAATAGGATCCTGACTAACATTCACCAACCAGAGTCTAGCAACTCATCCTCCTCAAGAGACTAATAGGTTCTTGTAGTCTTGGCTGGTTTTTCCTTCCTCCTCCCTGTTGAGGCCAAACATGGACCTGATTGGGGATCTTTATCTTTAGTTTGCCGTGGTCCAGGACATCTCCCTTTTCTTGATCGTGCGCAAGAGCACCGCATTCTCAATGTTGATGACCTTGAACTTCAGCATGACCGAAAAGCGTACTCCCTAGGGCTAGCTGCCCTTATGCTCTGGTAGTGTGCAAGATTGCAATGGATTGGTCTAGGGAACGCCAACACCAAGTTTTCCCACATTCGGGATAATGGGCCGCACAGAAAGAACTTTAACCACTCCCTCCAAACCCTCCTTGGAGAGTCGTTTTTTGTGCTTTACTTGGGTCCACCTTTGAGAGGCGTATGTCATTGACTATGCTAGATTGGGATACCTTCAGGTGGACTTTAGCGACCTCGATCCCCACTTCACCATGGAGAAGATCAAGGGCACTATTCTCCATGCCAATAGAGAAAGCCCCCGACCCGAACAGTTTCACCGATCTCTTTTTTCGGTCATGCTGGGATATCATCAAGCTGGACCTTTGCAGCGCCTTCCAGTGTCTTTTTGAGGGTAAGAGGGACAACTTTAGTCTACTCAACACGGTGAACATTGTTCTTATCTCTAAGAAGGAAGAACACTTATCTATCTCACCAATCGATCAACCTCACCCATAGCATGGGGAAGTTCTTTGCCAAGGTGCTAGCCAACTGGCTGGCCCCACATCTTGAGGATTTCATCTTTATAAATTAGAGTGCCTTCATAAAGCGTAGAAGTATTCATGATAACTTCTTTTTTACTCAGAATACCATTTTGGTGCTGCATAAGAGGAAGATTCCCTCCATCTTCCTCAAGCTTGAATTTGCCAAAGCTTTCGCGTTGTTCACTAGGGGAGCTACCTTTTGGAGGTCCTTCACCACCTTGGCTTTTGGCACAGAAGGTGTAGCTGGACTACCAATTTGCTTGGCACAACTTCCTCCATGATTCTTCTCAATAGAAGATTCGAACCTTACTTCCATCATCATTGGGGTGTGAGGTAGGGGTGATCCATATCCCCGATACTCTTCATCATTGCTCTGGACCCATTCAAAGGCTTCTAAAGACTTTCATGGACTAAGGGATCATCACCCGTATCTTGCTTGGGGACAAGAGTTTAAAAATCTCTCTACGCAGAGGATGCCATGTTGTTTCTCCAACCACGACGGGATGACATTTCTACTACATTCAGCATTCTTATGTGTTCAGGTAGGCCATAGGCCTAGTCATCAACCTTGCCAAGTGCTCTGTTGTTCCTATTGCATGCCAAGAGCATGTCGTCAAATAAGCCCTCATTGGATTCCAAGGCATTGAAGCTTCCATCCATTGCACTTATTTGGGCCTCCCACTTTATAACTGTTGTCCTCCTAAGGCTTGTTTCGGGTCCATCATCTTGAAAATGCCGAAGCGACTCTCAAAGTGGAACCGCAAGCTCTTGACTAAAGAAGGTTGCCTAACATTTGTCAAGACGGTCCTCTCTACATTCCCAACCAACATTCTCTTGGCTCTTTAGATGCCCAAATGGGCCACGAAGCATATGGACAAATTGAGGTGGGCATTCCTTTGGCGAGACGATGAGCTTTCTAGGAGGCCACTGTCTAGTCAACTAGAGCACGATTTCCTAGCCTAAGCACCTAGGAGTTAAGAATCCTAGACATGCAGTGCTTTAGAACTCGAAAGGAGATCAAAGTTATTCATATATCTTCCAAAATAGATAAACTATATTAGAGATAATGGAGATAATATGGATAAATATCAAAAAAGAATTACCCTTCTGATTGAACATTAGTTTTATTAAAGCTTATATTTATAAAGGTTATTTTTTATAAAAAAATCTTGCCTCGCAAATACCAAAGACACCATGCTCGTTCAAAGAAAACGAAGGTCTAGAATGGACACAAAGGTCGTCTCCCCCTTGGTTTTACATGGCAAGAGGTTTCATATGGTTATTCAGATAGATACAAGAGCAAAAACACCTGACCAACAAAGGAATAATTTTTTAAATTTAAATATTAGGTAGTATAGTTCATGGCAGCATTACACAAACAAATACCAACCATGACCATTTTTTTTAGAAATGGATCAGTTCTAGCCTCTACATCAAAGATATGTATGACCCTTACAAATAAAAAATTCAAAGCGTGTCTAAAGAACAACAAAAAGATTGAATATCACAAAAATAATGTTTAACTAGCACAAAGCCTAAAATTATTCCGCCAGCCATTATTAGCGAAGAACAACATCGCCACCACTTCTAAGGAGCGACGTGTTGCTTTGATTCCCTCACGGTCATCATCTTTATATAACGAGGCCCAATAACACACAACCAGTAGGCTCCACTGAAGGCCAGCCGTATGAACAAAGTAACTTTGCTTTTGTCAAAAGCAATACCATTTCGACAAATCCAAACAGATTAAAATAAAACAGTCACCCCAACTAAAATAAGCATTTTTTTATTTAATTCCACTCCATAAAACCAATCACCCGACAAATGAGCCCAGCTTCTTAGGGTCTTTAGATCAGAAGCAATATAGGAAATACGCCATACAAACTTAGCAATATGATAATGAAAAATGTGGCGATGTATATCCTGATTAGCACAGCAAAAAAACACTGTTGACTCCCCCTCCAATTACATTTAGCAAGATTGTGCCAAAAACCTTGACCATATATTTTATCATTAAAGTTTAAGCAGTACAATTCATGATAGTAAGTTGGACGAAATACGCACAATCTAGGGTTGACCGGTGACTCTTGAGGCGAACGAGCAAAGCAAGTCCACGCTACAGGCCATGAGGTCTCCCCTGCATGGCTGCATGCGTTGATAATGAATACTCACGGAGTCTTTGGTTGAACGGTGACCCTCGAGGAGTTTGTCGGCTAGAGTAGGAATCAGCCTTCAGCTCCCCAAAACGAGCCTTTCAAGTAGAAGCTTCGTTCGTCTACTTTTCCTTGTTAATTTGTACATCCGTTCCTATGTTGGGATGTGTTTGAACGAAACAAATGTTGAATAACAGCCCGGATCACTATCGTAGTGAACAACGCGTGGAAACCAACCAAAGGTTCTCCTACACTGCTATGCTAGCATTTACGCCAATGAAACATCACAAACGATAACAGTAGACACGATGTTTGATAATGTAGTTCAGTATTGCTGCCTAAGTCTATCTGATTATGAACGCTTCTCCCCTAAACTATCAGCACACCGGCTGACCTAGTCACGATCACATGTCGGCCGCTGACTTCGTCTTGCCTATGCTACTATTATGGAGTCGTTATTCTCGGTTACACCAGGGTTATCTTCTTTTATATAGTAGAGGTTTGGCTAGAGTTGACTAAAACTCTAAACCAACCCTGCCTACTATAACACAGAGTGCATGTAACCTATTTGTACACATATTGGATATAAAATCTAACAAACTACTACAGAATATGATCTTTTCTAGCTTGAAGTCGTTCCAGTGTCTTATGCAAATCCTGTACCCGGACTTTGGTTGCTTCCTTCTTTTGCAACCTACAGCGGCCGCCCGACGAATACTCCTCGAACTCGCCGCCCTTCAAAAACACGCTTAGTAGTTTCACATGCAACAGTGGCCTCTTCCATTAGGAGAAGCTCAGTACCGTCGTCTTTGGAGTCACATGAGCCTATTTCCATGTTAACTACTGCTCACTTTGGTAGACCTAGACAGTCTCTCTTTACGTGCTCTCACTCATTACATCTGAAACACCACACCGTCCTGTTATTTTTCTTGTTCTTCTTTCCGGTCCCATGACCGCCATGATTACCTGAGACTAGCAAAGCAATAGAACGAGGTTTTTTCATTTCATTGTTATTTTTTTCAATTGATGAGACATAAGTGCCGCAATAATATCCTTACTCTTGATGCTATCCTTGCCATATATCAGTGCCGTGACCAAATGCTAAAAGGACGGAGGCAAAGAACAAAGAAGAATAATTGACTTGTCTTCATCGGCGATTGTCACCTCCAAATGTGATAAATTCGTGACATACCTATTGAAAACATTAATATATGATTGTAGATCTGATTCCTGCTGCATCTTCCGCCCATATAACTTCCCTTTCGGATACAGTTTGTTGATCAGAATATTAAACATAAACTGACTGGCCAACTTGTCCCTTATTTTCTTTGATTATGACAACTGCATGACATGTAACATGATCTGATCTGAGGGACAAAGGCGTATAGTTTCTGCTGTTTGCAACCGCATCTCCTCCCAATCATCGGTCTTCACCTTCTTCGGTTTATCTGCCTTGAGTGCCACCACGATCCTCTGCTGAACCAGAAGATCCCGGACCCTCGCCTACCATAAACTGAAGTTTCCTATACCGTCAAACCTCACCAAATCGAAATTTTTACTTATCGGTTTCATCCTGCCGATCTGCAATTCTCTCAATGCCAATTGCTTATTGATGGATTTATCGCCACCCGACCCGTTCGACATTTTGAACAGATCGCCAACAACACTTCAAGAACGCCTCCATCTTTCGAAATCTCACGCCTTAACTACTCCAAAATCTGCGCTAAAAAACTACCGTTGATTATTTTGAATTGTCGGGTTTGGTTTCCCCTTGGATTCCCTTTTATAGTTGTGAGGTAGCCCAAATTTTAATCATGAAAATCTAGTACAAGTAGGAGCCCTAGCCTCATGGAGAAATGATTCTTCCACGTTCTGCAGCTCGCATGGGGTGACATGCAGAGCAAGGTATGCACCTCGTCTCACTGCATTAGACCTTGAATCACTGAACTTCACTGGGCAAATATTTCCTTGTGTTGCTCATCTCAGTTTCCTGACACGAATCCATTTGCCAAACAATCAGATCAGCGGCCACATCGCCCCTAAGATTGGCCGCTTAACACAACCAAGATATCTCAACCTCAGCATGAACGCTCTTAGCGGAACACAGAGGCCTTCAGTGACTCAGTCTCAGCTCCCCAAAACGAGCCTTTCAAGTGGAAGCTTCGTTCTTCTATTTTTTTCTCGTTAATTTGTACGTCCGTCCCTATGTCGGCATGTGTTTGAACGAATCAAATGTTGAGTAACAGTCCGGATGACAGTCGTAGTGAAGAACTTGTGGAAACCAAAGATAGAGAAATATCAGAATATCGTTTCTTGGACATTCAAACAAATTTGCTTCACCGTTCTCTTCCAAAATAGACACCCCTCCTATTTCCTTACGAAAACAATTCCTTTGAAAGGACAATGTAGGAAAAATACATGGTGCATGGAATAGTGAACGAAACGAACCGAAGGGAATAGGGATGTTGATGGTCAAATTGAGAGCGCTCATAGTAATAATATGTTCTTTTATGAAATAATGATACGTTTCTCGTGGCCTCTCGTCGGCGCAGTTTCGAGCGGTGTGACTAACCATTATAATTTTACATAGCACACACAACACATGACACTATGACTTAGCAATATATGAGTTGATCATCAAATAATTAACTGAACATTGGCACATGCATCATTTTAGACAGCACACACAACTCACATAGCAATATGATTTTGCATTATATGACTTAATTAGCAGTATTTGACTTATTAATATGGACGGACAACATGCATTTATCAATTACCTCCGAGACCTAGCCTCTTCCTCATTGGAGGTGGATGTATATAAGTCTAGAATGACTAGGTAATGCTCATACCAACACGGGCATCAGTAGTCATCATCGCCGATAAAGCCGTTGATAGGGATGCCCTCTAGTGCTGCCAAAGCCAGAGGTGGTGGCGGTAGAGGAGGACCTGGCAATGGAGGAGGAGGTGGCGGAGCTGGAGCTAGAGGAGGAGGGCGCCAACTGTCGTCGGGATGACCCGGGTAGTGAAATTTTGAGGTGGCGCCCCTCCCAATGCAGGAGACCCGCGAATTGTGGAGGAGCGACCCTTGCAAGACGTGCAACCCATAATGAAACGAGGGTCTCTGCAAATTTTTTTATTCTAATTGAGTTTGGGTTACAGCAGGTTGCATGACCTTAGTTATATACATCTCGCGAGTTTCAAGTCAGATTGCCAGCCCTAGTTGCATTCCTTGTAATCTGATTGCTCCAACTGCTCCATGTTATGATCTCCCTGGTCTTCTGATCGCCTCCCTGGCCGATCATTCCTGGTCATGGCGGCACCTCATCAGTTATAAATGCTAGGTTATGTCGGTTAGTTAGAAAAACTAGCAGTGATATGAGATATCACTGTCATTCGTGAAGTCCTAAATGGTTTTCCTGCGCATGCTAATGAACCAGCCGTGATCATATAGTATTGCTGTGTTCAGTAAACCGGTAGTGATGGCACGGTATGGAAGGAATGTTAAATAGTAGTGACTTGTGCTAAAACAGTACATGCTTTTCAATTCTGCATAACATTTTAGCGCAAGGATCTGTCGTTCTATCAACCTTATTAAATTTTCTACCGAATTAATTAATACAAGGCAATTCTCCTCGTACCGACGTAAATAATGAGCTATTTACGTCGACTTCATCGAATTTCTTAGTGACAACTGACAGTCCTTCTATACATTCATTGACACTATGTACCCTCTATAAAATTCTATTCATTGGCCCTCTGTACCCTCTGCGCGTCGTGCGAAAGGTCGGCGGTATCTAGGTCGGTCAACCGCCAGTACGTCCAATCAGGCCGCGCACTTATCCTTTACTCATAAGCCAAGGAGATCGATTGCAGAAAGCAGCAGCTACGCTTCAGAAGCCACAAAGAAGAAGCAGCAACAGCAGCATACATCCCATTCCCACCAATTAAGAAGGAGCTAGCTAGGGCTATGGAGCTGGTTACGGGCGCGGTAGGCAGCCTCATCCCGAAGCTGATTGAGCTGGGCCAGGAGAAGTACAAGCTGTGGAAGGGCGTGAATTAAGGAGCAGGTGGAGTCCCTCTCACGGGAGCTGGAGGTGATGCACGCCGCCCTCGCCAAGGTACTGCGCGTCGACGACGGCCGCCGAGGCGCCAACGCGAACAAGCTCAGAGAGCTTATGGAGAAGATGGGTAGCCTGTTTAGCCTTGGCAAGGTCAAGGCTCGCTGGGAGATCGCCGGAGCGATCAGGGACGTCGAGAAGCAGCTCCAGGGGGTGGTCGACCGGCATGGCAGGTACACGGCCGCCAGCGTCGTGGCTAAGAGCACTACTGCCGCGGTGTCCACCATTGATCCTCGCATCATGGCTCTGTACGAGAAAGCATCAAACCTCGTCGGCATCGATGGCCCCAGGGACCACCTCATGGAGAAGCTCTCCCTGGGGGACGAGGAGACCAAGATGCTGAAGATCGTCTCCATTGTCGGGTTTGCGGGATTAGGCAAGACGACTCTCGCCAAAGCAGTCTACGACAAGCACTTCACTGCTGCTTTCTCCGCTACGTTCGGGGAGCAAGAGCAACAATTCTCCTTGCCGAGAATACCTCAGTCCGGTTTCGATTGTTGGGCTTTTGTTCCGGTCGGTCAAAATCCTGACATGAAGAAAGTTTTCATGGACATTCTCATTGGTCTCGATAAGCAGCAAGACCACACAGCTTCTAATATGATGATGTTAGATGAAAGACAGCTCATGGACGAACTCAGGGAATTCCTCCGAGGCA
Source organism: Raddia distichophylla (assembly GCA_005191435.1). Taxonomy (NCBI): domain Eukaryota; kingdom Viridiplantae; phylum Streptophyta; class Magnoliopsida; order Poales; family Poaceae; genus Raddia; species Raddia distichophylla. The sequence continues at coordinate 786,775 of SPJY01035151.1, read as the reverse complement.
AGAGGTACGTACGTGCACATACTCGGTCACCTAAGGTAGATATATACCGTAAGATTTTGTTCTTTATGTTCGGGCCATAATGCCATATACATCTAGGTAGGTGTAGTTATTGTAATATTTCCATCATCTTAGAAAATGTAGTTATAGACTGCTAGTACTTGGGCTTAATAGTTACCAGGGTATCTCTAAAAAGAGAAGACGGCTAACGGGCTAAGGTAGTGTCCAAAGGATTAAAGGAACCACTTACAAATTCTCATATAAATCCGAAAAAGGAGAAAAACTCCATCATCGACGGCTTAAATTGAAAGAGGAAAAAAAATCTTTATCTATCTATGTACAGCCAAATTACCAAAAGATGCTAATCTACGACCAAATTATATATCTTTGTTTATCCATCTACGTGCTGGACATGGCCGTGTGGATAAGTACGTATGGAGTCTTACATGGACAATAACATTAAAACTAATCTAATACAATAAATCATCTAAATCTAAATCTAAACTAACTATATTTACTCTATAGTGGAACAGTTTGGGGAATGAGTCTGACCTATATCCAACTACAGATCTCATCAGTCCATTCTCTTCATCCAACAGCCATAATTACGAGTTGGATCACTTAAAACTTCGCTTAAATTACCCACCTTTGCCACACCACCTAAACCCCAATCACCCGTCTATGCTTTAATTTGCACGCATGTCATCCATCCTTAAAAAAACACACTTGTGACCGCCGCGCGTGACCCGTTGTCGCTCCTGTGCCTTGCCCACGTCGCCTGACCGCTGCCGTCACACCTACGCTCCGCTTCGCCACACCCTTGAAGCCCGAGTGTCTCGCCTCGCCTCGCCCCACTGCGGCACCTGCACTCCGCCTTGCTACGCCCCCAAAGCCTGAGCGCCTCCTCCGCCGCCATGCCTGTGCCCCCCTCACCTAGCCGCCGCCGCACCTACGAAACACGCGTGAGACCGACCCGGCTCCCAAAGATCTCAAGTGCGTACTCCTCTGTCGCCGCACTTTCTTATGCTCAACGTCGTCCAATCGGTCGTCGACCACGGCGGCACCCACACGCATCATTCTTCGACGCATCCTCTCCATCGTTGCTTCTCCCACCAGTACTCCTACAATGATGGCTATAATTTCTAGCCATTTGTTATGGTGGTTGTTCAAAAGGGGTTGGGTAAGAGCTAGTGGCGAAGCTAACTTTTTCTAGATTTTTACCATGTAAATTAAATTGATGCTAGCAAACAAATATTTTATGCGATCAAATTGGATGAATGATTAAGAAAATGACATCATCTATGCTGTGTTAAGTTAATGACTTTTTTTTCCATTCTTTAAGACACCAAATTGTTTAAGAACATAACAATTTGAGTGTAGAGCATCAATACTCAACAAGCCTTCTCGAATATATTACTCCAATGTGCTTTGCACATTCACGCTTGTTAGCTTACTATAAATTTCCACATTAATCGAAGAAAAAAGAAATATCTACTTCATGAATTATTATGGTGCAGATTATAGTGGCATGGATCAAAGAAAGAGTTCATATGGATTTGGCCGTACGTACGAAGCATGAAAATTACAACGGATGAGATTAAATGAAAATGTCCATGCTTAAAATAAAAATAAATATTAAATCCAGGCAAATTTTTTTTTTCAAAAGGGATTTTTCTTCCCATTTTTCATTGCATTCAAAAGAGATATATATACAACGGAAACCATGTCTTCAACAAACCAACAACGTCATAAGACCACATATCTAGGCAAATCCAGGCAAATTAAACCCATCAGCCCATATTTCTACACCTATACCGCTGTTAGCAAGCGATCTTGCACTCGAGACTCGAGGAGAAGACGCATACGAGAAGCCGCCCGACGAGCCGAGATGACACATGACAAGTTGTACTTCGAGCTCATGGCAAATCATGCCAAATATTGTTCAAATTAGTTCGTATTAATTTGAAATTGAATTCAAGATAAGAACCACTATATTAATCAAAGAAATTTATATGTAAATAAGAAAAACATATCTACACTGACAATTATAGTTGTGCAAAATTATAACAAATTAGATTTTAAATTTTTTTCATATTTACTGTAATAATAAAAAAATAATAAAAATGTCCACCTCAACTAGAAAACTAGGAAAATAGTTTATATCGACTATAACAAAAATAATATTAGAGAAACTTAGAATAAAATTATTTAAAAATCACTATCAACTACAAAGCTAAAAAAATAAAAAAGGGTTCAAGAGAGCAACCATGTTGTTCGCTATGAGCTAAATAAAACATGATACACCACAATCACCGCATTAATTTCAAATTACTAGAAATTCCCATGTTAATAAAAATACTTTAATTTTCAACATTAATTGAAGAAAAAATAAAAATCTATGTCGTTAATCATTGTGGATCTGAATTATAATGGAAAAAGAGTTGTAATCTAACAAAATTACAAAGAATTATATTTAGAAAATACCGAAAGGAATAATTCCTTTTTATTATTAGATTCAGACTCATCCTGATTGGATTTATAATAATACTAGAATAAACTTATTTTGTGGAAATACATTTAATTTTTAACGTGATTATGTATCTCAACGTCAACATCTTCTTAAAAGATTGTGAGATCAGTAACAATGGTTCTTGCACAAATTAAATGGATCGTCAAGAAGGAAGGGCTAGTGTTAATAGAGTTTGTAGTAACCCAGGGGCGGTCCTACAATTTGGAGGCCCCGGTGCGAAGATATAATAAAGTTGCAAGTAGGCCTCAAAATACAGCATTACAAGAGAGGAAATTTAAAATTATGTAGTTCTTTTTTACTTATAAAAAATTTATTTAAAATTTAGAAAAACAAAATATTCATAACTAGTCCTCCCTGCATTTTAAAATATAAGGCAAAATATTATAGATATATACTTATTGTATTAGGCTATTTGAAGGACACGAGTTTAACTTAGAGGCCCTACTAGTTTGGGGGCCCTGTGCGGTCGCACAGCCCGCACAAGGCCTGGGCCGGGCTTGTAGTAACCCACTTTGATGAGCCGATCGACAAAGCATGAGTTTTTTATGAGCTAATTGAGACGAGCATGATTCATCTGGTCGCTGCTATCAGCAATTTCAAATCAACACTTAAGAGGATGGAGACATGTAAGATGCACAACATGATGTTTGAGGTCATAGTGTCCAAACCCATGAAGGTAAACTTCATTAAACTACTAGGTGCGCAATACGAAATGTTATTGCATGATACCATTTAACGGGACTCCATCCAGCGCGAAGACATACACAGGCCCAAGAACTCTCAACCCTATAATGGATCTAGATTAAAAGGTGTAGATGATGCCACATAATAGAACTTATCGTGCCAATGCAATCCAAACTATATAAGACCATACAAACTAAAAACAACTAACATTAAAATAGAGAACAATTCCATATCAACAACGATATAATAAATTAAAGGAAGAAAGAAAAGATAAGATCTAACCCATCAAGTAGAGTGGGCCAGATTGCAATGAATCTGAATAAAAGTAAAAAAGAAAAATTTAAAAATAGTAATTATATGTCCATGTATCTGTTACTCTTTTAAAACATAGCCAATAATGCGAGCAAAAGAAGAATAATCGAGTACTAGAGTTGCCACTAGCATTGGGAGTCAGGACGCTAAATTACAACGGCTTAAAACAAAAGATATAAATAGAAAACTGATATAAAATAGTAATTACTTATTTATATATGTATTATTAAAATATTAGCCAACAGAGTGACTACTGATGAGAGCAAAAGGATAATAATCGGGAGTAGAGTTGCCACTAGCATGGAGGATACTTGGCATCAGCACAAGAAAAGATGTGGCAGAGAGAAAAAAGAATATAGAGATCAAGATAACTATAGTAGTATTGTTGAATTATTGTTGATATATCTTTTGGACAAGATTTAGACTGTATTCGAGCTTAGCATGATCTATATGGCTACCTAAAAAATAAAGAAATCATCTCTTTGATTGGCCACGCATTGTAGTCATGATCGAGTTACCAAATAGCAAGGTAGAAATAAAGATATAACTCTAGCGATAGTGTGAGATATAAATGATGGGCACCCAAAGGATTGGAACTACTAATATATCTTTTGGAATTGACTTTGGCCATACTAAATGTTTATGACTTATATGAACACACATCAGAAAAGAATTATCCATCTTATTAAACATGAACTATCATAGACAAAAGATTTTTTAAATATAAATATAAATCTAGCCATGCAAATGTGTGGGTCACGCTGCTAGTTTTAAGTAAGATCCATTTAATATATAGATACTATGTACTCCCTTCGTTCCAAATTGTAGTTCACTGCTGACTTTTAGATATTCTATTTGACCATTCGTCTTATTAAAAAAATATGCAAATATTATTTATTTTGTTGCAATTCGTTTTATCATTAAACATACTTTAAGCATGACTTATATTTTTGTATATTTACACTAATTTTTTTAATAAGACGAATGGCCAAATGCATGTTCAAAAGTCAACAATGAACTACAATTTGAAACGGAGGGAATAGATAATTTCTCCAATGTACAAGCTATGACGCTCTAAATAATTAATATAGACCCACATGTATTAGTCTTTATTTTTCTTGTAATTAGTTATGTGCTTAGTAGCTAGCTCTTCTCTCCGCATAAGGAAAAGCTAGTTAAGTGGCACTGCTGGAGATGCCTTTAGTGTCTTAGTTACATGCAAATCTCGAGAGCCATTGATGTCAGCTTTGAGAATCTCCACACGATAGATCCAACGACTCTATATACATGCATATAACCCTATGTACATTTGGAGTTTATTTCCTCTAAAATTAAAGGTCTTTGCTTCATGAATTGTGTGCACAGATTGTTAATTTTGGTTCATAATTACAATAATGGGTATTCCCCGTGTTAATTCACTGATGTCTTTTGACTAAGTTAACAATAGTTTGACGAAAGTAGCACATGTTTCACATTTTTACATAAATATTTTTACAAATAGAAAATAAATTGTAAATTTTGAGTTCCTTATAGATATAAAATTTGTAGAAAACTTTTTCAAAATTTTAAATTTACAATAATTTCATACTTTTCTAGTAACTTTACTGTACATGAAATACCAAAATATTTGTTAAAAACTAAATACTATAAAATAATGTTACATTTATGCAAACATATATGCTTTCTAGTTTGTACATTCATGCAAACATCTACAATCATTGAATTGCATTTGATAGATATAGTGAAACAAATTTACGCTCCATTGCATTATATAATCACAAATCTGTGCAATGGTCTCTCAAATATTTTACAACCACATTTTTTACTATTTCTGAAATTATACCAAAACACTAGTAACCAAGGGTGTTGCCATTCTAATAGCTCTGCGTCGAAGGGGGAACAATCGACTACTCGCGAGGCAGCTTGACTAACCAACCCCATAGGACTAGATCATCTTCAACCTTAGGTACTAAAACATATATAGGTTATGAAGCCTGCTGGAAGATGTTTCCATGCATTTCAGATGGTGTAGATGATCAACCCGTTAAGCTTATAACTTCTAGTTTCTTATAGAAGGGGGTAACTGAGTGGAGACACAAGTCCTAAAGTCAATATGGCCCAGAGCTATGATAAAACTAGTCACAAAGGCTAGGAGAATTATTGTCCATATGACTAGCATATGGACATTGTCGTATAGGTGGGTAAGAATGTCTAAGGTGCCATTGCAAAAAAAAGGGTGCAATGAGGCTAATGGGGCAACCTAAGAGCACAATGACACAACTATGTGGATTCTTATTATGAAGAGCCTAGGAAAAGTGCTTGCTCTTGTTTTTACTTTTGGGCTTCCAAATGAGCAGCTTGAAGGCGGAAGTTGTTGTTCTACCAACTTGTAGTAGATGGCCAAGTTGGTTGAGTATATGCCGGATACACTAGGGTTCCACATCTTGTTAGGTTGACTAGTGAAGGCAAGGTGACGAAAATGTCGCCGTAATTGGATGCACTCCTGGATCTGGCCTAAGGCATTCATATACCAAATCAATCAAATACAAGAGGATTTGGTCATCAAGAAGGCCACTACGTTGTGCTAGTGCATTGTGATTTGGAATACTAGGGGCAATTTGTGATGCATCAATCACTTCATGGCATCTGTCTTGCCAGAAGTCAAAAAGGTTACCATCTTGATCTTGATGCAGTAGGTCAAAAAGGTTTCCAAGGCATTGACCAAGGCTATGCATCCCACTTTGCAGAAGAGCTTCCCTTTCAAGATAGGTATACTGGCTTGCAGCTTCTTTGGAGGGACAAAAATGAATGTTTCTTAGCTTGCCCCGTATGTAGGGTGAACCCAAATAAAGGAAAGGAAGTAACCTTGTCTAATTGGGAAGGAATTGATGATTTTTTAAAATTAGTTGGGTTGGCATGGATGGCGTTGACTGCACAATTACTGTAGTTTATGATTAACTAGACCAGATCATCCACCGGGCCGGGCCGGGTTTCGAGCCGGGCTTGGAAAAGCCCGGTCCCGTGGGATCAAGCCCGAGCCTGGCCCGGCCTGATGCTCCGGGCTTCGGTTTTGGGCCTGAACCCGGCCCGAAGCCCGAAAGCCCGGCCCGAAGCCCGGGAGCCCGGCCCGGCCACGGCTTGCTGCACTAAATTCTGGAGCCCGAGCCCGGCCCAGCCCGGCGACCGGGCTTCAGACCGAGGCCCGAGCCCGGCCCGATGCACCGGTCGGGCCAGGCCGGGCCGTGCCGCCCATGAACAGGTCTACCCAGAAACCATGCCGAATGGCTCCAAGATGGTCCTGATAATCGCCATGTCTATCCTAGTTGAGTTAATGAATAGTGCAGTGTCATCTAGGTAGTGAGGTGTATGCGTGGAGAGGGACTAAGATCAGATGTTGGAGAGGATCTCTATCTCAACTGCAAAGGAAAAGAGTAAATTGCATCGTTAGTCACGTCTGTGCATATAAATCCATAAGTATTAAAACTGTTTATTTAGGTATCTGAACTTGCGAAACCATTGCACTTAGATCCAAACAGTGGTTTTGCGTGGTGGTTTGGTCACGTGGACTACCACGTCACCTGCCATGTGGCCCTAATATGCACATGCGCCCTTGCATGGGCCATATATGTGGATTTTCATAATTTTAAATTTTAAAAATGAATTTCTGTATGTTAAAATCAAAATGTGAATTTCATAATGTTAAATTTCAAAAAAAATATTTTCAAAATTTTAAGAAAATAATTTTTTAAAAAATAATTTTGCAAATGACTTCTAGACTTTTAAAAAAATAAAAAAATCAAATTTAATATTTAAAAAAAGAAAAATAGAAAAAATAGAAAATTAAAATCATTTCTTGAAATATAAAAAAAAACAAAATTCATTTTTGAAATTTTTAACCCCTAAAATTCATATTTTAAAATTTAAAAACTATGTATATTGTCCGTGTAAGGCCACATGGCAGGTGACATGGCAGTGCATGTCACCAAACCGCCTTGCAAAATCACCCTTTGGATCTAAGGGCAACGGTTTCACAAGTTCAGGTATCTAAATAAACGGTTTTAATACTTACGGATTTTTTGTGCACATGCGGGACAAGTTTGGGGACTAATGGTGTAATTTACTCAAAGGAAAAAAAGGAAAACACTATGGATGAGATTAATGGTACAAAAATCCACTAAGCTCAAGTAGTATTTGTTTTTTAGAAGGACCACATTTGTGATGTATTATGAGTGTGAAGCTAATTCTGCTTTCATTATAGAAGAACCGGAAGGTTGCCATGAAGTTCTCCTTGATGACATCCCAACAGGTTTTGCAGAAGAGGCCAACGAACCCATCCAAGGCAATCACTTTGTCTGTTAGCATAGAGAAAATTATGTGACTGACCATGGTCTTAGTGAAAGGGGCTTCTAGGGATTGAAGGTCATGCAAAGAGATACAAAGATAATCTTAGTTGAGAGGCCAGCTGTGGACAAAGGAGGTGTCATGGTGATTGCAAAGAAGCATGAGTGCTCATCATGTTTCTCCTCGTATGTGATCGCCAGCCCTACAGGTTGAAGCAGGTGAATAAAGCTCTTCCTTTTACAAGTATTATCCCACACAAGGAAAAAGATGGTGTTGGCATCCCCTAGCCTAATACATTGTGAGAGTGATCTCTACTTGATTTGACATTTTTGGATTGTGGTGAGCCTAAGATGATGGTCCTTGATGTGCAAACACAATGACATCTCTAGCTAGAAGAGAGGTCCATATTCCTATACTTGGTCCAATAATTCAATGAGGAGTGATGCAGAAGTCAATTGGTGTTAGATGTCACCAACGTTATCTCAGGCTCGTTTCTTGGGGGCACGCGTCGTGCATGTAAGATTGAGGTGATGCCTTCAAAAAAGGGTTGGGACTCCAAAATTAGTCAGGCCAGGCGTTGGTGATGATTAGGTGGAAGCCCTCCATTGAAAGTTAAAAGTACTCGAAGCAAGAGACCTTTAGGTGTCCTTCTTTCCATCTTATCTTAAATTATCTTATATTCTGATTTACAAAGTTAGTAATAAGAAGATAATATAGTTAAGATAAACAAAAAGAATGCCACCTCAGTTTGGGGTATCCAGGGTGATCCAACAGATTGAGTGAATAGTGGTCCGAGATAGGTCCCAATCGGCCAAGCAGAAGGCTTGGTCCTAGGACTGGCCCTTTTGTTGCATCAGGTGTATTTTGGTTCAGATAGTTCGATCTCTTTGAGATCAATGCAGTTAAATGAGGCACAGAAGGCCCCCATCATGAAGTGACTAAGGTTGTTGTTGATTTTATCGGCCACTTAGTAAATCATGTTGAAGTCCCCAAGGATGAGCCAAAAGGGGCCTACCTGGGTGAACAGTGCACCTTAAGTTCAGCTAGGTAGAGAAGTTTTGTCATTGTGTGGTTGTGACTAATAGACAATCGTTAAGAATGACACTATGCCTATGACTAAGAGGCAGTGTTCAACGAGGTGGATGACATCGACATCTAAGATGTTCTCATTGACCATTAATAAGATCCCTCCTTTGGTGTTGTCCGCAAGGATAGAGGCGAAGGAGTTGAACGCAAGTCCTACGCACTCGTGGACGTCTTGAATAATGTCAATAACTTGTTTAGGCTCTTAAAAGGAGATGACCTCTGGCCTCTTCTGAGTGACCAAGTTACGAACAACAGCCATTCCTGCATCGCTAAAACAACATATATTCCAATTTAGAAGACAGTGGACAAGTGAGGGAGACAACATGGCGGTACAGCCATAGCGTGCATTAGACACGGGTAAGGCCCCTCCGTCTAGTCTAGTGGGGCGTCGAAAGATATCTTCATGCCAACTAGGTCAGCTAGCTCCAAGACTGCGTCATCAAGGATGGTCAATTCTAGGAGTTTAATAAGGGTTTCCTTCTCCTCGTTTAGCTTGCACTTGGAACCCAACCATGGGGGCAACTTTTGGGGTAGTACTGTAGTAACCTGTTGGGCTTAGGTCTGTATGCATAGTTTGGCTAATGGATTGGCAGCCAGGCAAGTGTTATGATGTGGATGCCACGATATTGGAGTACAAGGCAGTCTGGTTGTGTGGCATGAGTGACGCTGGTAGACCTGTAGGAAAAGATGATGCACCAACTTGATTAGTTCATCCACAGAACTCTTGATTGAAGGTAGTGGCACGAAGAAGCGGGCGGGACGTAGAAGTGCACATTAGGTGTAGGTTCAAGACTCATGTTGGTCATAGTCTTGAGCACCTAGTGCCACCAATGTAGCGGTACTGCGAAAAAAGTAAGATGTTCACATGGCCAACATTCAGGACATGCAAGAGAGCACCATACAAGGAGGCCAACATTGCTTGATGTGGAATAAACAAGGGCATCCACATAAGTGGCATCACCACTAGTGACATTGGCTTAACGATTAGCTCAAGCTGGGGTCGTGAGATGTTCCTCCAAGAATAGTGATCGTGTCAGCAAAGACCGCACCAAGGAAAGCGGTGTTTCATGGGACAACAAAAGTCAGCCAATGACAGCGAAGACACATGGAGTATCATGGCGTCCCATCGATCCTCGGGGTTCCATACCATCAAGAAGGCGACATTTCATGGACCAAAAAGGAGCCAATTGATGACAACAAAGACATTTAGAGTATTGTAGCTGCACGCCGGTCCTCATGGTTCTCTACCGTCGAAGCCACGAACATGGGTGCCAACATTGAATTTGAAGCAGAATTTTGAATCTGTGGCGCTTCCTATTAGTCGATGACAACGAAGACACCATGAATATTGTAGCAGCCCATTGATCCTCATAGTTCTCTACCATTTAAGCCATTGACCGGGGAAGGGGTGCCAACTTTGAATTTCAAGTAGAATTTCAATTGCTCTTCCCCTTGCTTCTAGCGACTGACACTAGGGGAGGGGGAGTTCCAAGCTTCCCTTTGTTGCTAGAGACTGAAATGATTGGAAGGGGGGAGAGGTGCAAACTCTCAATTTGAAGCAGCGACGCTTACTTTTGCTGGTAGCGACTGACTCTGACAGGGGTACCAACTTTGATTATGAAGAGATGACACTTCCCCATACTGCTAGCTAAGTTTCCAAAGGAAGTTTCAGTTAGGCCGCTATGCTTAGTGCACCGGACCCCAGATTGTTGGCTCTACTACACCGACAAGAATAACCAGAGCAGCGGGACAAGGTTTCATGGGCTATATCTCCCAAACAACTAGCTTAATGAGAGGGTGCTTCCTCACCCTTATAAACCATCATTAAACCCTCCATGCTTTTAACGTGGGACTATTCCCAACAGGAAGGAGGGAGGGCGTGTGAAGAGGTTCTTTTTCGAGGAGCCTTTGTCCACCAATGGCTGGAACAGAGTGACAAACTAAACTATACATGCCGCATAGGCGAGTGAAACTGGTATTCTTAGTATGTTGGGAATGGAGGACACTTGGGGAGGTGAGGTCAGGGAGCCAAGGAGTGATTGAAATCGAAGATCACCTTCCGAGACACAAGGGCAATGCTCGCAAATTGGATGATGGTAGACCACGACGGCTTGCCAGATCTAGGCTAGAAAGTGAGTGGGCAGGACGGATCTGGGGAAGTTTTGATGATCTTGGATCCTTCTGAGACCTGTACTTGGACAAGCCTGGGAGGGTTCACGGGCCAAGGCCCGCTGAAGCAAAGCGACCTAGGGGTCTAAATGAAAGGTGAGCGAGGGAAGGTGACCATGAGTCCGTGACCTGCGGGGAATCGGGGAAGAGGGGATGGAGCAGGGGAGGAAAAGCAGAGGCATACATCATTGCCTGGAAATCTTGTAAAATATTCATAGAACCAAGTGTTTTTTTGCGGTTACTAAATTAAACTCTCTCTTTTAAATAGATAAACATTAGCTTTTTATTGTAAACTTCAAAAGATACAAGCACAAGACATGATAGTGCTACTGGCTATGTTTTATAGAAAATATGTGATGAATGTATTGCTACCTAAATCATGCATCTGGTTACATTTTCTTCTTCTTAATGTTGTTGTTGGTGGTGCTAATATTTTATTTCAATAGCTTGACTAATTCCGTGCACCTTGCGTTGTCATGAATATGTATAGGTATTTCATTGTTATGGATGACATATGGGATGAGGAATCATAGAAACTAATCATATACGCTTTGGTAGACTATAGTTGTGGAAGCAAAATAGTTGTAACTACTTGTATTTTCCAAGTTGCCACATATGCTAGCTATGTTTTCAAACTGGAGCCACATATGCATTAGGACCCACCTTCAAGACAGCAAAAAAAAACAAACTAAAAAAAAAACGAAAGCATGTGTCTTTTCAAAACGTAGATAAGTCGTTAAACCATTAAGCTATTAAGCCCAAAAGAACAGAGACTTATATCTCACATCTGGTTACATTTTCTTCTTAAGGTTGTTGTTCTTCGTGCTTTATTTTCTTCCAACAGTTTTACTAACTCCGTGCATCTCGTGTTGTCCTGAATATGTATAGGTATTTCATTGTTATGGATGACATATGGGATGAGAAATCATGGGAACAAATCAGATATGCTTTGGTAGACTATAGTTGTGGAAGCAAAATAGTCGTAACTACTCGTATTTTCCAAGTTGCCACATATGTTGGCTATGATTTCAAACTAGAGCCACTTTCTCATGACAACTCTAAAAAGTTATTCTTAGCAAGAATTGCTAATGAAGAAGGCAGATATCCTGAAAATCAATCCACAGAGATATTTGATAAAATTTTGAGGAAATGCAGTGGTGTACCTTTAGCTATAATTACAATAGCTAGCTTGTTGGCTAGTGAACCAATGGAGAACTGGTACGAGGTGTACAAATCTATTGGTTTTGGCCGTGGTGATAAGGATGTTCTAGAGAATACTAGAAAGATACTGTTTTTTAGCTACAACAATCTACCTTGTCATCTAAGGACATGCTTGTTGTATCTAAGTGTATATCCAGAAGATTATCTCATTCAAAAATTTATTTTAATATGGAAATGGATAGCTGAAGGATTCATCCATGATGAACAAGGCAAAGGATTATTAGAGGTTGGAGAGGGATATTTCAACGAGCTAATAAACAGAAGCATGATCCAACCGGTGGAGCTTTATGGTACGAGGTATGTGTATGGCTGTCGTGTTCATGATTTGGTGGTTGATCTTATCTGTTCCTTATCAAGCGAAGAAAACTTTGTTTCTTTGTGTGGCAATGAGCATCAGACTCTTCCATGTAGCATTGCTCGTAGGTTAGCTAGTCACAATGGAATCAAGGAGCACAATGCTGATGCTAATATCGGCATGAAACAAGTGAGGTCATTTACTTCCATTCATTGCAATGCTTACACGACAGCATCCACAAGCTTTCGAGTTCTACGTGTGCTAGCTATAGAGCACTGTAAATTCATGGAAGGTTATGATAACCTTAATATCCTTGGGATTTTACTCCACCTGAGGTACCTTGGACTAGAATATACACCTATTCGTGAGCTCCCAAAAGAAATAGGGAAGCTGAAGTTACTACAGACCATGTATCTCTATGGAACTGGCATAGAACAGCTGCCATCGAGCGTTGGATTGCTAACACAGTTGCTTTTCCTATCTGCTGATTTGAAGACAAAAGTGCCAGATTGGATTGGGAACATGACATCCCTGCAAGCGTTGCAAATGTACCCGACCGCAGACAAGTCCGAAGGATTTGTGAATGATTTGGGCAGGTTGAGGGAGCTGAGAATTCTGATCACAGACATTGATGTAACAGATGGAAGGGTGGAGAGTTGTCTGATGGATTCTCTGTGTAATTTGCACATGATCCGATTTGTGGCAATTGGGGGCAAACCATTAAGAAATTGGGGTGCCACTTGGGAAAAAATATTTGCCTCTCCTCAACATCTAGTCAACCTGTCTTTACATTGCTTGGTGTTTTGTAGATTGCCGGGGTGGATTAATCGCAGTGATGTTCCGAACCTCGCATTCTTAAGACTGAGATTGAAGGTTGTGCTAGAGCAGGACATGGAAACTCTTGGGAGGATGCCTCGGCTCTCTGGGCTCTTTATAGAATCAACTTACACTGCGTCCGTCAGCATTGCTGGTGGGCATGGCTACTTCCGGAAGCTGAGATGCTTTATGGCAAGCTTTGCTTTGGAGCGAAGGCAAGGCGAGTGCAAAGAAGCAATGCTTATGCCAAGCCTTGAGCTACTCGATTTCACCGTCCATGTACGGTACATGAAAGATGCCGGCTTTGGTTTTTGCAATCTTGCCATGGAGAACCTCCCTTCGCTTCGGAAAGCCAAGGCAGATATCAAATGCGATGATGCATTCCTTGCGGAGGTGGAGGAAGCAGAGGCGGCGTTGAGGCGCGCGGTCGCCATGCATCCCAACCACCCCACCCTTGAAACGAAAAGGATAAACGAAGATGGAATGCTCTCGTCTAACCAAAGCCAACCGGTACGTTCTCCCATTGCGATCGACAAGAGATTATCGTCACCTGTGTTAATTAAAGTCGTTCATTACATTTTCAGAGATTATTGTAATCTAATTCCTTCTTTTATTTTTCATTTTCAGTGTACCATCAACCGTAGAGTTGTTCAAGGCGTTGTCACCGTGCGGGAAGTAAAGGACAGGCTACATTATTTCGAATTCCGTGGGTTGCTGCTTAACCCTCGCCTCCAGGGAGTCGATGCTTCGATCGATTGTGAGAATGCGACGGTTGAGGAGGTGGAGGAAGCAGAAGCAGCCCTGAGGTACGCGACCGACATGCATCCCAACCATCCCGCGCTTCAAATGGCGAGACGCAACGAAGATCAAATGGTGTTATCCGACCAACACCAGCAGGTACATCTGTCTCATTAATTCATCATGCAGCTGCTTAATTAATGCTGATTGTTTGCTTCCCAACTGCAGCCTAGGTCTCCATCTCATGTCGTCGCCGAGGAAAGAGGAGGTAGTGCTAGCTAGATCGCCCTTCCCATCTTCATGCATGCTTGCAGGTACCAAGCCTCTTCTCCTTGCTCCGCTCCATCATTGCCATTGTTGTTTTGCCATTTCGTTGCGAATGGACTAAACACCCTTCCACCTTGTTTTATTATATGTAAACATGCTCCCGCTTCAAAAGGTCAATTGATGGCTCATGTTGTTCCAAGATTTCGCTTAGTTATATAATCCCGATAACCGCATATTTATGTACATTTTTGTGTCATTTAGATCCAAAGTGGTACCAGTACAACAATTTGATGGCATATAGGCTTTGTTCTTTTCAGGTTAAAGTTGCTGAAAGCTTAAATATGCAAAAGTTGTGACCCCTCAAGAGAAGTCTTAAAGAGTTTAAAAAATTATGAAAAAATTATTTTAGTAATTTTAAAAACTATTTGAAACCCACAAAAATAACTAAAAAGTACTGCATTGTTAAAAGCTGGAAAAAATAGCAAATTTATATTTAATTTAATTTATGCTGAAAAGAACAAGGCCATAGATTCACCGGTACTATTACGTAAACAAACCCCTATTAAAGTCTCACTATTGTTCCGGCCCTCTTTCTTCTTAGCACTAATTACATCCATCACATTCTCAATCTGTACATTCCGACGAAAAAAGCTACACCTGTCATTTAACTTTCGATTTGATTCATCCGATAAAAAATCAACTCTCCTGTATGCCAATCCCAAAAAGCTTGCTTCATTTGAATTTTTTTTCATTTGTACAATATATGGGAAACGAAGTTTTTTCTTTCCATTTCTACATTTTTTGGAAACAATAGTTATGTGCAATAGTCATGTTCATGCTCGAAACGGCAATGCTAATCTTCTCACAAAGCAAACCTCCAAGGTCTAGCTTGTTGTACTTTGCAAAAGTTCAAGGTGTAATCCGCACCTTATTTTCATATTTAATCATGGTTTAAATACCACATTGTTCTCAAACCAAATTTATTTCTCCTTTTATGATTTCTGCCACACAGTAAGACTAGTTGAGACTTGATAGGAAGAACACCACTACATGTATATATAAACATTGTTGGCCAAATTTTTGCAGCCGAGGGACGTCGGAGAGGCAGAAGACTCCGCATCCTTCATGTGCTCCTTGGGCTAGAACCAACGCCTTGTTGCTGGTGCACCTTTCGATGCTGCCAGCTTCGTTATGGTATTTTAGTTGATTTCAGTTTTTCAAACATAGCAAGCTGCTTAATCAGTGAGACAACTCCTTCCTGCTGCTTGCTGACGAATGTGGATGCATATCTTCCAGTCAAAAATTGCCTATCCATGAATCTGTTTGTCAATTGTCAAGCCTCATGATGGGTTTTGATCTTCCTTCAATGTAATCTTGCCTATACCAAATTGTGTGAACAAATCAATTAATTATCTGTCATGGCTAATGCGCCGGCCTGGTCATGCTGTCATGTTGTGGAGTCAAAATCTCCTGGGTAGTATTCCAAGCTGGATTGGCTCTGGCTCCGTTGAGATTCAGCTGTAAGAATTTGACAAGAATGATTGTGCACTAACATTAACAAGGTTGAATATTGTATCTACAATTGATATAAAGAACCCAATAGATTCTGCACATGATGGGAACATTATCATCAATTCCTGGACCACTGATCACAGTTCTAAGGCTTTGGGATCGTGGTTGAAATTCAATATGTTTTTTTTTTCTGGATCGACGGTGATGGGCCTAAATAATTTTCCTTTGGGCTTTTTTGCATTGGAAAGCGATCCAAAGCACAATCTTCCTTTTCATTTTTAAGGAAACCACACATGTTTCGTACAAGAAAACATGGCTGTGACGCACACAAATTCATTTAGGTCAACTTTTTTACGGCGTGCCAGTGTATATAGAATATATAAAAAAAGGAACAAAAATAGTTATATTTCATTATCACAATGAAGTACAACTTTTTGTTAGAATTGTGCGCTTCATAGCCAGATCGGATAGGCATTTATAGTCTGGTAGACTATACATCTTGTTCAGATGATCATTGAGTGTTAAATCCCGAGACCTCGAAAGGACACTCGATTAATTACATATGCGAGTCAACTCACAGAACAAAACAATAAATCGGATAAGAAAAACACTTAGGGGACCAGATATATAGCAATTGTCTATTATAAAGATGTGCAAACCCTTGCTAATAAAGAAGTAATATTGCATGCAGTTTTAGTTTTTAGACCTTTTCACTTTTTTAATAAGTCTTTTCCACGTCACCAACTGTGGAAAAACATATAGTTTATATTTAAAAAACATGGGACCATGTATATGCCACAACCGTCTGAAATTTAAACGTTTGTTCTATCATCTCGACATGGTCGTACTGCGATACCATGTCGGGGCATCGCAAGGCGGTGTCCTCTTAAAACATGCAATACATCAATACATTTTTATCAAGAAAAAATATAAAAAAAACATCTGAAATAGACTAGAAAAGTGATATGAAAATCGCCTATGCGACCGACTATCCAAATGACTGGATATCAGTGACCATCCAGGCGCTTGGGAAGGTGGGATCATCTTTGGGGTGCCTACATGCATTCAGCTGGCTGAAATGCATTCCACTAAGCTAGTACATATATTATGTACACACACAATGTGACACGGTCAACACACTTGCAGTGCCTGCGTGCATGAAATTTTCATATATTTTTTAACTAGTTTTTTAGAGCTTTGTGATGCACTTTCGAAAAAAAGAATTAAATAAAAATACCAAGACATTTGTGTTTCTTAAATCGAACATAAGCAAATATCAACATGGCATGCCCCATATTGTCTCTTCAAAAAAGTTGTATTGTACCATGCATAACAATGATCTTATTTTGGATCAAATTAAAGTTCACACGCGAGAAGTCCAACAGTCAACAGTGAACTACAATTTAGAATGGACGGAGTATAATGAAGTCGTTGTCTTTAGTTACACCAGAGCTACCTCCCTTTATATAGTGGAGGAGGCCTAGCTAGAGTTTGACTTTCTACTCTAAACCAATCCTGCCTATTACAACACAGAGTACATGTAACCTACTTGTACAGATATTCTACACAAAACCTAACAATTTTCAACTTGAAGAATATAACGTAGTCCACCTTGAAGTGGTTCTAGCATCTTGCGTGAACCCTAAATTCGGACTTTGGTTGTAAGGTCTTGAGTCAAATTAGATTACTTTTTAATCTCAACACATTCTTCACGTCCTGATGTATATGGTCAACACATGTTTTTTGTGATTTTATATTGACGTAAATCCTTACGTAGCCAGGGGCAGACCCAGGCCCGTGGCTAGGTAGGGCTCTAGCCCGGGGCTTGAGATTTGGAGTAGGGATACCCCTCAGTATGTAGCTAATGCCAGTCCAGACCATGTACTTAGCTTAACATACATGACAACCAAGATATTGAGCAAGCAAACTCGTGTAGAGGCACAAGCCCATTAGAGGTCTGGCTGGCCCAAAATGGCTAATGCATTTGTGCGATACCAGCACGGATTGTTTTTTCATCTATTGATCTGATCTTGTCAATTCTGTTCGTGACTCGTCTCTTCATGTTCGTAAGGGTGTTGCGGCGCTGCCCCTTCTCGCTAATCTCTGCCCTCCTCGTCTCCTTGATTCTCGGGACAACGAAAAAGATCGGTCACCGATTCACCACCTGATCAAGTCATTATCAGCAAATCGGGTCACCGTCCACCGGCCACCGGCAAGAAATCACGCCCTAAACTACTAAAACTTCTATTTGTTTAATTTATTGTTAATTTAATTTCTTCTTGTAAGTTGTATTTTTGTATAGTTTATTTAACTCGATATACTTATTTATTAATTTATAGTTCCATTGCATCGATTTAGGTATATAGAAAGAGAATGAAGAGAACATTGACATCTTATTACCAAGCTCAACCAATTTGTTATAGTTCAATTACATTGAGATGGACCTATATTGGTTATATATTTTCCTAGGTACTTCTCGTATCAATGATGAGTTCATGTTATGCTTTTTGAATTATTACTTGGTGTAGCCAATTTCTAATATTTATATGTATGCTTTAGTATGATATATTTTAGCCCGGGGCTTGATAAATTCCTGGGTCCGCCACTGAACACAGCCACTAAGAAAGCTTAGACCGGATCAATCATGAGCGATTAGCTGATCGAATCAATCTGCGTCGTACCATATTCATTAAGGTCATCTGAAATGCTAGCTTTAAATTAGGGATTTCATTCAGTGCTCACACTTATTTTACTATGCATGCCAATCATGCGTAGTTTTTTAAAAAATTTATTCGCTGGCCATGTGCAAGGCCAGCAGGTCGGTCAACCGCCAGTGCATCCGATCAGATCGCATTATATCATTTATAGGCCAAGGAGATTGTCGCAGAATGCAGCAGCTGCGCAAAGAAGCCGCCGCCGCCGCCGCCACCACCACCACCAAGAAGAAGAAGAAGAAGAAGAAGAAGAAGAAGAAGAAGACATGGAGCTGGTTACGGGCGCGGTAGGCAGCCTCGTCCCGAAGCTGATGCAGCTGGGCCAGGAGGAGTACAAGCTGCAGAAGGGCGTGAGGGAGCAGATAGAGTCCCTGTCACGGGAGCTGGAGGTGATGCACGCCGCCCTCGGCGAGGTGGCCGAGGCGCGGCCGGACCAGCTCGACGCGCAGGTCAAGCTCTGGGCGCGCCACATCAGGGAGGTCTCCTACGCCATGGAGGACATCATCGACGACTTCCTCGTGCGTGTCGACGACGGCCGCCGCGGCGTCAAGGCGGACAAGCTCAAAGAGCTTATGGAGAAGATGGGTAGCCTATTTGGCAAGGCCAAGGCTCGCCGGGAGATCGCCGGAGCGATCAGGGACATCGAGAAGCGGCTCCAGGAGGTGGTCGATCGGCATGGCAGGTACACAGCCGCCAGTGTCGTGGCTCTGTACGAGAAAGCATCAATTAAGAGCATTTCTGCCGCGGCGTCCACCATCGATCTTCGCATCATGGCCCTGTACGAGAAAGCATCAAATCTCGTCGGCATCGATGGCCCCAGGGACCAGCTCATGGAGATGCTCTCCCTGGGGGACAAGGAGACCAAGAAGCTGAAGATCGTCTCCATTTTTGGATTTGCGGGATTAGGCAAGACGACTCTCGCCAAAGCAGTGTACAACAAGCTCTTCACTGCTGCTTTCTCTGAAAAGAGCGACAAGCTCTTCACTGCTGCTTTCTCTGGAAAGAGCTCCGCTATGTTCGGGGAGCAAGAGGAACCTGCATCCTCCTTGGCGAGAAGACGATCTCAGTCCGGTTTCGATTGTTGGGCCTTTGTTCCGGTGGGTCAGAATCCTGACATGAA
Source organism: Raddia distichophylla (assembly GCA_005191435.1). Taxonomy (NCBI): domain Eukaryota; kingdom Viridiplantae; phylum Streptophyta; class Magnoliopsida; order Poales; family Poaceae; genus Raddia; species Raddia distichophylla. The sequence goes on along the minus strand of SPJY01035151.1, from coordinate 766,973 downwards.
GAAAGTTTTCAGGGACATTGTCATTGATCTCGATGAGCAAAACCACACAGCTTCTAGTATGATGATGATGTTAGATGAAAGGCAGCTCATCGACAAACTCAGGGAATTCCTCCAAGGCAAGAGGTACGTACGTGCACATACTCGGTCACCTAAGGTAGATTTTGTTCTTTTATGTCGGGCCATATACATCTAGTAAGTGTGATGATCGGACTATTTTCATCATCTAAAAATTATAGTTATAGCCTCCTAGTGCTTAGGCTTAATTATGAAGGTATCGACTACTAGTCTATTATATGTATATAATAAACAGGGTTTCAACAGAACCAACACGTTAATTCAAGAAATTTAAATATAAATTAGGAAAAAAAGAAAATCTCTACCGTCAATTACAGTGGGATCAGATCATAACAACATAGATTTAAAGAGAGAGAAAAATCTTTGTCTATCCATCTATGGCCAAAAAATGCTAATATACGACCAGATTGTCTGTCTTGGTTTATCGAGCTAGGTGATAAACATGGACAAGGTCATGTGGATGTGGGATACGTAAGTACGGAGTTTTACATGTCTTTATTTCCAAATGATGTAATACTTTGTGGTCATTTTTTAGTGTTTTAAATATTTCTTCTCATAGTTTGTAAAATAATTATTTCATAATTTTTTAAACATTTTAAAACATCTTTCGAGGGTCGCAACTTTTTCAGATTAAAATTTTCAGCAACTTTCAGTTTAAACAAACAAGACATAAAACTAATCTAATACAATAAATCATTGTCGGTGTCTGGGAAACGCGCTCCTGAAGAGCAGCGGGTCCACAGACCGGCAGACGAATTTGTGGTTAGAGTGAGGCACAACGACAACCCTTCTCAGCAGCCCGGGGGGCAGCCAAGCCTACGGGGGCTCAGGCCACGCAGTCTTCCCGGGCAAGGCCTGGTACGACTTGGCGATCCGGGTACAGATCCTTTGTACGGTGAGAGAAAGAGGGAGAGAAGAAGAAAGAGAGAGACACAAACCGTGAGGACACAAGTGATTTACCCTATTCAAGCCCCCACTGCCGGGTAATAGATCTACTCCAGCCCTGTTAATTATATGGTAGAAAACATTATAGAGGTGTGGAGACCGGGCTTAAAGGCACCGATCCCGAGCTTACAAGAGTGGCGACTAAGGACTATGGCTACTGCTAAGGAAGCTTCTGGTGCGTGTGTGGCTTGAATCACTTTGGATCGCCCGAGACTACCTCTGAATCCCCTGGCCTCGACTGGTCTGGGCCTTTCCTTTTATAGGCGCTGCGGGTTGCTCGAAGCTGATATGGCGGGCCCCGCGCACATCTTTGCTTTAGTGACGGTGCCCTTGTCTCATTCCGGGGCTCTGTCTGGTCTGGAGCCTGCAGGGGAAGCTGGTCAGGTTAGTACTGGATACGTGCCTGTCTGGGAGTGCCGATACGGGAGAGGAACGTGCTTTAGGGAGAAAGTACTTTCCCTTTATCCCCAAAATAGCGTTGACTGGACCGAGCCAGTCTCGCGTCATCCGTTGGGGGTGTCGCTTAACGTAACAAACACCTGCCGTCTGTCCAAGGGAGCAAACGACAAGGCGGGTTGCCCGCGTACCTCTCCCCAGGCTACGAACTCCTGGGGAAACACAGTTCTTCTCGGTCAAGGCCGGAGAAAGCGTGGTGGGACATGGCAGTTGTCGCCACCTGCCCACAAATAGGCGAACTACCCGAGGGACCCTCTTCCAGGCTAAGGATAGTCCGGGAGGCGTATGGCGCCGCTGGGGGGCACGGTTTGACTTGGTCAAGCCCGGGAAAGACCCTGACGGGCTAGACGCTTCTTTTAGTATGGCCAGAAACGGCCTTTTGGACCTCTTGGGCGTACGGTGGGCCAGTACAGAATCGGCCTAGGGCCCACCTCAGGATGGGCTGCTTATCAATCACCAACAATCATCTACTTTAAATTTTCACGTTAATTGAAGAAAAAATATCTACTTCATGAACTATTATGGTACAGATTATAACATCATAGATCAAAGAAAGAGTTCATGTAGTTTTGACCGTATGGAGCAAATTATAACGCTTTAGATTAAAATAAAATGTCCAAGTTTAGATGAAAATAAATATTAATCTATAAACCCATCAACCCATATTTAATCTAGGCAAATTAAATTTCTACACCTATACCGCTATCAGCAAGCTATCATGCACTCCATACTTGAGGAGAAGACGTATACGATCGACAAGCTATATATTATGCGCGACGAGCCGAGATGACACATGACAAGATGTACTTCGAGCTCATGAAACCTGTGCAGCAAGCAATGGCTTGCGTGTTGAGGGCTTGAGGCCATGGACAACCGTCGAACCGCGACAATGACATTATCAGTCGTGGCTGCGCTGAGCTCGGTACACTATCGTCTAGCCCTCGTCGACATCTAACAAGCCTTCTAATTATTCTTCAAATAAAAATTGACAAAGACAATTAACAAGCCTACCAATTATGCTTCGACTTAGTCTGTAATCAATTTGCACTCTAATTGATTATATTAGCTAGCTAGATTGTAAATAACAAGCATGTCAAATATTGTCCAAATCAGTTCGTACTAATTTGAAGTTGAATTCAAAATAGAAGCCACCCTATTAATAAGAGAAGTTCGTATGTAAATAAGAAAAATATATTTACACCAACAATTATAGTTGTGCAAAAATTATAACGAATTGGATTTTAAAAAGTTTCTTATGTACTACCAAAAAATAAAAAAAGTAATAAAAATGTACATCTCAGCTAGAAAACTAGGAAAATAGTTGATATAACAAAAATAAGATAATAAAAACTCAGAATAAAAATATTACAAAAATCAATACCAACCACAAAGCTAAAGTAATATAAAGCAGGGTACAAGATAGCCACCATGTCCATGTTGGCTATGAGCTAAATAAAACATGATACACCGCAACCACCATATTAATTCTAAATTACTATAAATTCCGACGCTGATAAAAATAAAAAAAATTTCCGCGTTAATCAAGAAAAAAGAAAAATCTATGTCATTAATCATTGTGGACCCGAATTATAATGGTTTAGATCTGTTTAATGATAAAAGAGTTGTAATCCAACAAAATTATCAAGAGTTATATTTAGAAAATACCGAATATGATTAATTTATTTTTATTGTTAAATTTAAACTCATCTTGATTGGACACATAATAATATCAGAATAAACTCATTTGGTGGAAATACATTTTTTAAAACGTGATTATGTATCTCAAGCTCAACATCTTCTTAGAGGATCATGAAATCAATGACAATGACTCTTGGATAAATGGATTGTCAAGAAGTAAGGGCTAATGTTAATGGATGTCACAACCTCCGACATTTCTACGGAATCACTATGATTGTGTACTAGTCCCAGAAGATCATAGCTAGTACATCACAACAGACAGTTAAATTGGATATCATCGCAGCATAATTAACTAATAAAGTACCAAGTTTACCTTAAATATTATCCGTATTACATAGACAATATGATCTAGTACTGAATAATAAATAAATCAGAGTAGCGGCAGAAGAACACGACGATGCCAAATTGACCAACTCGGTAAACGTAGCTAGAAGTCCTCGTCACCTTGAATAGGATCCTCCTTATCCCAAAATGGACTCAAACCTGCCTGAATAAAATTATTTGTGGTTGATATAATGGGTACACGGCTACCCAGCAATCAGCCCTTAATATGTATGCAGGTAGCAAATGATGGGATTGTTATTTTGCTAAAACAACCACATCTATCTACTTAATTTGTTGTAATAGCAATATTATTAGTTGAACACGAGGTGGAGCCCTCTAAGGACACGAGCTTAGCCAAAGAATAGCTAACTACTCAACTGGCTCAACATGCACTCTCTGCCTAAACAACACGAGCTTAAGCAAAGGACGAGTAATCGGCTCGACAAGCACTCGCTGCCTACGCTATCCTAGCAGAATTATTAACTACGGTGAGACTACCATGTGAAAACTTTCCTCCCCATCCATAACCGCAGACACAATGATCATGATAGTTTAAACTCTGCAGAGTGTGTACATGTTCCCCACAAGTCTTGTCTCATCTTGAAGAGAGAAACAATACAAAACTGTTCACTTGTTATGCCTAGCACTTCATGCACCCTATCTTTAGGTTTCTCGCCAAACCCGAAATACATTGACCAGGATGACTGAAGTGCACAATCTAGATTCGGCCATACAAGGCAGCATAGCGGGAAAGGTAGGTCCCCATTGAAGCCATTTGGATTGGTGATTGATCGTCATGTCTCCATCGATCTACGAGGACACGGTTACTAGGTTTCACAAGCTAGTAAGTTAGGGCCGCTAGTCATAAGTGTATGGTCCTTAGTCGAGCAAGATTCCATAACCAGCCACAAACCCAGATTTCGCCTCTTTCGGGTCTCCTCAATTTATCACACACCACCTTGATTTTAATTAATTAAGCCTAAATCAACATTCCGAAGCAAAAGCTTCACAGTAAATCATTCATTTACGAGTGAGACCTATATTCTACCAATCCACAAGCATGACTAAGCATCTACGCAAGGATAGGCCAAGGAATGAAGGAAATAAATAATAGGGTTATCAATGACAACAATTTACGTTAATAAAGGACTAACATGATAATGAGATAAATAACGATTCACATATGATGACAAATTATGCACGCAACATTAAATAACAACAAAAGTAAAGATTTAGCAAACTAGAAATTCAATATGAATCTCGTTTACCTTGAAAGAACTCCAAATCTCACAGATCTCCTCCTGGAAGGTCTTGGAAATCCGAGGCTTCGCAAAACCATGCGTGATCTTTGCGAAACAAAAGAAATACCAAATAAATAAACAATACATAGGAATTAGATTAATAAAATATATAAAAAATCATGTGAATTTTTGTGATTTAGGCGCTAGAATCATCTAAATCAAAATTCGTATAGTCCCTAAACAATTTAGGGAAGTTTTGGGTAAATCAGAAATCCCACAAAATAAATAAAACCGGTTTTAATCGGTTAATTTCTCTTCGGGCCGTGTCTGGTGGTGATCGGACAAAGTCCGGTCAAGATCTGTTCTGGGCCGATGATTCTCTTTGGAGCTTCCATCGGATTGTTTCCGGCGGCGTCAGACCTGTCTGGTGGTGGTCGGACATTGTTTGTTAAAGGTATAAACGATTCTTGTGAACAGAGTCTGGTGGGTGATCAGACGAAATCAGGCAGCCGTGTTCGCTCAGTTTTGAACGTGACCGGACAGTGTCCGGTGAGTGGTCGGATGAAGTTAGTTGGGCGATAGGACGGGTGACGGTGCGGGCATCGGTGTGGAGACATATGGTGGCATGGCGTGAGGTACGCACGCGCGAAAAAATTACGGAGCGGCTCGGTCGATGAGACGGTCGACGGTGATGGTCGGTGACAGCAGAGGCTCTAGATTCCGGTGATCTTCGACGACGTATATGTTCTTCTTTCCTTCACCAAACCTAGCGTTCCATATATCCCTTTTGCCCGTCTCAGCGAGATCTCCAACGTGATGCAATTTAATCTAAAGTTTGGACAGAAGAAGAAGAGGTTTACCTCAGATTGGCTTCATGAAAGCTAGTGTTTGGCGGGTAGAGTTCCAATTCTGAAAGATCAAGCTATGTGGCTATAAGTGGGGGTTGAATAGGCGCCAACATTTTTTACGATTTCTTAATGGATTGAACCTTGTTCGAAGCACTCCAAACCAAAACAACCCCTTGTGGGCAATAAAACAAACACCTTGTGTGCACAAACGGAAACAGACTCGAAATGATAAAGGTCTTGGATTTATATGACCCAATGGGTTATGGAAGATAATCAAGAAGTTAAAAATCGCAACTAGGCTCAAGAACCAATCCAACATACAAATTTATCCCTTGCGGGCATTTCGTCGAACACTTGGTAGGCGGAGGTTGAAACCAAACAAAACAATGTTTCTAATGGCCCCGAATGGAAGCAAATGATTTCCAATGATAGCCCTATCCTAGAGAGCAAGATTGAAGGGAAGAACACGCAAGAAATCGATCAAAATTATGTCCAAAATATCACTCCAAAAAGCAACGTGCGAATAAAAATAAGCGACTAAAAAAAGAGCGAATTGACACATAAACACATGGAGGAAGATTGATTTCATTGTATTGTGTTTCGATTTTACAAATCGCTCCCACGGCCACAAACAGTTTTAGGTGAATCCTCTCTTTCCCTCTCACCCTCTCACAAAATCTAAAATTTCTAGCCTAAGGGGATGCCTTGAGGGGCTCCCCTACCCCTCATTTTATAGCCTCAAGGGTGAGACCACCTAACCTTAAGAGTAAATCTCCACCCTTGATCTAATGATGAGTAGATTACAACGCACATACTAGCTAACCTGCTTGCGCCAAGGAATATTCACGCCATATTCCTCCGAAAGCATCCTCACAACTTCCTCGCAGCATATTGGTCACCAGCCCATGCTTGGGCCCACTAGTCAGTACAGCTTTGCCGCCAAGTAACCGACACCCCAGCCTACAGTTGTCCTAGATTCATGCCGTAGTGAAGCTTCTCGCCCATGCCATCTCATGTGACTGCTAGGTACCGAATCCAATAGCCTACACACCCACGGACGCCCGAATCTCCAGTTCGCCACCGCGGAACAGCGTCAGCCACTTACCAACCGGTACCTGCATCATAGAGATGAGTCCAGACCAACCACTTACCTTCAACTACAAGATTAGCTCCACAAAACATCATTAACATGAAAAACCGTGTGCAACAAGATCATCATAATGGAATTAGTTACGCAATCAACCCTGACACGACTTCTTTGGACACGGTCTGCTCCCCACCGTACACTGTCCGAAAATGCTCATAATTGTGCCAACAGGGCCACCAGACTCTCCGTCCGGACACGCTCAAAATTGAGCCAACACAACCACCAGACCTCGTTCGGTCATCCACCAGACACAATCCGCAAGAAACTATTATACCTTAATCGAATCCAGTCTGATGGGACCCTATCGCGAAGACCTGTACCTGTCGGATCCCTTTGGACTCGGTCTGATCTATCTAGACACCGCCAAACGCACTCTACCGAACTCAGTCTGGTCACCATTGGGCACTGTCGGATGGTACACCAGAAGGCTGCCATAGATCCGCTTTGGACTTAGCTGAAACCACTCCTATGGACATAGTCCGAAGTCTCCGGACACAGTCCGACGGAGAATCCAGAGAGAAACCTCGATACTGTCGGACCTAACCGGATCTTGTTCGTTCACCACTGGACACGGTCCAAAGAACACTTCAACCCTGACATGACCAGACCTGACCGAACCCTGTCCGGTCACGACTGAACGGGGTCCGGTGAACACTTAAGCTCATATTAGGTTCTAAATAGAGTCCCGGATTCAAATTTTGTGCCTGTTTAGCCCAATGCACTACCAAAGCACTTCCAAATCTTACCAAATACGCATGATCGCATATATTCATCACAACATCTGGTACTCTCCACATGGGTCTCAAATATTCCGAGGCTCCAGGCTATGGTCGCGAGGAGGCAGGTCTAGGCTGGTATATATAGCGGTAGAGATGCCTCAAAGTCAGTTTTGGGGGGTAAGAGATAGATCAGGAGTCCTAATTAGAGTCCGAGTAGGATTCAGACACCTTCTCCACAAGAAAACGGAGTTTTCTTTGAGTACTATGCCTCAAATACAAAATATAGGTCGGCTAATGGCTATAGATACTCCAGAATTTTTTAAAAATTTTCCTACTCGTATCTCTCATTATTTCATGCGGAATAATTATTATCCTATCGGCTAGTTGGCCAATTCCGAATTTTCGGAGACCCATAAAATTAGGAAAAGGGATGGATCCGACTTGGTTGTTTAGCGGACTTGGGGATTCATGTTAAGGACTTCCTGAACACTATTTCTAAACCTAGGGCTTGATATAAAAAATTAATAGAGCCTTTTATAGTACATATAAAAATAATAATAGCCAATATATACTAAGATTTGTTTATTTATTTTTATTTTCAAACATGTGACTCATAATAATTTATTAGGATGTCATTGTAGAAACCTAATTCGATGAGCCGATCGGTAGAGGCATGCCTTTTCGATGAGATAATTGAGATGAGCATGATTCATCCGGTCAGCGCTATCAGCAATTCCAGTCAACACTAAAGATGATGGTAACGTGTAAGATGCACGAAATGATGTTTGACGTCATAGTGTCGAAACCCATGAAGGTGAACTTCATTAGCCTAGTAGACATGTACACAATATGAAAGGTTATTGCTTGAGACCACATTCGACGAGTCTCCATCCATGGTGGACGTACACAGGCCTAAGAACTCTTGACTGTATAATGGATCTACATTAAAATGTATTGATGATGTTACATAATAGAGCTTATCGCTTCAATGCAATCCAAACTATATTAGACCATGAAGTGACTAAGTTTGTTGTCACTTTTATCGGCCACCTGGTAAATCATGTTGGAAGTCCCCAAGGACGAGTCAAAGGGGTCCCTACCTGGATGGATAGTGCGTAGAGAAGTTTTGTCGTTGCATGGTTGGGACTAATAGACAATCGTCAAGAATGACACTATGATGAGGAGCTTTGACTTGAGCCGCACTAAGAGGTAGTGTTCAACGGGGCAGATGACATCGACGTCTAAGATGTTCTCATTGACTGCCAATAAGATCCCTCCTCTAGTGCAGTCCACAAGGATAGAGGCAACGGAGTTGAACGCTAGTCCTACACACTCGTGGACGTCTTGAATGATGACGATAACTATCTTAGTCTCTTTTCTGGCCTCTTTTGAATGACCATGTTGCGGACAACAAGCCTTCCAACATCGTTGTTAAAACAACATATATTCCAATTTAGAATACAGTAGACAAGTGAGGGATATGAAATAGAGGTAGAGCCATAGCATGCGTTAATCACAGGTAAGGGTGGGGTGTCAAAGGAGAACTTCATGCCAACTAGGTCATCCAGCTCAATACTATCTCATCAGGGATGGCCAATTCTAGGAATTTAATAAGGGCCAAAGGACCTCCTTCTTCTCAGCTAGCTTGACCTTGGAACCCTCATTGGGGAAGCTTTTGGGATAGTAACCTGTTGGGCTTTGGTTTGTAGGCATAGTTTGAATATTGGCTCGGCAGCCAGGCAACTGTTATAGTGTGGATGCCACGATATTGGAGTACAAGGCAGTCTGGTTGTGTGGCATGAGTGACGCTAGCAGATCTGAAGAAAAATAGGATGCATCGGCTTGATTTGTTCATCCACAAAACTCGATCGAAGGTAGCGACACGGCGAAGTGGGTGAAGGCGTCGAAGTGCAAATGGGGTGTAGGTTCAAGACTCATGTGGGTCATATGTCTTGAGCATCTAGCGTCGCCAATGTAGTGTGCGCTATTGGAAACAACTAGATGTTCACATGGCCATCGTTCAGGACATGCATGAGAGCACTATACAAGGAAGTCAACATTGCTTGATGAAGAATAAACAAGGGCATTGGCACGAGTGGCATCGCCACTAGTGACATTAGCTTGGCCATTAGCTCAAATTGGGATCGCAAGATGTTCCTCCAAAAAAAGTGATCGTGTCAGCAAAGACTGCACCACCGAAGACAGTGTTTGATGGGCCAACAAGTTGTTAGTTAATGAAAACAAAGTCACATGGAATATCATAGCGGCCCACCGATCCTCAAGGTTCCGTACCATCAGGAAGGTGGCATTTCAAGGGCCAACATGAAGCTAACCAATGAAAATATGAAATATTATATGTGACAAGAGCCCTCGCGTCGTCCCTGGGAGGCGGCTCGGGGGTGATACAGCTCCCTACTCCGAGCCCCCTCAAACCATAGCGCCGCCCCCCTCCTCCCCCCTTTCCTCTTCCCCTACCCTCTCACTCCTCCTCCCACAGCAGTTCTTGGCACGACGCCCGCGAGTGGTGGCGGCGGAGAAGGCACGCAGCACTTGTCGGCTTCATGGGTGTGGCGGCGAGCATCGCCGGCGCGTCCCACGCCCGCGCGTAGAAACCGCAACAGGCGACGACGCTTGTGCAGCTACGGCGGAATGCCCGCCTTGCCCTCCTCCGCCGGCCTCCTCCGGTCCGCCTACCTCCAGTCCCTGTCCCACCCGCTCCGTTGCAGGGCGCTCAAGCTCGGCCTCGCTCGCGCTGTTGCAGCGGCGCCAGGATCTGGCTGGGGGGAGGCCAGATCTGGTAATGGTCCTCCTTCCCTTCCTCCTCTCTTCCTCTCCTCCTCGCACAAGTTGCCGGTGGTGTCCCGGCTGGCTCCGGTGGTGGAGCTTGGCTCCAGCCACGCGGTGCCCAGATCCGGCTAGGGGGAGGCCAGAAGTGTGCCCCGACCCTCCCCCGGTCCCTTTCTTCGTCGTCTGGGGGTGGTTTCGGCGGTCGGGTTGGGGAGCGATCGTTTTGTCCTCACCGCCACCTCTTCCGGCCGCCCTTCCCTGCCGAAGTGGTGGTGTCCGACCTCTTCCCCCCCCTACCTTCCCCCTCACTTGGGAGGCGTTGGTTTGGGTAGTCTCGGCAGTTGATGGGTGTTTTTTGGTTTGCTCGTGGGAGGCGCTCCCTTGGCGTTGGTGGCTTGTTCGGTTCATGAGACTATGGCGCAGGTTGGTGGTGGTTCCTGCTTCGCTGTGGAGGGCTTCGGCGACGATAGTTCGGTGCTCCTTCGTGGCGCGTCGGGCGCCCTGGGGGCTTGTTCGGGCTAGCTCGGAGGTGGGTGGCTACGGTGTCTCCACTGGCTCCACTCGGAGGTTGCTCGTGACATCTCTACCTATGGGCTGGTTGTGGCTTGCGTTGTTCTTCTTCCTTCCCCTGTAGTTCTCTTTTCCCTTCCTGTAAGGCCTTCGGCCTAGGTGGCAGCGGCAGCGCTTCGTTCCCTCTCTAGGTGTGCGTTTCAGTCCCGGCGGTGGCCGGTGGTGTCCTGGCTTTTGCTAGGGTCGCAGCGTTACGCTGTGGTTGTACCCCGGGCTTGCGGGCTTTTTATTTTATTTTCTCTTGCTTAAATGCAAAAGGTCGGCAATCCTCCTGCCCCTTTTTCAAAAAAAACATGAAGCTAACCTACGACAACAAACACATTTGGAGTATTGTAGTAGCCCATCGTGTCGGGGATAAAATCACGGCCCATTGCCATGGCCCACTCCCTGATGGCCCAATCGAACAGACTCCTAGGATCCAGAGTTCCCTGGAAGATTCTATCCGGCCCATATGCATCCTGCCGAACAGCTTTCTGGTCGGCACGGTGCATAACGGTCTAAGATTCGTGTTTGAGTCCGACTCGAACAAGAGTTCTGCACGGCTACGTGAAGACCCGGACGTTGGTTTCCCGGATTGGAGCAGATGTCGTGATCCCCAAGAATTGGAGTATACCTTATCTACCTCGGGATGTATTTGGCATGTATCGAGTTCGCTACGGACTCGTGGTTAGCCCGGCCCGATTATCCCTCGGTAGGTCGGTTGTTCAGCACTATATAAGCATGGCCCCTACGGCGTATAGGGGGCACGTTCTTCAGGCCAATCCTGCGTGACTTGAAGCTAAGATCGCATATTAGTTTTCTATACATACATAATCTTGCCGAGACTTGTTCGTCTCGCCGAGTTTCCTCCTTGTAATTCTCTTTGATATAAAGAAAGGCTGTCACGACCCCCTGCGTCTCCACAGGGAATCCGGCACCATGATCTGATACTAGCCCAGACTAGTACCTCATGATGGACAATTCAACGGTTATCATCGCTGGCATTCCATTACTATTCAAAATAACGGAGAATTACAAGGTAACATCATATGCTATTACAGTAAAACAGATATGACAAAATATTAAGAACGAATAAAAAGAACATCAGAGCAGCAACAGCCTTCAGCGACGATATCCGAGCAAATTGACCCGGACACCACCCGCAGCTAGTCCTGCACACCTGAGTTCGGACCCTCCTGGTCCTGATCAGACTTGCAACCTGAATAATAAAATTATCCGCGATAGATATAATGAGTACGCGGCTACCCAGCAAGCAATCCTTAATAAATGTATGCAATGGCAACGATCGGGGAAATTGGCTATTTTACACCAAGACCTATCTACTAATCAAGTTTTAGCAAAAGTGATGTTTTGTTGAATGCATGAATTGATCCGATCATCTCTAACATCAAGGTAAGGTGCATCATCACACCAGGTCAACATCAAAGGAAGGTGCATCATCACACCAGGCCAATCCCAGCCTACTCTAGTCAGGTTTAATTATTAAAAAGGGTGAATCTACATGTGCAAACCTCTCGCCCCGTCCATGACCGTGGACACGGCTATCATGATAGTTTTAACTCTGCAGAGTGTGTACAAATTTCCCCACAAGCCCCGTCTCATCCACTAGGAGAAACGGTACAAGACTTTTCCAGCCTACTACGCCCACCACTTCGCCAGCCCTCTCTTTAGGTTTCCCCGGCCCCGCCGGTGCCCGCCACAGTAGGGCGCCTTCTACGTCTAGGCACCACCCGTGGGTCGTTCCCCATTTAAGCCATTCGGTCTCAGGAACGCACCTACCCCTCAGGTAAGGTCATGAGCCTCACCCTAGGGCAATAGTGACGAAACGTAACCGGCCAGCCTACGAGCCAGGGGTTAGTGGGTTTCGTAGTGTACTAAGCCAGGGCCGAAGGCACAAGTGGCTGTACGGTAAGGTTTGGTCTAGTAATACACAAGCTTGAGTCCTTATTAGAGGAGACCCTCGAATCTCCACCACAGTCCCGGAACCATCACTGCCGGGTCTCCCCTAAACAATCTACACTAGTTTTAGTTGTTTAGGGTTTAATCAAAAACACCATCACGAAGCATACGCCTCACAAGGGCACATTTTATAGTGAATCCCAATGCAATCCTACACATCTATTCAAAGGATAGGCTATGGAACAGTAAAGGGTTTATCAAATGAGGTCTAGTCATGCTAGTAGATGACTAACATGAATAAGGCACACACACTATTCTGATATGCATGCAAAGGTTAATTACGAAAAGTAAATACGATTAAGCTCCCTCCGTCCAAAGACTGTTGCCCTAAATTATAATCAAGAGAGCACATATTTTTGGACGGACGAAGATAGTAAAACATAGGACAGGAATATGCAAACAACTAGTGCTTGCCTGGTAGCGATCGGCCTCGCAAGGAATCATCGACATCCTCGGCTCAGTTCTTTACTGGTGACGTCTCGACCAAAGGTCCGAGTCTTGGGAATCCTCCGCGAATCCGTAAGGCATACAGCTCCGGGGTCTCCAACGATGATGTCTCGACCTGAGTCTTCATCTTGACGACCTTCCGAATATCTATCGGCTCTCGCGACTTCAGTATAAATACCGATTCGGTCTACACGCAAACGCAAAACGAGATGCACACCAATAAACAATAGCAAATATAATATAATTTAATAAAAGTAATAAACAAGATACGGACGATGGTGCCTCGGTCATCAGAACCCACATCGGATTCGAGCAAACTCAGGCTGGTGTATTTTTCCCTCGACAACGTCGTTCGGCGTCAGCCTTGCGAAGTCGGCGATGGCGATACGCAAAACGAGGCGCTCGCGAACAGGCGGCTGCAAATAGAATTCAGAAAAATACGAGATAATTACTGTGGGTAGGGTAAAATAGTAGGAGGCTAGGAAAATTGGTTCGGAGTGAATCAGACCTTCGGTTTAGTAGAAACAAAATCACGAATCTGCACTGTTCATGATAATAGTGTTGAATTGGGGTTATTTACCCAACCGAGAGGTCAAAGGGGGATTTTTCCCCTGCCTCAAACCTCACTCCCGTGCAACAAGAGAGAGGGAGAGAGAGAGGAAGGAGGCGGCGGTTGGGCGAGCTCCGGCGAGGGGCGGCACTAGGGCGACGGCTGGCGACGACGCCATGGGGCGGGGGCGGGGGCGGCGGCGGCCGCGGTGTGGTGGCCGGCGTTTGCTGCAAGGCGGCGGCGGCTCAGCTCCACGGACAGGGGCGGCGGCGGCGGCTCGGCTCCGACCTGGGGCGGCATGGCCACAACGCCGGCGGCGGCGCTCTGCAGGGGCGCGGCCCGTGGCGGCGGCTCGGCCTGGATCTGGGCGGCGGCAGCGGTCCAGTGGGGGCAGGACTCGGCAGGGAGATGGCAGGGCAGGGCTACGGCGCTCCTCGGGGCAAGGACGGCGGCAGCCATGGGGCTGGGGGTGGCAGCGGCTCGGCGAGGGAGCAGGCCAGGGCGGCGGCTGTGGAGGGGTTTGGGGAATTGGGAGAAATTGCTAGGGTTTTTGCTGGGTTTATATGGGGTCGGGTTGTGAACATGGGCTTGGGCTTAGGGATAAATTTGGGCTTGGGTTTGTGATGGGTTTCTGCAGGTTGGAATTGGAATTGGGTTTGGAGAACTTGGGTTTGGGCTCTCGGTGATTGTTGCAGGTACAACTGACGAGGGACTCCGAAGGATTTAGGTTTGGTCGAGAAGGTTTCATAGTCGGAGTTAGGGTTTTGGAGGACGTCGACCGATAAGGGTTTTGATCGAGGGACAGGACGGGTCGACCATGATAGGGTTCCAGTCGAGAGAGTTACAAAGGGAATCGATCGGTTTAGGGTTTCAGGATTCGTCGGCCTGAGAGGAACGGACGTTCGACAAGTGAGGGTTATGACGGAGGTCAACCGAAACTGGGGTTTCGGGTGAGGGAGAGGAAGGTGGACTTGACCTAGAGCTTAGGGTTGCAGACGAGGGAGAGGATGGACGGCCAATTCGACCAGGGAATTAGGATTCTGGTCGAGCTAGTTTTCAATCGAGAGAGAGAAGATTAGAGTTCCAACCGAGGAACGAATAAAAGTGAGGAGAGAGACTTTGTATCTTGAAATCGTAAAGTTTGGAATTTTTCCTAAATTGCAAATCATAATGAAAATAATTAATAAAACAAATTCTTATACGTAAATAATTGTTTGAAAATTGAGGGATTTTCATATAGAAAACAATAAAAGTTATTTTAACTTGGTTTTTATTTTTAGAGAAAACTTGGGACATTCTAATATTTATTAGGATGTCACAAAGGCTGGACGTAGGGTTATTATCTCCTCTGAGAGGCCTGAATCAGGATAAAAACCCTGCGTCTCCCTGTTGCTCGTTGATTGCTGTTTGTCCTGCTCGGCAGTGTCTTTTATCTCCCTTTCTTAAGAACCTTAGTTGACTTGGGACCGATATCCCAACCGTCGACACATCGGTCCTCGAGGTTCTCTACCATCGAAGCAACTAATGGGGGTGCCAACATTCAATTTGAATTTGAATTTGAACCAGTGGAGCTTCCTCGTGGTTCCTTAGAGTTCTCTACCATTGAAGACACAGTGCTTCCCCTTGCTTCTAGCGACTCACACTGACTTGCCGAGGGAGGGGGGAGGGGGCGGAGTACCAAGCTTCAAGGTTCCCCTTGTGGCTTGAGGCTAATGATGATGGGGGTTGCCAGCTTTGAATTTGAAGTACCAGTGCTTCCTTTTGCTGCTAGTGATTGACTCCAACATGTAGGGATGGAAATGGTGCGGATATTATCCGACCGTCTGAATCGGTCAGATAGTAACATGGATAATTTTATGGATATCCGGCTATTTTTGCGTATACAGATACGGATATGGATAATGGCAGATAATATCCGGTGGATAATATTCGATAAAATATGAATAGTACTCGATGGATATTCGACGGATACTATCCGACTCACAGGCAAGCAACACAAACCTACATTAGCTAACACCAATCTAAACATACTATATTGATGATTTTTCAAGTACGCATTTTTTTACATATTATCCGAGTAATATCTGTTTCGAACTATATCTGATAATATCGACACTATTCGTGTCTATATCCGACAATATACATGTTCGTATCCATATCCACAGTTTTCATACCCGTATTCACATTCGACAAAAAATATGGATCCGTATTTGTATCTGGTACTATTTGATCGTATCCGATTCGATCACACACCTGTACTAACGCCGGGGGGGACTTTAAATTTGAAGAAGTGGCACATCCCCTTATTCCAAGCTAGGTTTCCGAAGGAAGTGTGAATCGGGCCGCTACGCTTAGCGCACCAGACTCTAGGTTGTTGGAACCAGTATACTCACAAGAACAACCAGAGAAGCGGGACAAGGTTTTTTGGGTTATCTTCCAAAAAAACTAGCTGAATGAAAGAATGCTCTTTCACCCTTATAAACCATCTTCCAGCCCTCCAATTTTTAAATGTGGAAATATTTCTAACAGGAAGCTAGAAGGGAGGGGCGTGAAGAAAGTCCCTTTCCTGGAGCCTTTGTCCACCAATGGCTGGGACAGAGTGACAAACTAGACTATACATGCTGCATATATAGGTGAGTGAAACCAGTCTTCTTAGGATGTTGGGCATGCAGGACACCTGGGGAGGTGAGGCGAGGGAGCCAACGACTGATTGAAATCGAAGGTCACCTTCTGGGACGTGAGGGCAATGCTCGTAGCTAGACGATGGTAGATCACGATGGCTAGCCATATTTGGGCTAAAGAGTGAGCGGGGAGGCCGTATATGGAGAAGCTTTGATGATCTTGAATCCTGTGAGACCTATACTTGGATAGGCCTGGGAGGGTTCATGAGCCAAAGCCCACTGAAGAAGAACGATCTAGGGGTCTAAAACAAGGTGAGAGGGAAGGTGACCATGAGTCCATGACTTGCGGGGAATCGGCCATCAGGGGATGAAGCAGGGGAGGAAAAGCAGCAGCATACATCATTGCCTGGATGTCTTGTAAAATATTCATAGAACCAAGTGTGCCTTTGCGTTTACTAAATTAAACTCACTCCTTAAAATACATCAACATCTGTTTTTTACTAGAAACTTCAAAGGATACAAGCACTGTTAGGGTGCACACCAATGCATGATCACGAATTACACCAGGAGACACGATGTTTGTTAATGCAGTTTAGCTTTCGCCTATATCTGCGGGGCTCTGATTATGGGCGCTCCTACCCAAACCATAATAACGTAGCATACCAGCTGCAGGTCACGACCACATGCCGACCACTGACCTCCTCTTGCCTATGCTACTATTATGAAGTCGTTGACTTAGTTACAGTAGGGATGCCTCCCTTTATATATTGGAAGCCTGTCTAGAGTACGGCTCTAACTCCAAACCAACCCTGCCTATTGCAATACAAAGTGTGCATGTAATCTACTTGTACACATATTCGACACAAAAACCTAACAAGCACAAAACATGACAATGCTACTGGCTATGTTGTATAGAAAATGGGTAATAAATGTATTGCTAACTAAATCTCGCAACTGGTTACATTTTCTTCTTAAGGTTGTTTTCTTGGTGCTTTATTTTCTTCCAATAGTTTTACTAACTCCGTGCATCTCACGTTGTCATGTATATGTATAGGTTTTTCATTGTTATGGATGACATATGGGATAAGGAATCATGGCAACTAATCAAATGCGCTTTGGAAGACTATTGTTGTGGAAGCAAAATAGTCGTAACTACTCGTATTTTCCAAGTTGCCACATATGCTGACTATGTTTTTAAACTGAAGCCACTTTCTCATGACAACTCTAAAAAGTTATTCTTAGCAAGAATTGCAGATCATGAAGGCAGATGTCCTGAAAATCAATCCACGAAGATATATGATAAAATTTTGAGGAAATGCAGCGGTGTACCTTTAGCTATAATTACAATAGCTAGCTTGTTGGTTAGTAAACCAATGGAGGACTGGTCTAAGGTGTATAAGTCAATTGGTTTTGGCCGTGCTGATAATGGTGTTCTAGAGAATACTAGAAAGATACTGTTTTTCAGCTACAACAATCTACCTTGTCATCTAAGGACATGCTTGTTATATCTAAGTGTATATCCTGAAGATTATCTCATTGAAAAAATTATTTTGATATGGAAATGGATAGCCGAAGGATTCATCCCTAATGAAGAAGGCAAAGGATTATTAGAGGTTGGAGAGGAATATTTCAACGAGCTAATAAATAGAAGCATGATCCAGCCGGTGGAGGATGATGGTACTGGGTATGTATTTGGCTGTCGTGTTCATGATTTGGTGGTTGATCTCATCCGTTCCTTATCAAGCAAAGAAAACTTTCTCTCTTTGTGTGGCAATGAGCATGAGACTCTTCCTTGTAGCATTCGCTGCATTCCTCGTAGGTTAGCTAGTCACAATGGAATCAAGGAGCACAATGCTAATGCTAATATTGACATGCAACATGTGAGGTCATTTACTTCCATCCATTCCAATGCTTACTGGACAGCATTCACCAGCTTTCGAGTTTTACGCGTGCTAGCTATAGAAAATTGTCAATTCATGGAAGGTTATGATAACCTCAATATTCTTGGGAATTTACTTCACCTAAGATATCTTGGACTAGCAAAGACACCTATTCATGAGCTCCCAAAAGAAATAGGGAGGCTGAAGTTTCTGCAGACGATGAATCTGATGGGAACTGGCATAGAAGAACTGCCATCGAGCGTTGGATTGCTAACACAGTTGCTTTTCCTATGTGCTGATATGAAGACAAGAGTGCCAGATTGGATTGGGAACCTGACATCTTTGCAAGCGTTGATAATGTACCCTACTGCAGACAAGTCCGAAAGATTTGTGAACGATTTGGGTAGGTTGAGGGAGCTGAGAATTCTATATACAGAAATTGATGTAACGGACAAAAGGCTGGAGAGTTGTTTGATGGAGTCTCTAGGCAATTTGCGCATGATCCAATTTGTGCAAATTAGGGACAAACCATTAAGACATTGGGGCACCACGTGGGAAAAAATATATGTCCCACCTCAACATCTCGTCAGCCTGTCTCTAAATTGCTTTAGGTTTGGTAGATTGCCGGGGTGGATTAATTGTAGGGATGTTCCGAACCTAGCATTCTTACATCTGGCATTGAAGGTTGTGTTAGAGCAGGACATGGAAACTCTTGGAAGGATGCCTCGGCTCTCTGGGCTCTTTATAGGATCAATTTACACCTCATCAGTCAACATTGCTGGTGGGCATGGCTACTTCATGAAGCTGAGATGCTTTACGGCGAACTTTTCCCTAGAGCGAAGGCACGGCGAGTGCAAAAAAGCAACGCTTATGCCAAGCCTTGAGCTACTTCATATTGCGGTCAATGTACAGTACATGAAGGATTCCAGCTTTGGTTTTGGCAATCTTGCCTTGGAGAGCCTCCCTTCGCTTCGGAAAGCCACGGTAGATATCGAATGCGAGGATGCCTTTCCTGCGGAGGTGGAGGAAGCAGAGGCGGCATTGAGGCATGCGATTGCCATGCATCCCAACCGTCCCACCCTTGAAACGACAAGGATAAGTGAAGATGAAATGCTCTCGTCTAACCAGGGCCAACCGGTACGTTCTTGCATTGCAATCTACAAGAGATTATTGTAATCTAATTCTTTTTTTTATTTTTCATTTTCAGCGTACCATCAACCGTAGAGTCGATCGATACGTTATCAACGTGCGGCAACAAAAGGAGGAGGAAGATTATTTCGACTTCTGTTTGTTGCTGCGTAACCCTCGCCTCCAAAGAGTCGTTGCTTCAATCGATTGTGAGAATGCGACGGTTGAGGAGGTGGAGGAAGCAGAAGCAGCCCTGAGGTACGCGACCGACATGCATCCCAACCATCCCACGCTTCAAATGGCGAGATGCAACCAAGATCAAATGGTGATATCCGACCAACACCAGCAGGTACATCTCTATCTAATTAATCTTCCTTGATACCTTATTCATCATGCAGCTGCTTGATTAATGCTGATTGTTTAATTGCTTCCCAACTGCAGCTAGGCCTGGTAACGGGTTGGGTTAAAACGGGGCAAATGCGTTGGGTTGAAGCTAGATGCAACGAAGATCATCGGGGGCAACTAGGGGACGGGATCCCGTCCTACCCGCCCCCCGACGGGATAGCTCCCCCCTCCGCCACGTGTCCCAGTCCTCACTCGCGCCCCGCCTCCCCCTCGCTCCGCCGCCTCCGTGCGCCTCCACCACCTCCCCCGCCGCCTCCACCACCACACCGGCCGGCGGAGCCCACCCCGACGGGATCCCTCCCCTCCACTCGCCTCGCGCGCCCTCGCCTCTTGCTCCGCACACCCCCGCCGCCCCCGTAATAACTTCGTATAGCATACATTATACGAAGTTATACGAATAGCGAGTTAGCTCCCTCCTCGGGCTAGTTTCCCACCGCCCCCGTCGCCTGTTGAATGGGCGACCGTCCCTGTAGGCTCCACAGTGTCGTCTGAGCACCGTCCGATCGCCCAACGAATGGGAGATCGCCTGTTCAAACCCCCACCGATGCTTATTTTTACTTAATCGGCGGCGAGGTCGACGGCGACGACCGTGAGGTCAGCTCCTCCTCCTTCCTCCTCCTCCTCCTCCTCCTCCCTTCTTCCTCGTCCCGATCAATGCCGCCCCCCCACCGATCAGACGGCCACGAGGTATCCCGTCGGCACGAGCGTGCGACGGGATACCGTCGTGAAGAATTTCCGAGATCAAATGGTGATATCCGACCAACACCAGCAGGTACATCTCTCTAATTAATCTTCCTTGATACCTACGGCCACCAGCCGGATTAATGCTGATTGTTTCCTTTCCAACAGCAGCTAAGGAAAGAGGAGGCAGTGCTAGCTAAGAAAAGAGGAAAGAGGAGGCAGTGCTAGCTAGATCGCCCTTCATGTATGCTTGCAGGTACCAAGCCTCTCCTTGCTCCGTTCCATCGTTGCCATTGTTGTTTTACCATTTCGTTGCGAATGGACTAAGGGCCTATTTGGTTCCTTCCCCTCACGCGCCCTGCCGATGGACGGCGAGCCCTCGCGTTGGCACGCCAACGATTGGCGCGGGCGGCCGATTTGCTCGCCCGCGCCAACGCCAGCTCGCGCGAAGGAAACACGTTGAAAACGCGATGGCTCGCCGATTCTCGCCAACTGCCGGCGTCGATCCAAACGGCTGCCGATTTTTGATGGCACGCCGATCGTTGGCACGGCGAGCCACGGCGTTGAACCAAATAGGCCCTAAATGCCCTTCCACTTTGTTTTAATTTTAAAATATAATTCTGATCGAAAAAGTAAATTGATGGCTTATGTTGTTCCAAGATTTTGCTTAGTTATATAATTCTGATAACCGCATATTTATGTACATTTTTTTTGTCAGTTAGATCCAAAGTGGTACCAATACAACAATTTGATGACATAGGCTTTGTTCTTTTCGTCTTAAAGTTGTTGAAAGTTTAAATATGAAAAAGTTTTGACCCCTCGAGAGAAGCCTCGAAGAGTTTAAAAAATTATGAAAATTATTTTACTAACTTTAAGAACTATTTGAAACCCCACAAAAATAACTAAAAAGTACTACATTGTTGAAAGCTGGTAAAAAACAGTAAATTTTCATTTAATTTAATTCAATTTAAGCTGAAAAGAACAAGGCCATAGATTCACCGGTACATATGGAAAACAAACCCCTATTATTAAAGTCTCACTTTTATTCCGGCCCTATTTCTTCTTAGCACTATCCACATCCATCACATTCTCAATCTGTCCATTCCAGTGGAAAAAGCTAAACCTGTCATTTAACTTTCAATTTGTTTACACTCATCCGATAAATAATCAACTCTCCCGTATGTCAATCCCAAAAAGCTTGCTTCATTTGATTTTTTTTTCATTTCTAAAATATATGGGGACACGAAGTTGTTTTAAGAACTATTTGAAACACACAAAAATAGCTAAAAAGAACTGCATTGTTAAAAGCCGGTAAAAATAGCAAATTTATATCTAATTTAATTTAGGCTGAAAAGAACAAGGCCATGGAGGCCATAGATTCACCGGTACATATGGTCCGTATTACGTAAACAAACCCCTATTAAAGTTTCACTTTTGTTCCGGCCCTCTTTCTTCTTAGCACTATTTACATCCATCGCATTCTCAATCTGTACATTCCGACGGAAAAGCTACACCTGTGACCTGTCATTTAACTTTCGATTTGATTCATCCGATAAAAAATCAACTCTCCTGTATGCCAATCCCAAAAAGCTTGCTTCATTTGAATTTTTTTTCATTTGTACAATATATGGGAAACGAAGTTTTTTCTTTCCATTTCTACATTTTTTGGAAACAATAGTTATGTGCAATAGTTATGTTCATGCTCGAAACGGCAATGCTAATCTTCTCACAAAGCAAACCTCCACGGTCTAGCTTGTTGTACTTTGCAAAAGTTCAAGGTGTAATCCGCACCTTATTTTCATATTTAATCATGGTTTAAATACCACATTGTTCTCAAACCAAATTTATTTGTCCTTTTATGATTTCTGCCACACAGTAAGATCACTAGTTGAGACTTGATAGGAAGAACACCACTACATGTATAAACATTGTTGGCCAAATTTTTGCAGCCGAGGGACGTCAGAGGGGCAGAACTCCGCATCCTTCATGTGTTCCTTGGGCTAGAACCAACGCCTTGTTGCTGGTGCGCCTTTCGATGCTGCCAGCTTCGTTACGGTGTTTCAGTTCATTTCAATTTTCAAACATAACAAGCTGCTTAATCAGTGAGACAACTCCTTCCTGCTGCTTGCTAACGAATGTGGATGCATATCTTCCAGTCAAATTGTGCCTATCCATCAATTTGTTTGCCAATATAATTGTCAAGCCTCATGATGGGTTTTGATCTTCCTTCAATGTAATCTTGCCTATACCAAATTGTGTGAACAAATCAATTAATTATCTGTCATGGCTAATGCGCCGGCCTGGTCATGCTGTCATGTTGTGGAGTCAAAATCTCCTGGGTAGTATTCCAAGCTGGATTGGCTCTGGCTCCGTTGAGATTCTGCTGTAAGAATTTGTTTAGTTTCTTGGTGTAGAATTGCTCAAGTTATCTTTCTGCATCGTCAAATTGCCTTTGAGAAACTTTGACATGCCTTGAGAAATTTTCCAAAGGAAGAAATTAGTCCAGATACATATGTCTTTAAGCAGTACGGTATGCTTCTCGTATGAAAATGTTTACTCTTGAATCTTGAGTGAGCTTAATTATGCCGTTTTTCTCCTCGTTAAATTCTTCAAGTAACGAGGAATTTAGGTTGCATAATAGTAAGTGTAGCTTAGCATTCTGCATTTCTTTCAGGTCTGTTTTATGTGAGGTGGTGCTATCGCAAGGGCATTGAAAGCCCAAGATATTCTGAAAAGTTTGCTTAAAGGTTTGACAATTGCAACAAGATCTGATAAGTGCTTGCATTCATCAGGAAATGCAAACAATGAATTCATTACATGGGGAAAATGTCAAGCATGATTATGCACTAACATTAACAAAGTTGAATACCGTATCTACAATTGATATACAAAACCCAATAGATTCTGCACATGAGGGGAACATTATCATCAATTCCTGGACCACTGATCACAATTCTAAGGCTTTGGGACCGAGGTTGAAATTCAATATGTTTTTTCTGGTTCACTTCTCCCAAAAATTGATAATTTTCCGTTGGGCCTTTTTGCATTGGAAAGCGATCCAAAGCACAATCTTCTTTTTCTTTTTCAAGGAAACCACACGTTTCGTACAAGAAAACATGGCTGTGACGCTCAAGAATTCATTCATGACAACTTTTTTTACGGTGTGCCAGTGTACAGCTCTTCGTTAGAATTGTGCACTTCGTAGCCAGATCGGATAGGCATTTGTAGTTTGGTAGACTATACATCTTGTTCAAATGATTGTTGAGTTTTAAATCCTGAGGCCTCGGAAGGACACTCGATTAATACATCTGCAAGTCAACTCGCGGAACAAAACAATAAATTGGATAAGAAAAAAAAAACTTAGGGACCTGATATATAGCAATTGTCTATTATAAAGATAAAGATGTGCAAACCCTTGTTAAAGAAGTAATATTGCATGCAGTTTTAGTTTTTAGACCTTTTTCACTTATTTGATGTCTTTTCCACATCACCAAATTGTGGAAAAACATATAGTATAAATTTAAAAAACTTGGGACCATCTATATACCACAACCAATTGAAATTTAAACGTTTGTGCTATCATCTCGACATGGTCGTACTGCGTTACCATGGCGGAGCATCGCAAGGTGGTGTCCCCCTAAAACTTGCAATACATCAATACATTTTTCAAGAAAAAATAGAAAAAATTTGAAATAGACTAGAAAAGTGATATGAAAATCACCTGCGGGACCGACTATCCAATTGACTGGATATCAGTGACCATCCAGGCGCTTGGGAAGTTGGGATCGTCTTCGGGTGCCTACATGTATTCAACTGGCTGAAATGCATTCCACTAAGACAGCACATGTATTATGTACACACACTGCAGTAATCACATTCTGTGTCGACGACCAAAGCTGTCGACACAGCCACAAAAACCGCCAACACAAGGTCTTGTCGTCTGCCGCCCGCCGATATAGGTCCGTCGACACAACGTCGATGACACGGCTAGCCTATGTCGTCGGCCCGAAACAAACCTGATGGCAAATGAGCATTTTAGGGCCGATCACCTTCAGCCTAATTATGTCGGCGGCCCAAACCAGCTACTGACAATGACACAACTTGACAGCACACCATTATCTCTCTCCCCTCCGCCTCTCTCTCTCTCCCAATGTGACTCCACCGCCGAAGTTGAGCAGAGCTCAGCCACCTCTCTTTTCTCTCCCATTGGTTGCTGGCCAAATGCTCTAGCTAGCCGGCCTTCTCCTTTCTCCTTCTAGCGTAGGCGATGGGGTCTATGGTAGCGGACCCAAGCGGCATGGACAAGCTTTGTGGAGGCTTAGTAGCGATGTCCTTGGTGGATGCGAGCGACGGGGACGAGCTTGGCGACGGCGTCCATGGCGAATTCGAGGGGCGGGGGTTTCTAGCCTAAGAAGATAGATATGGAAGGGAGGTAGAGGGAGGGAGGAAGAAGAGGAAGCTCCCGGTGATGACCCCATGACCAGCTTAGGTGGAAGAGGAAAAGAGGGACCCATGCTGGTGGGGACGAGCTTGGCGGCAACGAATTCGATCGAGTATCTTGGAAAATCTTGGCGGCATCGTCCATGACAGATTAGAGATACAGGGGAGGACGATTCTAGCGGTTGTGGCTCCCGACTAAAGAAGAGAGGGATGAGAGGTAGGTGAAGGGAGGGAGAAAGAAGAGGAAGCTCTCAGCGGCAGCCCCATGGTTGGCTCAGGTGAAGAGTAGGGGAGAGAGAGAGAGAGTAGCCGATATGAGTGTTGGGCTAATTCTGATCTGGTCAAGGCCGCAGAAGCGGAGGCAGGTGGTGGACGTAGCTGGCACAGGAAGCGTCGGCAAATGCGTGTGTGCGTGCGTTTGTATCAGAGCATGCAGTGGCATGTTCAGTTAGAAATAGCGGAATATGCGGATCGTGGGATGGCACGATCTAAGTCCGAATCTCCTTTATATACTTAGTAGTTTCCATTTTTGTAAGCTGCTGTGTTTTAGTTGAATGAGAAAACCCCAGAAAATTGCCCGGATTTGCTCTGTTTTTGCTCTGTTCTTCAGTTTTTGAACTTTGTTGATTTCGCTACAGTGCCATCCGGCACGGTTCAGAAACTGGGTGGATTCTTTCATTTGGTATCAGAGCCGGCATGGCAATGATCCAGGCGGGCGGTGGGAGAGACGGCGGCGGAGTGTCGGTGACCTACCCAGCGCTCACCACGACGAATTACACGTCGTGGGCCATCAAGGTGGAGGCCCTGCTTGATGCGCAGGGGCTCTGGGAGTCCATCGAGCCGGCGGCTGGTGCAGCCGTCGATGCAAAGAAGAGCAAGACGGCGCGGGCGAATATTCTTCAGTGCCTCCCGGAAGACATCCTCATGCAAGTTGGGCCAAAGAAGACGGCCAAGGAGGTGTGGGAGAGCCTGAAGACACGGTTCGTTGGTGCGGATCGAGTGAAGTCTACACGATTGGCAACTCTGAGAGGGGATTTTGATTCTCTCCGAATGAAAGACGGCGAGTCTCTTGATGATTACGCTGGTAAGATTTCTGGCATGGCCATTCAGTTTACTGCAGTTGGTGGTACACTGGATAATGCGCAGATGGTGAAGAAATTGCTTGACACCGCGCCGGATCGGCTTTATCAAGCTGTGGCCGGGATCGAGCAGTTTTGTGATACAACGACGATGGCGTTCGAGGAGGTACTTGGGCGCCTGAAGGCGTTCGACGAACGTGCTCGTCGACGCGCGCCTGCAAGCCAAGCTGATGGCCAGCTCCTGCTCACTGAGGCGCAGTGGCAGGCGCGGCAGAAGAATAATGCCAACAACGACGCCTCGTTTGGTCAAAAGGGCAAAGGTCCACCATCCTCGTCGGGCTTCACCAACCAACGTGGCCGTGGAGGCGGTCGCTGGCATGGTCGTGGGCGCGGCGGGCGTGGTCGTGGCCGCGGTCCCGCAC
>SPJY01035151.1:640503-739919 GCA_005191435.1 Raddia distichophylla | reverse complement strand
AAGCGACCACTGAAACAACGAACAACATCTACTGAAACAATAAAAATTGCCTATTGAAACAATGAGAAATGCCTACTGAAACAATGAAAAATGACTATCGAAACAATGAATTTGGTACACTGAAACAATGAATTCGACCTACTGAAACAATTAAAAATGCCTAATGAAACAATGAGAACAACAGCTACTGAAACAATAAGAAGCGACCACTGAAACAACGAACAACATCTACTGAAACAATAAAAATTGCCTATTGAAACAATGAGAAATGCCTACTGAAACAATGAAAAATGACTATCGAAACAATGAATTTGGTACACTGAAACAATGAATTCGACCTACTGAAACAATTAAAATTGCCTAATGAAACAATGAGAACAACAGCTACTGAAACAATAAGAAGCGACCACTGAAACAACGAACAACATCTACTGAAACAATAAAAATTGCCTATTGAAACAATGAGAAATGCCTAATGAAACAATGGAAAATGACTATTGAAACAATGAACTTGGCACACTAAAAACAATGAACTAGACCTCCCGAAACAATGAAAATTGCCTAATGAAACAATGAGAACAACAGCTACTGAAACAATAATAAGCGACCACTGAAACAACGAACAACATCTACTGAAACAATAAAAATTGCCTATTTAAAACAATGAGAAATGCATAATGAAACAATGGAAAATGACTATTGAAACAATAAACTTGGCACACTAAAAACAATGAACTAGACCTCCCGAAACAATGAAAATTGCCTAATGAAACAATGAGAACAACTAGTGAAACGATAAGAAGTGATTGCTGAAAATAACGAACAATAGCTACTGACACAACAAAAATTGCCTATTGAAACAATGATAAATGCCTTAATGAAACAATGGAAAATGACTATCAAAACAATGGAAAATGACTACTGAAACCATTGAAACAACGAACAACAGCTACCAAAAAACAATGAGGAGCAAGCATTGAAACAACGAAACGCCATCACTGAACTAGTGAAACAACGAAAAAGTGAGCACTGAAACAATATTATCGGATCATCTTCTTCCTCCCAAATCCGAGCCATTTCCCCCCAAAAATCCGAACATCTCGCCTCGATCTCCACCGCCTGGCACCGCGCCCCACCGCTGCCGTCTGCCATCTGCATCTGCATTGCCGGCTGCGCGTCGCGCTCCTTCTTTAGCACCTCGATCTGCGAGTGCAGCATCTCCTTGTCGGACTCCAGTGCCATGAGCTTCACGCGGAGCTCGTTGATGTAGGAGATGGCATCGCCCAGCAGCGACGCCTTGTCCATCTTGGAGACGTTGGGCACCACCGTGCGCAGCGCGTAGAACCACTAGTTCAGCTTCTTGAACGGCCACCAGCTTGGACCACTTCTTGAACGGCTCGACCGGTCGACGTCCGCTCTCTTCTCCTTCTCTAGATCCGTTGATCCAACCATGGGAGATTGGGAGGAGGACAGGAGTATGAGAGAGAGGGATGGACGGATGGAAGGATGGAGGGAGGCGCTGCTCTGGTGAGCGGCGGTCGTCGACGGAGCCGACGAGGGCGAGAGAGAGAGAGCAGCTTGCGGTCTCGTACCACTGCTTGGAGAGAGAGAGAGAGAAGATAAGGAACATGTGGCTGTGGACGTTGCCCGTGCGTAGCAGCAAGCATTGATATGAGGGGAGCGAGCGATGAGACGACGGCCACGGGGTTGTTGGGCCGCGTGGGCGTACGACCGCGTCGGACGCCCGAACAGGAGCATTACCGCTAAATTAATCTCTCTCTTTAAAATAGATAAACATTAGTTTTTTACTGGAAACTTCAAAATATACAAGCACAAGACATGATAGTGATACTGGCTATGTTTTATATAAAATATGTAACGAATGTATTGCTACCTAAATCTTGCATCTGGTTACATTTTCTTCTTTTTAATGTTATTGTTGGTGGTGCTTTTATTTTCTTTCAATAGCTTTACTAATTCCGTGCACCTTGCGTTGTCATGAATATGTATAGGTATTTCACTGTTATGGATGACATATGAGATGAGGAATCATGGAAACTAATCGTATACGCTTTGGTAGACTATAGTTGTGGAAGCAAAATAGTTGTAACTACTCGTATTTTCAAAGTTGCCACATATGTTGGCTATATGTATTCAAACTGGAGCCACATATGCGTTAGGACCCACCTTCGAGATAGCATAAAAAACAAACTCAAAAAAAACCAAAGCATGTGTCTTTTCAAAACAAAGATAAGTCGTTAAACCATTAATCTGTTAAGCCCTAAAGAACAGAACCTTATATGTCACAACTGGTTACATTTTCTTCTTAAGGTTGTTGTTCTTCGTGCTTTATTTTCTTCCAATAGTTTTACTAACTCTGTACATCTCGCGTTGTCATGAATATGTATAGGTATTTCATTGTTATGGATGACATATGGGATGAGAAATCATGGGAACAAATCAGATATGCTTTGGTAGACTATAGTTGTGGAAGCAAAATAGTCGTAACTACCCGTATTTTCCAAGTTGCCACAAATGTTGGCTATGTTTTCAAACTAGAACCACTTTCTCATGACAACTCTAAAAAGTTATTCTTAGCAAGAATTGTTGATCAAAAAGGCAGATGTCCTGAAAATCAATCCACAGAGATATTTGATAAAATTTTGAAGAAATGCAGTGGTGTACCTTTAGCTATAATCACAATAGCTAGCTTTTTGGCTAGTGAACCAATGGAGCACTGGTATGATGTGTACAAATCAATTGGTTTTGGCCGTGGTGATAAGGATGTTCTAGAGAATACTAGAAAGATATTGTTTTTCAGCTACAACAATCTACCTTGTCATCTAAGGGCATGCTTGTTGTATCTAAGTGTATATCCTGAAGATTATCTCATTCAAAAATTTATTTTAATATGGAAATGGATAGCCGAAGGATTCATCCCTGATGAACAAGGCAAAGGATTATTAGAGGTTGGAGAGGGATATTTCAACGAGCTAATAAATAGAAGCATGATCCAACCGGTGGAGTTCTATGGTACAGGGTATGTATATGGCTGTCGTGTTCATGATTTGGTGGTTGATCTTATTCGTTTCTTATCAAGCGAAGAAAACTTTGTTTCTTTGTGTGGCAATGAGCATCATACTCTTCCATGTAGCATTGCTCGTAGGTTAGCTAGTCATAATGGAATCAAGGAGCACAATGCTGATGCTAATATTGGCATGCAACATGTAAGGTCATTTACTTCCATTCACTGCAATGCTTACACGACAGCATCCACAAGCTTTCGAGTTCTTCGTGTGCTAGCTATAGAACACTGTAAATTCATGGAAGGTTATGATAACCTCAATATCCTTGGGAATTTACTCCACCTAAGGTACCTTGGACTAGCACATACACCTATTCATGAGCTCCCAAAGGAAATAGGGAGGCTGAAGCTTCTGCAGACGATGCATCTGAAGGGAACTGGCGTAGAAGAACTACCATCGAGCGTTGCATTTCTAACACAGTTGCTTTTCCTATCCGCTGATTTGAAGACAAGAGTGCCAGATTGGATTTGGAACATGACATCCCTGCAAGCGTTGCAAATGTTCCCGACCGCAGACAAGTCCAAAAGATTTGTGAATGATTTGGGCAAGTTGAGGGAGCTAAGAATTCTGATCACAAACATCGATGTAACGGATGGAAGGCTGGAGAGTTGTTTGATGGAGTCTCTGGGCAATTTGCACATGATCCAATTAGTGGAACTTAGGGGCAAACCATTAGGAAATCGGGGTGCCACATGGGAAAGAATGTTTGCCACTCCCGAACATCTCGTCACCTTGTCTTTAGATTGCTTGCAGTTTTATAGATTGCCGGGGTGGATTAATTGCAGGGATGTTCCAAACCTTGCATTCTTAAGACTGAGATTGAAGGCTGTGCTAGAGCAGGACATGGAAACTCTTGGGAGGATGCCTCGTCTCTCTGGGCTCTGTATAGCATCAGCTCACACCTTATCAGTCAGCATTGCTGGTGGGCATGGTTACTTCCAGAAGCTGAGATGCTTTACGGTGGGCTTTGCTTTGGAGCGAAGGCACGGCATGTGCAAAGAAGCAACGCTTATGCCAAGCCTTGAGCTACTTGATTTCATTGTCCATGTACGGTACATGAAGGATTCCAGCTTTGGTTTAGGCAATCTTGCCTTGGAGAACCTCCCCTCGCTTCGAAAAGCCATGGTGAAAATCAATTGCGATGACGCCTTTCCGACGGAGGTGGAGGAAGCAGAGGCGGTGTTGAGGCACACGGTCGCCATGCATCCAAACCATCCCACCCTTGAAACGACAAGGATAAGAGAAGTTGGAATGCTCTCGTCTAACCAATCCCAACCGGTACGTACAAGAGATTATGGTCACCTGTGTTAATTAAAGCCGTTCATTACATTTGCAGATATTATTGATCTAATTCCTTTTTTATTTTTTCCATTTTTCAGCGTACCATCAACCATAGAGTCGTTCGAGGCGTTGTCCACGTGCGGAAGAACAAGGACTGCATGGAAGATTATTTGGACTTCCGTGGGTTGCTTCGTAACCCTTGCCTCCAGGGAGTCTATGTTTCTTTCGATTGTGAGAATGCGACGGTTGAGGAGGTGGTGGAAGCAGAAGCCGCCCTGAGGTACGCGACCGACATGCATCCCAACTATCCCGCGCTTCAAATGGCGAGATGCAACGAAGATCAAATGGTGATATCCGACCAGCACCAGCAGGTACATCTCTCTCTAATTAATCTTTCTTGATACCTCATTCATCATGCAGCTGCTTGATTAACGTTGATTGTTTTATTGCCTCCCAACTACAGCCTAGCTAGGGCTCCAGCTCATGTCGCCGCCGAGGAAAGAGGAGGCAGTGCTAGCTAGATCGCCCTTCCCATCTTCATGCATGCTAGCTTGCAGGTACCAAGCCTCTCCTTGCTCCGTTCCATCGTTGCCATTGTTGTTTTACCATTTCGTTGCGAATGGACTAAACACCCTTCCACTTTGTTTTATTATATGTAAACATGCTTCCGCTTCAAAAGGTAAATTGATGGCTCATGTTGTTCCAAGATTTCGCTTAGTTATATAATTCCGGAAACCGCATATTTATGTACATTTTTGTGTCATTTAGATCCAAAGTGGTACCAATACAACAATTTGATGGCATATAGGCTTTGTTCTTTTCAGCTTAAAGTTGCTGAAAGTTTAAATATGAAAAAGTTGTGACCCCTCAAGAGAAGTCTTAAAGAGTTTAAAAAATTATGAAAAATTATTTTAGTAATTTTAAAAACTATTTGAAACCCACAAAAATAACTAAAAAGTACTGCATTGTTAAAAGCTGGTAAATATAGCAAAATTATATTTAATTTAATTTAGGCTGAAAAGAACAGGGCCATATTACGTAAACAAACCCCTATTAAAGTCTCCCTTTTGTTCCGGCCCTTTTTCTTCTTAGCACTAATTACATCCATCACATTCTCAATCTGTACATTCCGACGGAAAAAGCTACACCTGTCATTTAACTTTCGATTTGATTCATCCGATAAAAAATCAACTCTCCTGTATGCCAATCCCAAAAAGCTTGCTTTATTTGAATTTTTTTTTTCATTTCTACAATATATGGGAAACGAAGTTTTTTCTTTCCATTTCTACATATTTTGGAAACAATAGTTATGTGCAATAGTTATGTTCATGCTCGAAACGGCAATCTTCTCACAAAGCAAACCTCCATGGTCTAGCTTGTTGTACTTTGCAAAAGTTCAAGGTGTAATCCGCATCTTATTTTCATATTTAATCATGGTTTAAATACCACATTGTTCTCAAACAAAATTTATTTGTCCTTTTATGATTTCTGCCACACAGTAAGACTAGTCGAGACTTCATAGGAAGAACACCACTACATGTATAAACATTGTTTGCCCAAATTTTTGCAGCCGAGGGAAGTCTGAGAGGCAGAAGACTCTGCATCCTTCATGTGTTCCTTGGGCTTTGTTGCTGGTGCACCTTTCGATTCTGCCAGCTTCGTTCCGGTATTTCAGTTGATTTCAGTTATTCAAACATAACAAGCTGCTTAATCAGTGAGACAACTCCTTCCTGCTGCTTGCTGACGAATGTGGATGCATATCTTCCAGTCAATTTGTGCCTATCCATCAATCTGTTTGCCAATTGTCAAGCCTGATGATGGGTTTTGATCTTCCTTCAATGTAATCTTGCTTATACCAGATTGTGTGAACAGATCAATTAATTATTTGTCATGGCTAATGCGCTGGCCTCGTCATGCTGTCATGTTGTGGAGTTTAAATCTCCTGGGTTGTATTCCAAGTTGGATTGGCTCTGGCTCTGTTGAGATTCTGCTGTATGGATTTGACAAGTTTCTTGGTGTAGAATTGCTCAAGTTATCTTTCTGATTCGTCAAATTGCCTTTGAGAAACTTTAACATGCCTTGAGAAATTTTCCAAAGGAAGCAATTAGTCCAGATACATATGTCTTTAATCTCGTATGAAAATGTTTGCTCTTGAATCTCAAGTGAGCTTAATTATGCCGTTTTTCTCCTCGTTAAATTCTTCAAGTAGCGAGGAATTTAGGTTGCATAATAGCAAGTGTAGCTTAGCATTCTGCATTTCTTTCAGGTCTGTTTTATGTGAGGTGGTGCTATCGCAAGGGCATTGAAAGCCCAAGATGTTCTGAAAAATTTGCTTAAAGGTTTGACAATTGCAACAAGATCTGATGAGTGCTTGCATTCATCAGGAAATACAAACAATGAATGCATTACATGGGGAAAATGTCAAGCATGAATTATGCACTAACATTAACAGGGTTGAATACCGTATCTACAATTGATATACAAAACCCAATAGATTCTGCATATGAGGGGAACATTATCATCAATTCCTGGACCACTGATCACAATTCTAAGGCTTTGGGCCCGAGGTTGAAATTCAATATGTTTTTCTGGTTCACTTCTCCCAAAAATTGATGGTGATGGGCCTAAATAATTTACCGTTGGGCCCTTTTGTATTGGAAAGCGATCCAAAGCACAATCTTCTTTTTCTTTTTTAAGGAAACCACACATGTTTCGTACAAGAAAACATGGCTGCGACGCACACGAATTCATTCATGACAACTTTTTTTACGGCGTGCCAGTGTATATAGAATACACAAAAGAAAGGGAACAAGAATATTTATATTTCATTATCACTGAAGTACAACTTTTTGTTAGAATTGTGCGCTTGGTAGCCAGATCGGAAAGTCATTTGTAGTTTGGTAGACTATACATCTTGTTCAGATGATTGTTGAGTTTCTGAGACCTCGGAAGGACACTCGATTAATACATCTGCAAGTCAACTCGCGGAACAAAACAATAAATTGGATAAGAAAAAAAAAACTTAGGGACCTGATATATAGCAATTGTCTATTATAAAGATAAAGATGTGCAAACCCTTGTTAAAGAAGTAATATTGCATGCAGTTTAAGTTTTTAGACCTTTTTCACTTATTTCTTTTCCACATCACCAAACTGTGGAAAAACATATAGCATAAATTTAAAAAACTTGGGACCATCTATATACCACAACCAATTGAAATTTAAACGTTTGTGCTATCATCTCGACATGGTCGTACTGCGTTACCATGGCGGAGCATCGCAAGGTGGTGTCCCCCTAAAACTTGCAATACATCAATACATTTTTCAAGAAAAAATAGAAAAAATTTGAAATAGACTAGAAAAGTGATATGAAAATCACCTGCGGGACCGACTATCCAATTGACTGGATATCAGTGACCATCCAGGCGCTTGGGAAGTTGGGATCGTCTTCGGGTGCCTACATGTATTCAACTGGCTGAAATGCATTCCACTAAGACAGCACATGTATTATGTACACACACTGCAGTAATCACATTCTGTGTCGACGACCAAAGCTGTCGACACAGCCACAAAAACCGCCAACACAAGGTCTTGTCGTCTGCCGCCCGCCGATATAGGTCCGTCGACACAACGTCGATGACACGGCTAGCCTATGTCGTCGGCCCGAAACAAACCTGATGGCAAATGAGCATTTTAGGGCCGATCACCTTCAGCCTAATTATGTCGGCGGCCCAAACCAGCTACTGACAATGACACAACTTGACAGCACACCATTATCTCTCTCCCCTCCGCCTCTCTCTCTCTCCCAATGTGACTCCACCGCCGAAGTTGAGCAGAGCTCAGCCACCTCTCTTTTCTCTCCCATTGGTTGCTGGCCAAATGCTCTAGCTAGCCGGCCTTCTCCTTTCTCCTTCTAGCGTAGGCGATGGGGTCTATGGTAGCGGACCCAAGCGGCATGGACAAGCTTTGTGGAGGCTTAGTAGCGATGTCCTTGGTGGATGCGAGCGACGGGGACGAGCTTGGCGACGGCGTCCATGGCGAATTCGAGGGGCGGGGGTTTCTAGCCTAAGAAGATAGATATGGAAGGGAGGTAGAGGGAGGGAGGAAGAAGAGGAAGCTCCCGGTGATGACCCCATGACCAGCTTAGGTGGAAGAGGAAAAGAGGGACCCATGCTGGTGGGGACGAGCTTGGCGGCAACGAATTCGATCGAGTATCTTGGAAAATCTTGGCGGCATCGTCCATGACAGATTAGAGATACAGGGGAGGACGATTCTAGCGGTTGTGGCTCCCGACTAAAGAAGAGAGGGATGAGAGGTAGGTGAAGGGAGGGAGAAAGAAGAGGAAGCTCTCAGCGGCAGCCCCATGGTTGGCTCAGGTGAAGAGTAGGGAAGAGAGAGAGATCAGAGAGAGAGAGTAATCGATGAGAGAGGTGGGGGAAGAGACAGAGGGTAGGAGAAAGAGTAGCCAATGATAGAGAAGAGAAGAAAAGAAAAGGGGAAAGAGAGAGAAGATGGAAAAGGTAACAAAGTGCTATAAGGGCTAAGTGCTAACATTAGAATTAAATAGTGGTGCTAGAGCGCGAGAGTTTCATGGGTTGGTATAAAGGTGAGAGGCGTGCCATGGAGTGCTATATGAGCAATTTTTCTAAACCATTAAAATCGACACAAACAACACCTTGGGGCAGTTTTGTAGGTGGTTTTGCCACCATACATGTGAGCTGGCGTATGGGATGTGACATGGCATTGGGCTTACATGTAAGACTCTATCCTTTTCCACCTCTCTCTCTCTCTCTCTCTCTCTCTCTCTCTCTTCTCTCTCCTTTTCTCTTCCCATTCTCTCCTAGTTGTTCTACCCCATCGGTTGTCCCACACCATCCTCTATTTCCTTGGCCATAGCTGTACGACCCCTCTCCTCCTTCTCCTGTCCCCCAGTGAGGTGGCTTGGGCCTGTGGCGTCCAAGGAGACGATGACCAGTTGGGTCGAGGTGGCGATAAGCAGGGGATATTGTGCGCACAGCGCACGAACAATAGTGGCAACATGCAAATAACACTATAGTGACAATGATGTGCAAAGTAAGGAAGATAAGGGGAAGCACAGCAGTGAACGATCAACATGTACCGGAGAGGTGGCCCCTCGTCCATGGCCACACCATCCCTCCCCCTTGGCTGGCCACAACCCCTTCTCCTCGCCACTGGCTATGGCACCCCTCGCCCTCGCCCATGGCTACCCCATCCATTCGCCACATTTCTAGTCCCGCAGCCATGAGGCCCTTTGCTATTATTGTTGCCGCACCGCCATGTCGATTGACAGAGGTAATTGCAACTGCGTCGAACCCACTGCTAGCACCATCACTATAGCCACCTTGTGTGCTATCGTCGCCCCATCAAGCTACTCCATCACGCTACTATTGAGCGCCGCTACTTTTGAACTCTACCATCATTGGTTGCTACCCATTGTAGAGATGGAGGCAAATAAGTGGGGAGGGAAATGAGAGGGGGGAGAGGAAGAACATGAATAGAGGTTTACCGTTCGACCCTATAATTTATTTTTAGTAATTTATTATTTTTTTAATTTGATTGCCACATCACTTTCCATATGGACAAAACCACCTCTAAAGTGCACATGTTTCTAAGATTTGCGAGTTAGAATACCAACTTTCATAATTCAAAGGGTTATGTAAACTAAGAGCATCCCTGCACTCCCTGCATTTTACTGTTGCTACAGCAATACAGAGGAGCTGTTACATGCAGGCTGCTTTTGGTCTCCTGTTTCCCGCCAGGTGATTCAAAATATCCCTTGCATGCAGGCTGGGAGGTCCTTTAGCACTTGATGCAGGTCAGTAAATGGAGGAGCTGCTGTCCATGCTCTAAGCATGATATTTTAGGTGTTTCAAATTCATAAAAGCTTGACATTTCAGACGCTGACATTTTAAAATTTGCATTTGAGGTGCTCAGTTTATACGATTATATGTGCATGTGGAACCTCATTTTTTTTCATATTTTGAATTGTTTTGAATTCTTCAGATATATTTATTTTTATATGGAAGGGAAAATAGTCTTGTTACTGGCTCTCTCTCTCTCTCTCTCCTCGATCCGGCGGAAATACTACTTTATTCACAAAATTAACCTAGAGCACTGTACCTTAGATTTGTAGTATCTTATACACCATATAGAGCCTTGAATTGTTAAGGGTTGTATGCAGCACCATAATTATAGTGTAACCGCCAATATTTCTCCAAAGTGAATAATGACGCTCAAAATTATCTTGTCAAAAAAAAAACGACGCTCATATTAAGCTGATGACTAGCCGTCAAGACGTGGACATACCTCTTGTCCTTGAGAAATTCTCGGAGTTCATCAATGAGTTGCATTTCAC
Source organism: Raddia distichophylla (assembly GCA_005191435.1). Lineage (NCBI taxonomy): Eukaryota > Viridiplantae > Streptophyta > Magnoliopsida > Poales > Poaceae > Raddia > Raddia distichophylla. The sequence goes on along the minus strand of SPJY01035151.1, from coordinate 729,177 downwards.
CCAAAGCCGTCATATAGAACAAATTTGCGTACTTTTGCTTGTCGAGATCAACAAGAATATCCCTGAAAACTTTCCTCGTGTCAGGATTCTGACCGACTGGAACAAAAGCCCAGCAATCGAATCCGGCTCGAGGCGTTCGTTTTGGCGCGCGCGAGCGTAGAATCGAAGTGGCTCGCTCTGGAATCCCTCATGGAATTGATTCCAGACTTCCAGTAGGATGCGGAGCTCTACTGAACAGCTTATCATAGACTGCTTTGGCAAGAGTTGTCTTGCCCAGCCCTCCATGCCCAACAATGCATGGAGACGATCTTCATCTTCTTCACCGTGGCATCGGCATCGTCCCCCTGGGAGGAGAGCATCTTCATGAGCGCGTCTCTTGGCCCATCGATGCCGACGAGCTGCGCCGCGTCTTTGTACAGCGCCAGGATGCGAGGATCGATGGTCAATGGCGTCGCCGCCGGCAGCCTAGCCACGACGCCGTCGACGGTGTACCTGCCACGCATCTCGATCGGCCACCTCCCGGAGCTGCTTCTTGATGCCGTCGACGGTGCCGGCGATGCGCCGGCGAGCCTTGCCGTTGCTGAACAGGTTGCCCATCTTCTTCATGAGCCTTTTGAGAGCTTCTGCGTGCTGGCCGAGGCGTCATGCTCACGCCTCATGGCCGCCGCCCTCCACGCGAACGAGGAAGGTGTCGATGATGTCTTCCATGTCGTAGGAGAGCTCCCTGACGTCGCGCGCCCAGAGCTTGGTCGGCTTGTCGAGTTCGTCCGGCGGCACGTCGGCCACCTTGCGGAGAGCGCCCTGCATCGATTTTAGCGCCAAGTACGGCTGTGTATTTATAGTTTGCCGACAGACAGAGTGTTGGCAAAAACGCGAATAGACTTCCCTGGCCGGTTATAAAGGCGACAGAAAGTCTGCCTGTAAAACGGTCATTACCGACAGCAAATCTGTCGGTAAAACTTGTTTCAGTCGGGATGTTGATGTCTGTCGGGAAAAAATAAATCTGACGGGAAAAGAAAGTCTGTCGGTAATAGTACGATTAATAGTGTTGGACGGTATGTCGGCAATACCTTGTCTGTCGGTAAAAGCATTTGCCGACAGGGCTTTAACCTACAGATGATTGTCTGTCGGGAAAACCTTTACCGACAGACTTGGTGACCCCATATGGGTCTTTTGCCAACAGACCATCCGTTGCTACTAAAGTGTCATGGTGTAGTGATGTCAGGATTCTGACTGTAACACCCCGGTTCCTCGAGAACCCAGAATGCTACTAACTCTCCAAAATCTATAAAATTTCGACAGCATCTCCTTTGTTACACTAACCGACTGGAACAAAAGCCCAGCAATCGAATCCAGCTCGAGGCGTTCGTTTTGGCGCGAGCGTAGAATCGAAGTGGCTCGCTCTGGAATCCGACATGGAATTGATTCCAGTAGGATCCGGAGCTCTACTGAACAGCCTATCATAGACTGCTTTGGAAAGAGTTGTCTTGCCCAGCCCTCCATGCCCAACAATGGAGAGTGGAGACGATCTTCATCTTCTTCTCCGTGGCATCATCCCCCTGGGAGTAGAGCATCTTAATGAGCGCGTCTCTTGGCCCATCTATGCCGACGAGCTGCGCCGCGTCTTTGTACAGCGCCAGGATGCGAGGATCGATGGTCAATGGCGTCGCCGCCGGCAGCCTAGCCACGACGCCGTCGACGGTGTACCTGCCACGCATCTCGATCGGCCACCTCCCGGAGCTGCTTCTTGATGCCGTCGACGGTGCCGGCGATGCGCCGGCGAGCCTTGCCGTTGCTGAACAGGTTGCCCATCTTCTTCATGAGCCTTTTGAGAGCTTCTGCGTGCTGGCCGAGGCGTCATGCTCATGCCTCATGGCCGCCGCCCTCCACGCGAACGAGGAAGGTGTCGATGATGTCCTCCATGTCGTAGGAGAGCTCCCTGACGTCGTGCGCCCAGAGCTTGGTCGGCTTGTCGAGCTCGTCCGGCGGCACGTCGGCCACCTTGCGGAGAGCGCCCTGCATCGATTTTAGCGCCAAGTACGGCTGTGTATTACTGTAGCAAATGTTATTATTTTTACACAATTGCTATTTTGCAGGCACCTGCAATTAGTCAAAACGTGCAGGCGCAAAAAATTCCATTTTCTTTCTACTGTTTTTCCACATTTGTATTTATGGAAGAAACGCTTCGCAATAGTGAAATTTTTTGCGCGAGGTCGATTTTTGTATAAATAAATTTTGTTTTATGTTTGTCATAGATTTATTTTGTTTTATATTTATTATAGATTTCTTTTATTTTCTGTATATTATAAATTTTATTTTGTTTTATGTTTTTCACGTCAAGAGATTTTTTTCTCGTATAATTTATGAAATCGTGCAGTCACAAAAAATTCCACTAATTTTCTACTATTTTTCCACATTTTCAATATTGAAAAAAAAAATGTTTTGCGATAGTGGATTTTTTTTATTCGAGGTCTACACGCATGTACACTGCATGTGCTTGCACAAATGCTAAAATTGCAGGCGCCTGCCAAATAGTGCCTCCCTTATTTTTATATAGTCTACATATTGTGGTAATTTGTAACAATTTTGTTGTGGCTTTTAGTAGTCTTTTTAAAAATTGTAAAACTATGTTTTAATTATTTTTTAATCTTTAGACTTTTTCAAAGTCTAAAAAAATTTACTATAGTAATACACCAACGCCACGGTACTTTGAAAAGAACACTTCCCTCGTCCAGCTGCGACGGCAGAACGATACAGGCCTGTGATTCAACGCTTGGTTGTGCATACTACATTCCCGTCAACATATGCCTAACTTCCAGACGACTTGTTTGACCGTGAGTCGCCGGCCGTCGCTGCCGTGCAATTGTTGCGTGCGTGAATATTTTAAATATTGTGTGATGAGGTGATTTTTAAATTTATTTAAATATTTTTTTGAGATTTTTGGAAATATTTTTTTGAGAAGAAGGAGAAAATGAGAAGAAAAAGAAAAAAAGAAAAGAAAAGAAACGTGCATGTGGTGCTGTTCGTGTATGCACATGCAGGCGGGCAGGCGGCTGTGCAACATGCAGGTCAGGCGGGCGAAGAACGCCAGGCGGGGAGCAGACGGCCCAGGCCCAGGCCCAGGCCCAGGCCCAGGCCCAGGCTCAGGCTCAGGCGGGAGCCAGCGGCGCGCGGCCTGGAGCAGTGCGGCCGGCCCAGATGGGCGCTGAGGCGGAGGCAGAGGCCCAGATGGGGCGCGCGCGCAGTGCTGCTAGTGGGCCGAGGCAAGCGGAGTCCGGTGCGGGTGGCCTAATTGGAGTAGAATTCGGGCCCGAGATGGATTCGAGTTATTTTCACTAGGGATTAGGTGAAGGATTATGGTTTCCCATTGTTAATGATGGCTACAAAAATTAGCGAAAAATCCAGAGATAATCAGAGGTGGTTAAAGAGAGATTATAGGTGATTTTCAAGGGGTTAGTGCTTTCATGTAAAGGAACCATATGCTGTTTACGTGCAATGAAAATTGATGGTTGTGGTATTTGATCTCTATCAATTCGTGATTGATTTTCTTAATTCCTCTCTTGCTTTAGTACTGTTTAATTATTTCTTTCGCTGTTTAGTGTCGATTAGCGTTTTTAGTCTTCTAGTCAGGGGTATTTAGCGCCTACGATCCTACAACCATTCATTTCACGCTAGATACATGGAGTTTCACGGGTTTTTAAATCGTCGAAGCTGAACTTTAAACACTTAGGCCTTTTTTTTCCCAGCGTATCGTTACGTTGGTGTATTACTGTAGCAAATTTGAGACCCCTCGAAAAAAGAACTAAAGATTAAAAAATACTTAAAAAATGTTTAAGGATCTTTGAAAGGATTACTAAAAGCCACAAAAAATGTTACAAATTATCACAACATATAGGCTATATAAAAATAACAAAATTTGCTATAGTAATACGCAACGGTACGTAACGCTGAAAAGAACAAGACCTTAGTAGCACTTTTCTTTTTTGTTACATCGCAGCCTTGTTCTTTTTGGCCTGAATTATGTCAGGACCCTGGGTATTTTCACTCGTTTTACTGTCTTCGAATACTAGTCCTAAAAGACCATAGTTAATAGCACACAGATAATTGACAGCTCTTGAAATCATCGCACGCTTTACTAACTGAATATGATAAGATGTACAAGAATGTTGGGGATAAACTATATTTGAACTTAGTAAGAACAGAATATAAATCAGAGTACGATAACAATCTTGAAAAGTGGCGATGGGATCCATGCAATCTGCCACGGGAGACTGACTGGGTACGCTTCTAGGCATCCATTTCGGATCACGTACAAAGAACTCCTCCCGCTTATCTATGGCCTAACCTGAGCCAAATATATTCCTGGTACTTCGTATTTGTCTAATGAGTACACCGCTGCCTAGCAAAAATTCTTAATTATTACGGATGCAAGGTCAAATGATTAGGATGGTCATTAGACTAACATGATTGTAGGATAATCAACACACGCACAAGCGATGACAATTTATGCATGTAATTAAGTAAATAAAGCTTTTAGCAAACTAGAAGATTAATATGAAATCTAGCTTGTCTGGGTGCTTCTCCCTGATCGATGATAGCAAACTCCCCTCCGTTCCCGTTGACGACATCAACACGCAAATGGATGCATCAATAAATAACAAACAGAAAATAAAAATTTAGAAGGAACAATGTTCATGTGAATAGTGTTGAGCTGGCAAATTTGACCTAACCGAATAGATTAAAAGGTGATGAGGACATCATCGACAAAGATACAACAGCTGCTCCTCCATCTTCATCTATGTGCACTCCTGCAACCTCTACAATCGTTGCTTCTTTTTCTACTACGTCATCTTCGACGTCTGAAGGCCTAAATTCAAAAGTTTGGCCTTACAAGCCTAGTGGATCAACGACACGAGAACATGCCCCAAAGACAACCCAAGCCCCAAGGAGGGACCACATTCAAACCGAAGTTGTCGGTTCGGCCAGCAAGAAGCACATGCATCAATTTCAAATTAACGGTCGTAATTCGGGCTCCCGAACGAAGAAAATTGAGCAAAATTCACCGTTTTCGATAAAACCAAATGTTGAACCCATTGGTCTTTCCATGAAATTTTCTAAGACTTCAAAAAAATCTAGATTTATAGTTTTTTAAAAAAACATCTTGATAATGCTAAAAATAAATGAAACCTAGTGCACGAAGTGATTTTACAAAAAGTATTCAAAGAAAAAAAACTTGCCATTTTTAAAAAAACAAAAGGCTACCCCCTTTGAACTTTCCATGACAATTTCTAAATAATTCAGAAATTTCGTAAAGCTATTTTTGGCTAGAATAAATCTTGGTAAGATAGGAAACAAGTGAACCTGCGAAAAAAAGTGATTTTGCGGCATGTATTCAAACAAAATTGTGCAGACTCTCTGTTTCCAAAAAACGAAAGGCTAACTCGTTTGGACTTTTTATAAAAAGTTCAGAAAAAATCCAACATTCTAGAACTCTAGGTTTGGATTTAAAAGATATTGATAATGTTGAAAACAAGTGCAACTTGGTGGAAGAAATGGTCTTACAATAGGTATTCGAAGAAAAATGAACAAAACTCGCCGTTTAAAAAAAATGCTGAACCCTTTGGTCTTTTCATGAAATTTTTGAACAAAAAATAAACTTATTCTATAATTTTGGGTTTGGCCTTAAAACATCTTGATAATGTTGAAAACAACTGCAACTTAGTGGAAAAGTTGTTTTACAGCCGCTATTTGGAGAAAAATGAGAAAAACTCATAGTTTCGAAAAAAAAGAGCTAACCCTTTTAAACTTTCCATGAAAATTTCTTTTAAAAAAAGCGGTGCAACTTGGGAAAAAAACATGTTTTACAGCAGATATTCGAAAAAAATAGTAGAACTAGCCGTTTTCGATAAAACCAAAGGCTAACCCATTTGGACTCTCCATGAAAATTTTAAGAAGATCCAAAAATTCTAAAACTAAATTCGATAAAAATGGTTTGGCTTGACAACATATTGGTAATAGATACAGTATTGAACCTTATTAATCTCGGTGTATAATCATGCTAGACAATTTCCCCGACAATTTCCAGATGAATGCAAGCACTTTTCAGATCTTGTTGCAATTGCCAAGCCTTTAAGCAAACTTTTCAGAATATTCTGGGCTTTCAATGCCCTTCCCTAGCACCACCTCCACAACCATATAAAACAGACCTGAAAAAAATGCAGACTCCTAAGCTATCTACGTATACTTCTGTGACATCCTAATAAATATTAGAATGTCCCAAGTTTTCTTTAAACATAAAAACTAGGTAAAATAATTTCTATTGTTTTTTATATGAAAATCCCTAAATTTTCAAACAATTATTTACCTATAAGAATTGGTTTTATTAATTATTTTTCATTGTTCATTATATTTTACAATTTATGAAATTCCAAACTTTATGATTTTAGATACAAAATCTCTCTCCTCGCTTTTATTCGTTCCTCGGTCGAAACCCTAACATTCTGTCTCGATTGAAATCCCCGGCTCGACCATTGACCAAATCCCTAACCTTGATCGCCACTCCTTGTAACCTTGGCCGATAAGACCTAAATCCTCTCGGTCAAGTCTAAAACCCCAAAACCCTGGTCGAGTCTACTTTGAAACTTTCTCTCTCCATTGAAACCCTAGCTCGATTCCCCTGACCGACCCCACCTCTGTCTATCTCGACCAAGCCGATACCACCATCGAACCCCTAGCTCACTGGAAACCACCTCTGATTTGCACTCTATTTTTTTAATTGGAAAGCTATATATTCTGCAAGAATATTAGGTTCTTTATAAGGTTCTTTAACTTTTTCAATAGCGGGCGCCTTTGCCGTCGTCAGTCCCACGCCGCATCACCCCACCTCTTGCAGCCGACCTCCATCTTAAGAAAAGCTAGTACGACACCAAATCCAACCCAAGTCAATCGGATTTCGCCGATTAAGCCCAATCGGACTCTAGCGCTAAAACCCAACCAATTCGGGCCCTAAGCCCAATCTCCTGTCACCTAGGAACCCCGGCTCCATAAAAAGCCAGCAAAAACACTAGTCCCTATGCTTCCACACCCCAAGCCACCGGCGCTATCCCCCACAGCCGCCGCCTCCTTCCTCAAGGCGTCACCGCCCCTGCTCGTGCCGCCTAGGCCGAGCCGCCCTAGCTCGCGCCGCCTGCGCTGAAGCCGCCGCGCCGCCCTGCCCTGCCCTGCATCGCGCCGCCTCGCTGGAGCCGCGCCGCCGCCAGGCCCCCAAGGGAGCCGCGCCGCCGCCATGCCCCCAAGGTAGCCGCCCTGCCCTGTCGCCGCCGCTCCCCAAGTCGAGCCGCCCGGCCGGTGCTGTGCCGCGCCGCCATCGGGAACCGCGTCGCCGCCGTCGGTGTCGTGGCCCTCGCTGCCCTGTCGCCGCCGCTCCTAGGCCGAGCCGCGCCGCCGCCCTAGTGCCTCTGCCGCCCCTGGACCAGTAGCCGCCGCCCCATCCTGCGCGCCGCCATGCCGCATCCCATGACCGCCGCCGGAGCGCTGCCCCACGCCGGAGCCATGGTCACTGCCATCTCCCTCTCTTAACCTCGTGGACCTCTCTCTCTCTCTCTCTCTCTCTCTTTTCAGTGCGTGAGAGGTTGAAGATTCAGGAACACAGGCCAACTAATCCCTTTTTACCCTCTCGGCTGGGTTAATTTGGGCAGCCCCATACTGTTCACAATGAACAGTAGTCATTCCCCAAATTCTCTTTCCCAAACCGTAAGCCCGATTTGCTCCAAACCAGTTTTCCTAGTCTCGTAATTTTCCTAGTGTCGATCGGTTCCCAGAAAATTATCAAGACCCCGAGATACACAAGGACGTCGCCGTCGGTGGTGTCGGAGTCGTAAGCCCTAACGAACTCACGGATGATAGTCAAGACTCGGATTCTAGCCAAGACATTACCATCGAAGATGGTGGCTCAAGATCATCGACGATTCCTTGAGAAGTGTGTGAGGCCGATCGCTGCCAGGCAAGCACTAGTTGTTTGCATATTCCTGTCCTATGCTTTACTATCTTCGTCCGTCCAAAAATATGTGCTCTCTTGACTATAATTTAGGGCAACAGTCTTTGGACGGAGGGAGCTTAATCGTATTTACTTTTCGTAATTAACCTTTGCATGCATATCAGAATAGTGTGTGTGCCTTATTCATGTTAGTCATCTACTAGCATGACTAGACCTCATTTGATAAACCCTTTACTGTTCCATAGCCTATCCTTTGAATAGATGTTTAGGATTGCATTGGGATTCACTATAAAATGTGCCTTGTGAGGCGTTTGCTTCGTATTGGTGTTTTGGATAAAACCTAAACAACTAAAACTAGTGTAGATTGTTTAGGGGAGACCCGGCAGAGATGTTTCCGGGATTGTGGTGGAGATTCGAAGGTCTCCTCTAATAAGGACCCAAGCTTGTGTACTACTGGACCAAACCTTACCGTACAGCCACTTGTGCCTTCGGCCCTGGCTTAGTACACTACGAAACTCACTAACTCCTGGCTCGTAGGCTGGCCGGTTACGTTTCGTCACTGCTGCCCTAGGGGGAGACTAGCTATCTCCTCTGAGGGGTAGGTGCGTTCCTGAGACCGAATGGCTTAAATGGGGAACGACCCACGGGTGGTGCCTAGACATAGGGCGTCCTACTGTGGCGGGCACCGGCAGGGCCGGGGAAACCTTAAGAAAGGGCTGGGGAAGTGGTGGGCGTAGTAGGCTGGAAAAGTCTTGTACCGTTTCTCCTAGTGGATGAGACGGGGCTTGTGGAAAAACTTGTACTCACTCTGCATAGTTAAAACTATCATAATAGCCGTGTCCACGGTCATGGATGGGGCGAGAGGTTTGCACATGTAGATCCACCTTTTTAATAATTAAACCTGACTAGAGTAGGCTGGGATTGGCCTGGTGTGATGATGCACCTTCCTTTGATGTTGCCCTGGTGCGATGATGCACCTTACTTGATGTTCGTGATGATACTACAGATTCATGCATTCAACAAAACATCACTTTTGCTAAAATTTGATTAGTAAATAGGTCTTGGTGTAAAATAGCCAATTCCCTATTTTTGCCATTGCATACATTTATTAAGGATTGCTTGCTGGGTAGCCGCATACTCATTATACCTATCGCGGATAATTTTATTATTCAGGTTGCAAGTCTGATCAGGACCAGGAAGGGTCCGAACTCAGGTGTGCAGGACTAGCTGCGGATGTCCGGGTCAATTGCTTGGATATCGTCGCTGAAGGCCGTTGCTGCTCTGATGTTCTTGTTATTCGTGCTTAATGTTTGGTAATATCTATCTTATTGTAATAACTTATGATGCTACCTTGTATAACTCCGTTATTTTGAATAATAATGGAATGTCAACGATGATAGCCGTTGAATTGTCCATCATGAGGTACTAGTCTGGGCTAGTATCAGATCATGGTGCCGGATTCCCTGTGGTGACGCAGGGGTCGCGACAACTTCTTAATGCAACTGAAATCCCTCGCTACTTGAATTTTTTAACAAGGAGAAAAACAACATGATTAAGCTCTATCAAGATTCAAGAGCAAACATTTTCACACGAGAAGCATACCGTACTGTTTAATGGCATATGTATCTGGAGTTCTGGACCAATTGCTAGCTTCCTTTGGAAAATTTCCCAAGGCATGTCAAAGTTTCTCAAAGGCAATTTAATGAAGCAGAAAGATAACTTGAGCAATTCTATCCCACCTGTCAGTGACCCAAAGTCAGAGGGAAGTACTGCAGGGAAGACCCTCCGCACAACCCAGGAGATTTTGACTCCAAAGAATGACCAGGCCGGCGCATTAGTCATGGCAGGTAATTAATTGATATGTTCACACACTTTGGTAAAGGCAAGATATTACATTGAAGGAAGATCAAACACATCAAGAAAAATGACAGACAGATTGGTGGGTAGGCACAATTTGACTGGAAGATATGCATTCACATTCTTGAGCAAGCAGCAGGAAGGAGTTGTCTCAGTGACTTAACAGCTTTCTAAGTTTCAAAACTGAAATCAACATGGAGGATGCGGAGTCTTCTTCCTCTCGGACGTCCCTCGGCTGCTAAAAGTTGGATCAACAATTTTTACACATTACACATGTAGTGGTGTGCTTCCTCTCAACAAGTCTTATTGTGTGGCAGAGATCATAAAGGACAGACAAATTTGGTTTGAGAACAAGGTGGTATTTACACCATGCATGATTAAATACGAAAAAGTTATAGATTACACCTTGAACTTTTGCAAAGTACAACAAGCTAGACCAGTTCTGATTCACCTTCCGTGTGCCAAAACCGGATACACAAGCTACCCCCACCCCCACCATTAAGGAGTGGTTTTGCACAATTATTTTCATGGAGGTTTGCTTTGTGAGAAGACTAAATGTTTACATACGTTGTGAGATGATCAGTAATTTTCGTTTGTTGCATGAACATAAAAGATGAGTGTTTACATTGCACATAATCATTGTTTTCGAAGAAATTTAGAAATTAAAAAAACTTAGTTTCCCCAAATATTGTAGAAATGAAAAAAATCAAATGAAGAAAGCTTTTTAGAGTTGATATTTTTATCGGATGGGTCTAAATAAATCGAAAGTTAAATGACAGGTGTAACCTTTTTCGCCGGGATAGATTGAGAATGAGATGGATGTCGATAGTGCTTAGAAGAAAGTGGGCCGGAAATAAAAGTGAGACTTTAATAGAGGGGTTTTACAAAATGCGGACCATATGTACCGGTGAATCTATGTCACTTTGAATCATATATACCACTTTGAATCTAACTGAGACATAAATGAATTGCATGTACTGAAATACGCGGTTATCGCAATTTTAAGAGAAATCTCAAGACATCTTGAGTGATCAATTTAACTTTTGAGAAAATTTGATATATGCCATTACAAAGTAACCGAATCTGAGATACATACCATTACAAAATGAGTTATTTGATATATGCTATTACAAAGTCGCATTTATTTGAAATGTCACTAGGGCTTTTTGTAGCCATTTTCTCACAATATACGGTATTTTTCTCACTAGGGCCACCGTATTTTTCTCATCCTGCTCTCTCCTCCCTCCCTCTCTTTCCTCCCCTCTACAGTGCATACTTCGAAGAAACACAATTTTATAATGGCATGTATCGAAAAAATAGTTTTGTAATGACATGGCTCAGATTCGGTTACTTTATAAGAGCATCTCCAAAAGTAATAGTAAAAATGGAGCCCTATATTACATCATAGATACTCCGTAAAATGTTTTAGGGCCTCAAAAAATATATCAACTCCAACAATCAGTCCTAAAACATATATATTCATTTAATTAAACCAACATGTCCATTTATTGCTCCAAAAACATAGTGAAACCAAATATAGGGCTTGACAATTGAGTTGCCATGTTTAGCAACTTCTCTTAGAGCCCTAAACTATTTTAGGGCTTTTTGTTGAGATCGGATCCATTGTTGGAGTTGATTTTTTTTTAAAGATCCCAAAATATAGAGATAGCAACCCATAAAGGGCTTCTCTTGGAGATGCTCTAGCATATATCCAATTTTTCTTTACTTTTTTGAGCCGAAGTATATTTAAAAAATAAAACAAATTAAGTGGAAGGGTATTTAGTCCTTTCGCAACGAAATGGTAAAACAATAATGGCAACGATGGAACGGAACAAAAAGAGGGCTTGGTACCTGCAAGCATGCATGAAGATGGGAAAGGCGATCTAGCTAACACTGCCTCCAATTTCCTCGGCGGCGACATGAGCTGGAGACCTAGGCTGCAGTTGGGAAGCAAACGACCAGCATTATTTAGCCAGCTGCATGATGAATGGGATCCTTAATCCGGCTGGTGGCCGTAGGTAACAAGAAAGATTAATTAGAGAGAGATGTACCCGCTGGTGTTGGTCGGATAACACCATTTGATCTTCGTTGCGTCTCTCCATTTGAAGCGTGGGATGGTTGGGAATGGCGTACCTCAGGGCGGTTTCTGCTTCCACCACCTCCTCAACCGTCGCATTGTTACAATCGAAATAATGATCGACTCTTTGGAGGCAAGGGTTAAAGTTAAACAGATTCTTAAACCCACGGAAGTCCAAATAATCTTGCCTGTCCTTTTGTACCCGCACGGTGACAACGCCTTGACCGACGCTATGGTTAATGTAACGCTGAAAAATGGAGAAATAAAAGAAGGAATATTACAATAATCTCTGATAATGAAATAAACCACTTTAATTAACACAGGTGACCGTAATCTCTTGTACCGGTTGGAATTGGTTAGACGAGAGCATTCCATCTTCTCTTATCCTTCTCGTTTCAAGGGTGGGACGGTTAGGATGCATGGCGACCGCGTGCCTCAATGCCGCCTCTGCTTCCTCCACCTCCACAGGAAATGCGTCCATGCAGTTGATATCTACCATGGCTTTTCGAAGCGAGGGGAGGTTCTCCAAAGCAAGATTGCCAAAACCAAAGCTAGAATCCTTCTTGTACCGTACATCGATAGTGAAATCGAGTAGCTCAAGGCTTGGCATAAGCGTTGCTTCTTTGCACTCGCCGTGCCTTTGCTCCAAGGCAAAGGTTGCCGTGAAGCATCTCAACTTCTTGAAGTAGCCATGCCCACCAGCAATGCTGACTGATGAGGTGTAAATTGATCCTATAAGGAGCCCAGAGAGCCGAGGCATCCTCCCAAGAGTTTCCATGTCTTGCTCTAGCACAACCTTTAATCTCAGCTCTAAGAATGCGAGGTTCGGAACATCACTGCAATTAATCCACCCTGGCAATCTACAAAACACCAAGCAACCTAAAGACAGGTTGACGAGCTGTTGACTGGCAAACATTTTTTCCCACGTGGCACCCCAATGAATTAATGGTTCGCCCTTAATTCTCACACATCGGATCATGTGCAAATTGCCTAGAGACTCCATTAGACAACTCTCCATCCTTTCATCCGTTAAATCAATGGATGTGACCAAAATTCTCATCTCCCTCAGCCTGCCCAAATCATTCACAAATCTTTCGGACTTGTCTGCGGTCGAGTACATTTGCAGCGCTTGCAGGGATGTCATGTTCCCAATCCAATCTGGCACTCTTGTCTTCAAATCAGCAGCTAGGGAAAGCAACTGCGTTAGCAATCCAATGCTCGATGGCAGCTGTTCTATGCCAGTTCCATACAGATTCATGGCCTGCAGAAACTTCAGCCTCCCTATTTCTTTTGGGAGCTCACGAATAGGTGTATATTGTAGTCCAAGATACCTCAGGTGAAGTAAATTCCCAAGAATATTGAGATTATCATAACCTTCCATGAATTTACAGTGTTCTATAGCTAGCACACGTAGAACTCGAAAGCTTGTGGATGCTGTCGTGTAAGCATTGCAGTTAATGGAAGTAAATGATCTCACATGTTGCATGCCAATATTAGCATCAACATTGTTCTCCTTGATTCCATTGTGACTAGCTAACCTACGAGCAATGCTACATGGAAGAGTCTGATGCTCATTGCCACACAAAGAAACAAAGTTTTCTCCGCTTGATAAGGAACGGATAAGATCAATCACCAAATCATGAACACGGCAGCCACGTACATACCCTGTACCGTAGAGCTCCACCGGTTGGATCATGCTTCTATTTATTAGCTCATTGAAATATCCCTCTCCAACCTCTAATAATCCTTTACCTTGTTCATCATGGATGAATCCTTCGGCTATCCATTTCCATATCAAATTATATTTTTTAATGAGATAATCTTCAGGATATACACTTAGATACAACAAGCATGTCCTTAGATGACAAGGTAGATTGTTGTAGCTGAAAAGCAGTATCTTTCTAGTATTCTCTACAACATCACTATCACCATGGCCAAAACCAATTGAGTTGTACACCTTGTACCAGTGCTCCATTGATTCACTACCCAACAAGCTAGCTATTGTAATTATAGCTAAAGGTACACCACTGCATTTCCTCAAAATTTTATCATATATCTCTGTGGATTGAATTTCAGGACATATGCCTTCTTGATCAGCAATTCTTGCTAAGAATAACTTTTTAGAGTTGTCATGAGAAAGTGGCTCCAGTTTGAAAACATAGCCAGCATACGTTGCAACTTGGAAAATACGAGTAGTTACGACTATTTTGCTTCCACAACTATAGTCTACCAAAGCGCATCTGATTAGTTTCCATAATTTCTCATCCCAGATGTCATCCATAACAATGAAATACCTATACATATTCAAGAGATTGCGAGATGCACGGAGTTAGTAAAGCTATTGGAAGAAAATAAAAGCACGAAAAACAACAACATTAAGAAGAAAATGTAACCAGATGTGAAATATAAGGCTTTGTTCTTTTGGGCTTAACAGCTTAATGGTTTAACGACTTATCTACATTTTTAAAAGACACATGTTTTGGAGTTTATTTTTTTGCTGTCTTCAAGGTGGGTCCTAATGCTTTAAAAATCAGTTGTTCAGCCTTTCAGATCAGCCCAAAAGAACAGAACCAGTAATGCATTTGTTAGCAATACATTTGTTACCCATTTTCTATACAACAAGCCAGTGGCATTATCATGTCTCGTGCTTGCATGCTTTGAAGTTTCCTGTCAAAAATCAATGTTGATGTATATTTAAGAGTGAGTTTAATTGAGCAAACGCAAAGGCACACTTGGTTCTATGAATATTTTACAAGTAAACGCAAATGAAAACACAAAGACAAACTCCTAGGCCTATCAAAATAGAGGTCTCACTAGGATCCAAGATCATCAAAGCTTCGCCAGATTTGGCCTCCTCGCTCACTCTCTAGCCTAGATCTGGCAAGCCTCCATGGTTTATCGGCGTCCAGCTACGAACACTGCCCTTGCGTTCCAGAAGGTGACCTTGGAGTTAAATCAGTCCTTGGCTCCCTTGCCTCACCTCCCCAGGTGTCCTCCATGCCCAACATCCTAAAAAGACCGGTTTCACTCATTTATGCGGCATGTATAGTCTAGTTTTTTACTTTGTCCCAACCATTGGTGGACAAAGGATCTAGTAAAGGGACCCTCTTCACACCCCTCCCTCCTTTCTGTTGGAAATAGTCCCACGGTAAAAAGAAATGGAGGGTTGGAAGATGGTTTATAAAGGTGAGGGCGCATCCTCTCATTGAGCTAGTTTTTTTAGGGAGATAGTCCAAGAAACCTTGTCCCGTTGCTCTAGTTGTTATTATGAGTATCTTGATGCCAACAACCTAGAGTCTGGTGTGGTAAGCTTAGCGTCCTGATTTGCACTTCTTCAAGGCCGGCCCTGGGGGGGAGGCAGGGTGGGCAGCCGTCCTTGGCCCCCAAAGTCATGGGCCCCCCACTCCATAGGTATGCAAGTATACCGTATATGGTATACGAAGTGTCATCCACTGTCCACTCCTCCGTGGTGCGCCTGGTGCCGTGGACCCAGGACCTTTGGTGGTGATCAGAAGATTCAGAATGCAGCGCCGCCCCGAGTCCTCGACCCCCGACGTGAGTACGCGACGCGATCACACGAGTACGCGACACCCTCGGCGCCTCGCCACCTCTGCCGCCCGTCAGTCCAGTCGCGTCATAGTCCCGCGGAGCGGCGCTACGGCGGAGGTCGCTGACGCCGACGCCGCCCCTCACAGCCTCACAATTCCGGAATCAACCTAGTGCGATCTGTGCCTGCAACTACGTCCAATCCATCCATCATCTCATACGTACGATTGCTTTCAAATTTCATTACATTTTTCTTTTCAATTTCACGGACTGAATGAATGGTACAGGGTTCTTTTCAATTCATCCTTTGATGCGTTTATTTTTATTTTCAATGCTTTGTGATATCATGTCATCAAGAAAGTATACATCCGGTAGCGAAAAAAGAAAAAGAAAAAAACGGGCGGATGACTTCATAGAAACACATAGAGGAGCTATGGACAATTTTTAGAAGAGTAATCCTAGTGCTTTGATGAACCCAAAAAATGAATTGGCGGTAGTTGCTGTGGAGGAAGAGGAACCAGCTATTGGGATTTCTGAAGAAGAGGAAAATGTTGACATCAACATCGATGATAACAATGTAAGTGGCTCTGAGAATCCATCTAATTCATCGGATGCAAATGCACAGTCTGCTAGTGTTGATGAACCACCAGTTTATACTTCTGATATTTATGATCCAAGAAATTGAGATAATCTTGATAATAAAGTAAGAGACATATTAGTTGAGAAAGGGCCTATAAGAGAGGAGGGTCTGGAATTTCCTCTAGATGATGCATCAAGACATTTTTCATATGCTCGTTATCATAAAAAATTAAGCAATGGAAAGGTACATGATAGAAAATGGCTAGTTTATTCAAAGCATGATGACAGAGTGTTTTGCTTCTGTTGTAAGATCTTTAAGTCCAGCACTAACAAGAGTTAGATTTAGAGATGTCCTTGTAACTACAGTGGCTGTCTATTCTATTTAGAGATGCCCTTGTAATTAAGTCTTGGTACTGGCAAGTCCATAACTAGATTTTTTAGAAGATGAAAATATCCCGATCTCTACACCTACCTAGATGTATATGGCCCAACATAAAAGAACAAAATATAGCTTAGGTGACCAGGTACGTACCTCTTGCCTTGGAGGAATTCCCTGAGTTTGTCGATGAGCTGCCTTTCATCTAACATCATCATATTAGAAGCTGTGTGGTCTTGCTGCTTATCGAGACCAATGAGAATGTCCATGAAAACTTTCTTCATGTCAGGATTTTGACCGACCGGAACAAAAGCCCAACAATCGAAACCGGACTGAGAGGATGGTTTCTCTTGCTCCCCGAAAGCTGCAGTGAAGAGCTTGTCGTACACTGCTTTGGCGAGAGTCGTCTTTCCTAATCCCGCAAACCCGACAATGGAGACGATCTTCAGCATCTTGGTCTCCTCGTCCCCCAGGGAGAGCATCTCCATGAGCTGGTCCCTGGGGCCATCGATGCCGACGAGGTTTGATGCTTTCTCGTACAGAGCCATGATGCGAGAATCAATGGTGGACGCCGCGGCAGTAGTGCACTTAGCCAACACGCTGGCGGCCGTGTACCTGCCATGCCGGTCGACCACCTCCTGGAGCCGCTTCTTGACGTCCCTGATCGCTACGGCGATCTCCCGGCGAGCCTTGGCCTTGCCAAAGCAAAGCAGGCTGCCCATCTTCTCCATAAGCTCTCTGAGCTTGTCCGCCTTCGCGCCGCGGCGGCCGTCGTCGACGTCGACGCGCACGAGGAAGTCGTCGACGATGTCCTCCATGGCGTAGGAGACCTCCCAGACGTCGCGCGCCCAGAGCTTGACCTGCGCGTCGAGCTGGTCCGGCGGCGCCTCGGCCACCTTGGCGAGGGCGGCGTGCATCACCTCCAGTTCCCGTGAGAGGCACTCCACCTGCTCCCTCACGCCCTTCTGCAGCTTGTACTCCTCCTGGCCCAGCTGCATCAGCTTCGGGATGAGGCTGCCTACCGCGCCCGTCACCAGCTCCATGTCTTATTCTTCTTCTTCTTCTTCTTCTTGGTGGTGGTGGTGGCTTCTTTGTGCAGCTGCTGCATTCTACGACGATCTCCTTGGCCTATAAATGAAAGAATGCGATCTTATCGTATGCACTGGCGCACTGGAGGTATAATTGATTATTTGCTCCGAAGTTGATGTGCAATTGATTATTTGTCCTGCTATTTGATTATTTGCCTTGCTGGCCCACATGTCATAGATACACATCAGGGCAAATAATTAATTGCACATCAACTTTAGACAAATAATCAATTGCACATCAACTTCAGGGCAAATAATCAATTACCCCGGCGGAGTGGTGGTTGACCGATCTGCTGGCCTTGCACATGGTCAGCGAATAAATTTTTAAAAAACTACGCATTTGGCATGAATAGTAAAATAAGTGTGAGCAGTCAATGAAATCCCTAATTTAAAGCTAGCATTTCAGATGACCTTAATGAGTATGGTACGACGCAGATTGATTCGATCAGCTAATCGCTCGTGATGTAAATACACGTCATTAATTTTTTTACATTAATTTTCAGATTAATTTTTTACATTAGTTTTCAGATTAATTTTCAGATTGACATTAATTTTTTTCAACAAAAAATGTCTGAAAATACACGTCCATATGTAAAGGGCCATATTGTAAGAAGAATGACTCAACATTATAGTGACTAGAACTAAATACAATCGAGATGTGCCTATAATTTTTATGTGTTCATAAGACCATGCAAAATAATTATCATACCCTTATTTCATTGCAATGTCACAAATTGCAACCATTTTACAACATTTTTATGTCATTTACCAATTTTTAAAACCACATATACATATTTCGAAAATGTATTTTTTAAATTAATTACGTAACAAAAAAACAAATGAGAAAACAACCTATTTTTTCACACACTGATTTCCATAAGATTGAAAAAAAAGAATTTTCCACCTATTTCACAAATTATAAGCATTTTTTAAATTAATAAAACAAAAGTCAACATACCTGGAAATTAT
The DNA here is from genome assembly GCA_005191435.1 of Raddia distichophylla. Classification (NCBI taxonomy): domain Eukaryota; kingdom Viridiplantae; phylum Streptophyta; class Magnoliopsida; order Poales; family Poaceae; genus Raddia; species Raddia distichophylla. The sequence goes on along the minus strand of SPJY01035151.1, from coordinate 710,689 downwards.
CTGTCTTGACGGCCATATATTGGTCGTCAAGGCAGCATCCCACTATGCGGGCAGAGGCAGCCTGGCCCATTAACTTTCTCGACGGTCCGTTAGCCAGCCGTCGAGATTGCTCTTTTCCCGCGCCGCGAAAAGCCAAAAAAGTAAGGCGCAGGGCTGGATGGAGACTATCTCAACGGCCTTTGTGGTTGCCATCGACATAGGTCTGTCATCTTGACGGCTTTTGTGTGGCCGTCGAGATTGCTTACCCTCACGATTTTGAGTGTTTCTTGTAGTGAACGCGCGAGTTCATCGGATCTGGAGAAGAAGAGGCAATGAAGAGGTGAACCCTCCGTATTCGATCACATGGAACTTTAAAATATACGCGTAAAACTTTTTTTTTTCATAATGAACTTTGTGTTTGTTTTCGTGAAACTTTATTAATTGTATCGGGAGGTCCGTTTTCTGTTATTTTGCATGAAACCTTACAAGTACACTTGTGGGTCTTCTGGATCCTCCCCTGTTAAACTTTGTGTTTGTTCTTGTGGGTCTTTCTTATCGAAAAGAGGTCTAAATATTCTAAGAAATAATTAAAAAATACTTTTAAGACCTTTGGAAGGAATACTAAAAGCCACGGAACAATCATTACAAATTATCATAACATATAGGCTATAAAAAAAATTAACAAAAATTGTTACAGTAATACGCACCGGTACATAGCACTAAAAAGAACAAGGCCTAGGAGTACTAGGGTGCCCCTCTCATTGTCTGCTTGATTTGTATAGTCACTAGAAATGCTTTTGGTTTATCAACGTGTCTCTTTCAATGCAAACTCGGACGATTCATTTGATAATATAATTATTTGGCATGTTCGACCGATAATTTTATTACCTTTTACTTCCGTTTGGATCTAGTGTTTCAAATCCAACATTTTATAGATCCAAACATCCAATCAACTATTTAGAGTTGATTACATCTTTTTTAAAGGTTACGGGATCAAACCAACTGATACGTATAGAACCTAGCTTTCGGTACTGACGAGGTCCCCAAATCTCTAAGCACGGGTGTGTTAAGCTGACTTTAACAGTAATCTCTACATTCGATCTCCTATAGTCTCAAATACAGACTTTATTTAAAAATATTCTATATCCTTATATTTCTCTCATCTCCAACAATGTTCTCTATATGGAGAATTGTATAGAGGAATGAGAGAGAATCCCTACATATAAGGAAATGTAGAGAAATTTTCCATTTTAGGAAATAGAATAGAAAACGTTGTTTGAACACATAGGGAAATAATCCGACCTCTATTTTGAGATAGAGTGTGTTTTAGTGAAGCCTATTGTAGACTTTAACTCAATTCTACATTCGGCCCGATCACATACATAAACTGAGCCAAATAATGTATTACATCTAAACGAAGTAAAATGAATACGATCGTTAACTTCCTTGTGTGTCAACGCTATTACTTGTCAATAATATATCTGGGAATTAAGATTTAGGCCTAGTTCTTTTCAGCTTAACAGTTTAACGACTTATCTACGTTTTGAAAACACATATGTTTTGAGTTTTTTTAGTCCGTTTTTCTGCTGTTTTGAAGGTGGGTTCTAACGCTTTTAAAAAACAAGTCAAACGAAATGTATCCGAATTTCGAGACTATCTCAAAAATATCTCGAAGTTCAGTCATTTCAGCTATTCAGCCGTTCAGATCAGCTCAAAAGAACAGGGCCTTAATCAACGCTGATGCTTGATTTTTCCGTTGTAAGTGTGTCCAACACCGTGGGGAAATCACGATGTGTGTCCACGTCATACCATGTGAGACGTGCAGAAAGTTTTTTTTTAAAAAAAAGGGACTGATGTGCTGACATTCTCAAATTAAATTAGGGCGGCCAGTGTGGATCCACCACATTCCATGATCTTCCTCTATTCCTCAAGTATTTTATTTGTTTAATTCATGGTGCCCCCAAAGCTATTTGCTTAAGGTCAGCGTTGCCAAATAACTTTGCCCGAAATCAAGTCTGCGAAATAAATGATTTGGGCTGAATTGTAGCCCACCAATGAGGTCATTTGGTTAAAAGTCATAGGCTTTTTAATTTTAGCATAACTTTAGCCAGGCCTCTTTATGTGTTTTTGGCAATATTTAGTCCGGCCAGTAAAATGCTTTTGACCAAAACTCACTTGGTCCAACCTCGGGCCTTTGGGCCTATCAGTTATTTGGGCCAGATTTTAGATTTTTATTTTAGATTTTATTTATTCATTTTATTTAAAAAATATGGTTGTCTCGCTTTCTAGATCCAGGTGTCTACCGTTCAAACCATGGGGATCGCTCGAGCCATGGGCGACAGACATCTTATTCGACAGTATCGTTGCAACTTGTTATAAAACATGGTGCTGCACATACACTTGTTTGCATCTGGGGAGGACCATCATACATGAGTCCATGACAGGCGAAAGGTGTGGAGCGCCCTCGCAACTGTGATGGACGAGGTGTATGTCGCTCATGGGTCAAGCAATCGCCCGTGGTCCGGGTGACTGGCACCTAAATCTGCAAATAAGACGGGAGGACATATATTTTTAATTAAAAAATAAAACAAAATGTAAAACACAAAAATAAATCGATTTTCTTTAAGCGTCCGATCGAATATAAACGGCCCGGAGGCCGGAGTGGGGTTATCCTAGGTAGTTACACGTCATATTTGCACTGGCCCTCCCTGTCCGCGCCAACCTGACGCCGCGGCGGCGATGGCTGGCGACGCCGCGACGGCGAGCTCCGGCGGCGGCGTAGCCGCACCCGAATCACGCCTTTCTCTGCCCTAAGCCTTGCTGCATCGGCTTTCCATCCAACTTCCAAGGTGATGCGGCCTCCTCCCGCTCCCCACCTCCATTTCTGCGCACGTAGTCACCTAGGAGGAAGTAAAGAACCCCAAATGAAGATGGATTCATGGATATGGCTTTCGCGATGTTTCGAGCTTCTGCGATTTTTTTTAAAATTAGTGCGGTGAGGTTCTTTTGTGCAGGGAGAATGCAGTGGCACAAGAGACTTCACCTGAAATAGGAAAAGAAACATCATGAATGATTAGATGAGTATCTTTTTTGATAGATTGTCCCAAATTTTGGTGCATTTTGAGCTCTCTCTCATATTGGCTTGCCTGGTTGCCTGAATATTGTGTCTACTAGCAGGCCAGTTGTTGTTTTTGTAAATGTGTTCCCTTGTAGTTAATCCAGTTTCAGTTATCAAAAGTTGCCCTGTAGTTGGGATTGCAGGGTACAGTTTCTTCATATGTTTTTTGGGATTTTCTTCGATATGTGCTACTTGGTACAGTGATGCCATTGATTATTTGTGTGACCTCTACCTCAAAAGCTGTTTGAGGTAGCAGTAGGCTGCTTAAGACATATATTCTGACCATGTTTTATAGACCTTGGTGGCTACATAAGCTCCACAAGTTTTGTATGATTGAATCTTTCAGTAGTCAAATCAGATCGTATAGCTTCTGTTAGTTGAGATGAGTGACTGCTCATGTGCCTAAACCATATTAGTGTTCCCTTTGATCAGAAATTTTACTGTATTCACCAGTAAAGACTGTTAAGGTTATGATTCTCCTATCCTCGATAATGATCGATATTAAGACTAAATTAGTTTGATCAAATAATACTGTACGGGCGTATACACTTGTATGGTGGTTTATAAAGCAATTTTTATTTTGAATTGCGACAGTTTGAATGCTCAAACGAAATAACGATCCATAGATTCTGCGTATTAATTCTTCTGTCTTCTTTGCTATTCTGCGTATTAATTCTTCTGTCTTCTTTGCTATCTGATATCACAGATCTTATATTTAGTAAGCTGGGCAGTACGATCTCAATATTCAATTTTCATGTCTGACACTCAATGTCTGCAGCATTTTTGTGCTTTAAAGTGTTGCATGCATGCCTTTTGCATAAATCAATTTACTGCTACAAACTTTGTTGTCAAACAGATGATTGTACTTAACATTGTTTATCATCAAGGAATATTGTCGAATTGCCAGTATTAGAGAATGGTGCCAACAAAAAGTTAAAATATTCCATGCTCCTTTCGTCTCTTGAGAATTTTAGAACAAAAGTCTTCTTAAATTTTCACATCATTTTTCCATGTCGGTAAGGTTCCTCTCAATCGTGGTCCATTTTCACTCTGTTTGCCTAGTTGTACAGTTTGACCCCTTAACCCTTATGTAGACACTACCAAAGCCACTATCATGGCTTCCATGTTGTTACTCATTTCCTTTTATTTGATTCGGCAGCTTTCTTGTAGGGCTAGAAATAAACCAATGTGCCAATCTCCTCCTGCAAATATCTCCTTGTTCATGAGAGAGTAGCATCTTGCAAATCATACCACCACGTGTCATTCTCTGAATGTATATGCGATTGTAAGGCTTTAGCATGCAGGAGTTAGCATCCTAGGTTATTATGCCAACAAATAATGATGCTTGTCCTGATTGGCTGGGCGAAAAGGCGAAAAAGGTTTTTCACAGCATCTGTGCTGTTCTAATGCGTATTTGCTACTCCCTCCGTTTTTTTTTTATTTGACGCGTTTGATTTTTTGGTATGTCTTTAACCATTCGTCTTATTCAAAAATTTTCTGCAAAGATGTAAATAAATAAGACATATTTAAAGTATCTCTATTGATAAAACAAATCACAACAAAATAAATGATATTTACAAAAATAATTTGAATAAGACGTGTGAAAAAGTCAAAGGCGTCAAACAAAAAAAAAACGGAGGTAGTACTACTATACTACGTTGACAGCTTAAACAAATTAAACAAATTGCAAAGGCTTTGATTCTGTTGCTTTCAGGAAAAGGTCTCCCGTCTTCCTCCCTCGGCCTGGTGCGACGGCGGCGGCTCGTCCTCCCTCGGATCGGCGCGGCAGGGCCCGGCTCCTCGGCCCGGTGACCAGCGGCGCAGCTTCTCCAACGCGGCGGCAGCGTGCTCCTCTCCTCCGGACCTCGGCGGGCACGGCCTATCTCTAGTTCTCTACGGCAGCGGCGCGGGTTTCCTCGCTTCGGTGATAACGCCAGCTTCCCCTGCTCCTCCAGATCCTGAGTAGCGAGTCTCGACGCCCTCCTCTTGCCCTCGCCACGCGCGGCGACGGTTTCGCCTCTCCTCCAACCACGGCGGCTCCCCTCCTTGGTGCGGCGCGCAGCAACAACGTCGCGTGCTTCTCCGGCCCACCAGCCCGACGTGGCCTGCGCCCTGCTGTGGCGTTCATCAACCATGCCGCGGCGGCTCGGTTCTTCCTCTGCAACGACTGGCGGTTCATCAACCATGCAGGCACGTATATGCTACTCTCTACACACCACGTTGAGCCATCGTTAATACGTAGTACTATTGAGAAGCCTGATGCATGGAGGTCAATCCTGGGTGAAGCTACTACCGTCGACAGAATCCGCTGACGAGAAGATCAGTCGGCTCATGAAAATGATGCCAAGCAAATCTACCATAAGCTAGAACAAGAGATTAAAGAATCGGCATTGTGCACCGTTATCTTCATCGAGTGAAGGATACGCGACCGACATCACATAAAATGATGTTTTGTCTTTAGCGGAACGCAGTTCCGCTGGGGAAATCGCTCCTGGGTCATCTGGAGGCAAAACAAGCAAGGCACCACATGTAATGAATTGTCTTCGAGCCTCGTCCGTGAAGTTTTCTGTAGCAGGATGCCGTTCCGCTCGAGGAAACTGAAGTTTCGTGAAGACGATGACTCCAACAATCACGGAAGCCGCTCTGCGACCTTTTCCAACGACTCCGCCAGCATCAACCGAACCCACCATCACATCAACTTAAATGGAACAACGTTCCCGCTAACTCTCCTGATGACGAACAACCCATCAAGGGTACTGTAGAGATCCCATGTATTCTGTCATCGCCAATCAATCAGCCATCCACCAACTGCACGGTGAACCACAAAGCAACGAAAAGAAGAAGACAGTCCCAGCAGCTTAATCGGAGGTGTTCCGCGAGCTGGCTCGCCGATGTAGTTAACCAGGTGTCCTTCCAAAGTTTCGGGATATCTAGAACTCGATGATCACCTGAACAAGAATTCTAGCCTATCAAGCTACAAATGCCTAGCCAACCTAGCTACGAAGCGCAATATCAACAAGGAGTTGTATTTCATTGTGACGTTAAAGTATAAACATCCTTGTCCCCTCCTCTTTGTGTATTTTTAAAAATAGACTAGCATGCCCGTGAACGTGTTTTCCCCACGTTCTTTTTGCGGAATTTGTGTGCATCACAACCATGGTAGCATACCATATGATGTTCGTCCCCCTTTTACGAGTACACCGGTACTAGCTAAATTTCATAAGCTAATAAATCAAGGCCAGATAGTCGTATTGTTTAGTTCAGGCACAAGCTTATGGTTCTTGTTTAAGGAGACTCCCACAACAAAGCCACAAGCCCAAATACCACCTCTTCTAGGTCTCCTCAAATCAACACACCACATTTTTAAACTTATCCAAAACAACACCACGAAGTCTCAACTTCACAATGAGATATTATTTTATATTAGTGAGATCTATCATACCAAATCTTCAAGCATGGCTAAGCATCTACTCGTGAACAAGCTAAGAAAATCAACTACATGACTATCAATGGAAGGTTGATTGCATAACAGTGGGTGACGAACATGATTGTAGGATAATCAACACATGCACAAGCGATGAAAATTTATGCTAGTGATTGAGTAAATAAAGATTTTAGCAAACTAGATGATTAATATGAAATCTAGCTTGGTCTGGGTGATTCACCCAAATCGATGATAACAAACTCCCCGGGTCCCGTTGACGACATCTACATGCAAATCGAGGCATCAATAAACAACAACACATATAAAAATTTCGAAAAATATGAAATGAATACGGTAGGTAGAATACATTAAAATAACATCAGTAAAATTGGTTCGGTGACGTGGAGCTACTAATTCGTACGTAGAACATTTAGAAGAGGTGACGTGGAGCTACTAATTGGTAGATAGAAAAGAAACACTGTTCATGTGAATAGAGTTGAGCCGGCAAATTTGACATAAACGAATAGATTAGAAGGTGACGATGACATCATCGACAAAGATACAACTGCTGCTCCATCTTCATCTATGTGCACTCCTGCAACCTTTGTGATTGTTGCTTCTTTTTCCACTGCGTCATCTTCGACTTCCAAAGGCCTAAATTAAGAAGTTTTGACTTACAAGTTGTTGACACGAAAGTGAGTTTTTCGCGAACACACGTGCGGAAGCGTCAAGTCTATACTTGCGTCGCAACCAAGCACCAAGCGTGCCAGTCAATTTTATCTATAAATTGACAAGGAATAAATTATCAGCGACTTAGCCCTAATTGGCTTTTAAAATTAGCCAGATCAGGTTATTTTGTATCGGCTTCAAATAATCCGATAGCAAGATCTATGGCTTAATGCCTGATAGAGTAATTAAATATAAATAAGCATTCAATCATAAACATTTTACTTCTTTTTGGTATTTTATATGTAAAATTAGCAAGAAGTCTTTATATCAATTTATTAAATTAAACCAAAGAATATATTGAATAGATTGGTCAGGCCAAGATAGTATTCAGATCTAAATCGAGATGTAAACTGATAAACCGATTTAAAGGCTTAGAACTAATATAGATAAATACAACACTAATCGGCAAATAACTACACATGCAAAATCCTAAACAAGGCACACGCAAGTTCGATTAAACGAGACAGTTGCATATATCGGATTCAGGAAAGACATATAAGATAGTTGACGATCGGTATTGCAGGATAAATACATATTACATATCGATTAAATCGAGGCAGTGCAATATGCGAGAACATATTAAAGATCGGTAAAACCCGAGACAGTTTAATATGCTTTGTATACACGAGATCAAGACGATATAGCCATGCATACGGGTTACAAGAAGAGAATCGATTATCCCATCGAGATAGCTCTACCTGCGAGTTGAAGCCTTTCGACGATGCCGATCGGATTCGAAAAATGGTTTTGTGTTTAGGATATGATGTGTTCTCCACGAGACCTAAGGTCCTATTTATACTATTACAAATTCGATACCGATACTCCCTATTTTACCGCGTCGCGGAAGATCTTCTAATCAGATCGTAATTCTTCCGAAGTCTTGTAACTATCGGTATTTCTCAATATGCTTTTCATCTTTGCCGATGAAGCCCATTTTTTGATTCGGTCCAATACTTCCGATATATTTAGCCATTTCGCAATATCCGATTTTCCTGCCAAATTTGGGTGTCAACATATGCCCCTAAGTTTGGCAATGGGTTTTCTCATTATCCGAACTTTCCCCTAAAAATCGGATTTTTACCAAATTACCTTGGAACTTTTCACAGTTTTACCCTTGCAATCCTCGCTTCCGGCCCATTCTGAGAACACGTGTCAGCCCACCACGCAATATGGGCCGAAACAGTAACACCGAAACCCCGTGGTAAAAACCCTAATTTTACCACTGCTATAAATAGGCATCCATTCGCTGTCATTTTCACCCATTCCCTTTGCGCTCAAGCCTCCTGCATCGGATTTCCGGAGCTCTCAGGATCCCCAGCGCACAGCCACTTCAACATCCAATCAGCAATATGTCTCAGGTACTATTCCGATGCTCATATTCCGAGGCTTTGTACTCTTTGGGACCGATAGGGGAAAGAGACCCATCAGATTTCATAGATCACTCGGTAGCAAGGCTCCCATTATTTGTCGATGAGCTTAGTGTAAACAGTTGGAAATCGGCATTCCGTTCCTGGCCTAGCCCGATCAAGGGATACAATGACTGGCTCATTCGGGTCTATAGTCAAAAAAAGGAACAATGGAACGAGTTAGGAATTACCGATGCTATCCTTCTTTCCTTGCATCCTCCTCCGGTAGACGAACCCTTCATGGCAGCATCGGCTTATTTCTGGTGCGACACAGCCAATGCTTTCCTCTTTCCGACAGGACCTATTAGCCCTACACTCTTAGATGTAGCAATGCTAACCGGTCTCAGTCCCGATGGCGAAATGCTATCGGCTTTTGATCTGTCTGCAACTCTGAAGTTAGTCCCTGAGAAGAACTTTGGATGGCAACGCTATATCACAACTCATCAGCAAACGGGCGACGTAGAAGATGAAGAGCATATCGCCTTTCTGAATATGTGGCTCGATAGGTTTTTTTTTCTGCGGCCAATCTCTTAGCCCTAGCAAAGTATACCAAGGAGTAGCCGAAGCATTGGCAGCAGGCCAGAAACTGGCAATCGGAAAATACCTGCTAGGAGCAACTTATCGGATGATACACGAGATCAGGGAAGGTCTCTGCTCCAAGAAAGCCGATTACTCAGTAGAAAATCTAGGTGGCCCTTTCTTGTTCATCTGTTTGTTCTTAAAGTTCCAAATATACAACTCCATAGGAGAACTGGACTTCAGCCTAGAATTTTCAAGCGAGAAAGAATCCGATGGTATAGAGCGCCCATGCAGATCCTATGGAGAGATGATTTCAGTAAACTGCAACAGAAGGCGCCTAAACCAAGAGGACCTCTCTCATTCCTTGGTTGCATTTTTCATAATGTCTGAATCGAAATATGGCCCGGAGCAGTTCAACCCATATACTGATTTGGACAAATATCCTGTCCCCTTATTTTTTCGATTGGACAACACCTTAAGGGGCGAAGCCTTATCGGCATATAAAGAATTTATCTCTCCGGGCATCTTCTTCGCCATCCTGAGTATGAGAACTCATATCAGAAAACCTTCATACGAGTTCTATCACCCTGCTATGGTTGCTCGGTAATTTAATCTGGGACAGGATATTCCCGATTTATTTATATATCGCCACCTTAATGCCAGAGAAGATCTTAACCCTCAATCGGCATATGGCATTTTATCTGCTGCACATATTGACTTTGAAATGCCGATGGAGTTCATAATGTGGTCTGACACTTCTCCGAAATTCAATATCTGGTGGGAGTCCATTGCCTAAAACATCTACACCACAGAAGGCGGAGCTACAACCTTAATCGAACAGCTCACTGGCAAGAAGGAGATTTGCAAACCCAATTGGCCGAAAATTGCTGGTATGGCAGAGCTCCAATCAGAATCGGAAGAAAGCAACAATGACAGCTCTGATTCTGATGATTCCGATGATGACGATGACAAAGAGAAAAATTCTTCTGAGTCAGGACCTTCTTCATCGGATTCAGATGAAAGAACAAACTCTCAAAATCACGCTTCGTCTTCTAACAGCGAGGTTACTAACTTGCGTGTGTTCACTAGCTCATACCGTTCTTTTTCCGATTACTAACCTTGTGCTATTTCTCTTTTCAGAGCGGAGACAAGCGCCCTAGGGCCAAACTCGTTGGCGAGGAAGCCGGTCGCCTCCATCCGACGACAAAGTTTGCATCGGCTTTCACTCAAGGGTCTTCCCAACAGCCCAAGAAAAGAGGTACAATCGACTTATAATATATAACTCCACAAAACCCAATTTCTTAATCACTTTTGATAAACAGGGAGACCCGAAGGCGAAACTGGCCAAAGGAAGAAATTGGCAGCCAAGAAGCCAAGACCCCAAAAGGTGCGTACACCAGATAGCACCGAGTCTGTATGTGACACAGTAAACACTTGATTTTTTCTCAAATTCTCATAACTTCCCTTCGGCTTTCTGCTTATCAGAATTTGGATTTCAGGGCACTTCTCCTCTCCAGAAGAAGAAGGATGCCACGCCTGCTCCCCCACCGTCATCATAGACACCACCGGCCTTCAACCCACAAGACGTAATCGGAACTGTCTTATCTTAATCTTATAAAATTCTTAAATTCCGATACCTTGTAACCTTAAAATTTTATTTTCCAGTATATGTTTCAACCTCGAAGCCCAGTTCGGGTAACTGTAGTGTCCACGCAGGTGATCACCTATGACGGGGGTAAAACCGATGAGCTGAACTTCAATCCGTCCAGCATGGACTGGCTTGACTACGATTTGGACATTTTTTTATCCCCGATCAAGACTCCATCGCCTCCAATTGTCGCCATTGAGCCACCTGCCGCGGAACCAGTCAAGAGCAATCGGTTTTCGCCGGACACCCTCGCCAAACTGAAGCAGATGGGGGAACTAGTGGGCGACGAATCGGCTTTCCTAGCTAATCCTTCTGCCATACGGGAGATAGCCGACTCCATCAAGGAAATTCTCCCAGATCAAGTGGTTTCAGCTATCCAAAAGCTGCTGCCTCTTGGGGAGAAGAAAGCTGACTTCGAAGCTGCACTAGATCGGCTTCACCAGAGGGAATCTCTTAAGGACGCCGAAGCAGAGCTCAAGGCGCTCACTCAAGATGCCAACGCTCAAAACGACAAATTCCTCAAGCTGAAGCAAGATGCCGAATCAGCAAAAGCTACGGCCTCCAAAACAGTTTCAAGGGTAAAGTCCTTGGAACAAGAATTGGAGAAAGCAAGGAAAGCCGAAGTGGCTGCTCGCTCAAGCTTCGAGGAGTCCAAATCGGTATCCAAGGAGCAGTATAACATCGTGAAGGCTTGCGGCTTGGCGGTGCTAGATGCTAAGAAGAAAATATCGATTGTGCCCGGGTCGGTCGAAGAAGATACCGATACTGTATACCAGATCCGTGGCACAATTGTTGACGCCGCCGCAGCCATTTTTCAGTTTTGTGAATGATTGGCCTGCGAGCCAAAGTTTTAAACTTTCGTCTGTGTGTGGATCGGTATTTTACCGATCGTAAAACAATGCTTCACCCTGCCCCTTGGGGCGAAAACAGTTAAGGCCTTCGTGCCTTTGTAATATCTTTATTTCTTTACGCAATCTTTTTCACTTATATTAATTTTTGTACTATAGGCGATTCATTAGAATCGGCTTTTTCCTCAACAGCAACGTGTTGAGCGAAATACCAACATCGTACCGATACAAGTGTTAGTCGGCATTTAAACTATAGGCGATTTGTTAGAAAATCGGCTTTTATAAACCTGTCTACTCAAGCTCCAACCCAAGCACTTGGATAATGTTTCTTCAGATACTTAGCATTAATCGCCTTACCGAAAACTTGCCCTTCAAGCGTTTCCAAAATATATGCGTTTCCAGGAACAATCCAATTGATCTTAAACGGCCCTTCCCAATTCGGAGACCATTTTCCATACTTAGGATCTCTGGACCCAATCGGTAAAAACGTTTTCCATACAAGATCTCCCACTTCAAAAGTTTTCGGCACAACCTTCTTATTATAATGTCTAGCAACCATTTGCTTATCACACTCGATATGCTCTGAAACTTTTAGCCGAACTGCCACCATATCGTCAAGCTTATCCACCATCAGATTTTTGTAATCATCAGCTTTTACATTATTTTGTTCCTCAATCCTCGTAGATCCGATGATAGCTTCAACCGGTAGAACAGCCTCTTGACCGTATACCAATTCAAATGGTGAGATTTTTGTAGCCCCGTGCTTAGCAATCCGATATGCTCATAGCGCATCTGCCAAAGTATTATGCCAACCCCGTGGCTTTTCATCGATTTTTCGCTTAATCAACTTTATAGCATTCTTATTTGAAGACTCCGCTTGGCCGTTGGCTTGAGCATAATATGGCGAGGAGTTGATCGTTGTGATTCCCAAGCTCCGAGCATAATCTTGAAATGCTTCTTACATAAATACCGATCCCTGATCGGTAGTGATCGTTTGAGGAATACCAAATCGGTAAATTATATACTCTCTAACGAAATCGATTACTTCAGTAGCAATTACTTTCTTCAATGGTACAACTTCAACCCATTTAGTGAAATAATCCGTTGCCACCAAAATATACCGATGCCCCTTGGACGAAGAAGGAAATATCTCTCCGAGCATATCAATTCTCCATCCTCTAAAGGGCCATGGCTTCACAATTGGATGTAAAATAGATGCCGGTGCATGCTGAATATTCTCAAACTTCTAACAATCTTTGCAGCCCTTGTAATATTTGAAACAAATCTCAACCATCGTCGGCCAGAAATATCTCACGCGCTTCAACATCCATCTCATCTTATATGCTGATTGATGTGTCCCGCAAAGTCCCTCATGAACTTCTCCGATTGCAACTTTAGCGTCTTCTTCACTCAGACACTTAAGCAATAACCCGTGAAAATTCCGATAGTATAGTTTATCACCGATTAATACATACCTCTGAGCTCTTCTTTTAAGCTTCCTATCAGCTTTACCCTAAGGATCTTTAAGATAGCCGATAATTTATGCCTGCCATCCTATCGGAACCGTTTTTTCAATCAAAATAATTTTCAACTCCATGATCGGTAATTTATATCCTAACGCCTCTTGAGCCAAATCATTGGCCTCACAATTCTGTTCCCTCGAAATATGATGAATCGTGAATATACTGAAATACTTAGCCAAATCAGAAGCTCTCTCAAGATACTCACGAAGCAGTTCACTGTGGCATTCATATTTACCGATCATTTGGAAAACCACTAACTGTGAATCTCCAAAGACTTCCACAGCAATAGCTCCGGCTTGAATTAACCACTCCAATCCTCGAATCAAAGCTTCGTATTCAACTTGATTGTTGGTCAACCCAAAATCCACGAATCGATAAGAAGCACCACCAGGAGAGACTATAAAGATACCGATCCCACATCCCTTCTCACAAACTGATCCATCAAAGAACATCACCCATGGCAAAAAAGCCAATAAATTAACATCTTGATGATGCGTAATGAAATCGGCTAATACCTCCACCTTGACGGCTTTCGGAGATTCATACGCTATGTCAAACTCAATGAGGGTATATGCCCACTTGCCGAGTCGTCCTTTAATAATTGGAGCATTAAGCATATACTTGACTACATCAGTTTGGCAAACTACTTTGCATTCAGCACCCAACAGATAATGCCTCAACTTAGTGTAAGCGAAGTATAGACAAAGGCAATACCTCTCCACTACCGTGTATCGGGTTTCGGGGTCCAGCAATTTCCTGCTTAGATAAAAGATTGCATGCTCTTTTCCATCTATCTCCTGGACCAAAACTGCCCCTATTGTCTTTTCGATACCGATAAATACAACTTAAACGGTAAATTTTCTTTCGAAGCAACCAGAACAGGTGGATTGATCAGATATTCCTTAATATCATCAAACGCCCTCTGCTGCTCTGGTCCCCAAACAAACTTATCAGAAATTTTCAACTTAAGTAACGGAGAAAACGGGATGATTCTTTCCGATAAATTTAAAATAAATCTCATCAAGTAACTAATCTTACCGATGAGCTCTTGTAGACGAACTTTTGAATCTGGAGGTTTAGTATTTAAAATTGCCTTTACTCTATCGGGATGGACCTCGATTCCTCTCTGATGCACCATAAACCCTAAGAATTTGCCGGCCGACACATCAAAAGCACACTTCTTTGGATTCATCCTCATGCCATATTTCCGAAACCGATTCAACACGGTTACAATATCAGCCAAGTGTTGTTCTTCTTCTTGAGATTTAATCACCACGTCATCAATGTAAATTTCAATCAATTTACCGATTAAATCATGACAAATCAAGTTCATCCCTCTTTGATATGTAGCCCCAGCACTAATCAGCCCAAAAGTCATAACAGCCCACTCAAATAGGCCGATAGATCCAGGACATCTAAATGCAGTCTTGTTCACGTCTTTTTCGGCCATAAAGATTTGATTGTAACCAGCATTGCCATCTAAGAAACTGATAATCCGATTACCAAAAGCAGCGTCAATTAATCGATCGGCAATCAGCATTGGATATTCGTCTTTGTATGTTGCTTTATTCAAATCCCGAAAATCAATGCATACCCGAATCTTATCAGAATCTTTCTTCCCCACCGGTGCAATATTAGAAATCCAATCGGCATATTTGCATGGCCGAATAAACTTCGCATCTAACAACCTCTGAATTTCAGCCTTAACCTGATCATAAATTTTCCAACTAATCCTCCTTGGTGCTTGTTTCACCGGCCGAAACCCTGGCTTCATTTTAATTTTATGTTCAACTATAGATCGGCTTAGACCAGGCATCTCATGATATTCCCACACAAAGCAATCAACCCGGTCTTTAAGAATCTGTATAAGCTGATCCTTATATTCCCGCGGCAACTGTTTACTGATGTAAGTGGGCCTCTCTTTACCATCCATTCCAATATCGATTTTTTCAAGCTCATCAGCCGATATGAATCCTTGGCCCATCTTATACTCTATTTCCTCTAGAGCCGTGGTTCCCATAAAAAACCCTCGTGTCCTTGAGTTACCGATTGCGCTTCCAGTGTTGTTGGCTTGAAGCTCAATTTACTGACGCTGAGGAAATCACACTCCTCCAAAGGTTTTTCCGATAATGCCTCCAGATTGTCATGGATTTCTGCACAATCGGTTTCTGCGGTTAGAGATTCTCCTCTGATCACTTCTATCTGTTCGCCAATCCACTAGATCAAAATTTGATGCAATGTCGATGGAATGCAGCAATTGGCGTGTATCCAATCTCTCCCTAGCAGAACATTATAGCTCCCTTTTCCTTCAATCATGAAGAAATCTGTTGGGATTGTCTTGCTACCTACAGTGAGTTCCACCACGAGAACTCCTTTTGCTTCAGTCGGATTTTCATTGAAGTCGCTCAACACCATGTTGGTTTTAACCAAATCTTTCGTAGATTTTCTAATTTTCCGACACACAGAATATGACATTAAATTCACAGTAGCTCCACTATCCACCATCATTCTGGAAATCGGCTTTCCATTTGTATAACCCATGATAAACAATGGCTTCAAGTGTAATCGGGAATTCTCAAGTTTCTTAAAAATAGCATCTTCAGCCCCAACTACCAACTCTGCGGCAGCTTCTTCATAATCACACATGAATTTTTGAGGAAATACGCAAACCATATTAGTAGCAATCGAGACTTCATCAGAATTAGCTTTAGTATCGATAATAACAGCCGATCTCAGCTTGGGCCTCCATTCTTGCCTGCTCCTAGCTGGTTTTATCGGCTTTACTTGCTCCAGCAAAGCATCCCTGAATCTTTCAGCCTCTGCCTCCTTTGCCTTAGTGTTTCTCATCCGCTGCAAGCGCCGCTTCTAGGATTTTGTGATCCCGCTTGCACACCATTGTGTCAACGGCACCTTGGGAGGCCGATGCACATCGGTAGTTTTATTTATCGGGATATCCTCGGCTAATTTTTCACTAGGAAACACCAACCGATCCTTCATCGATGTTCTCTTGGTTGGAATAAACGCGTGGTTCATTGGGCAATTCTCCAGAGTAGGCAACGACATCCTTTCTTCCCAGCAGTATCGAAAAAAGGACAACCCCAATGCTCCATCTCCCAACCTTGATCCCTTGAATTCCTTTGAACAGGTTCAGGAGTATTTGATTTGACGCTCAAATGAGGTGTCTCCTTAGCCATCCGGTCATATTTTTCCAATAGCTGATCAAAGGTTGGTTTTGGTCTTGGCTTAGAAATCGGATTGTAATCTTGCCCGCGCTTCACCTCGCTCCATTCGCCAGCTCTTTCACCACCTCGTCGGCTTGCCGATCGGAATTTTAATTCCGGCTTCTCTTCCACCACAATCCTCTTAGAGCCAACGAGTACTTTAAACCGATTGGAACTCTCAGAATCATCGTCTTTTCTTTTAGCATCAACCATCCCAACAAAACCGATGGGGAACGGTTCTGTATCGGTCTGCGAATTTCTACCTTGATATCAAAGTTGTCATCTTTCGATCGCTTTCTGCACCACTTGCTTGAACACATTGCACTCATTGGTAGCGTGCTAGTAAGAATTATGCCACTTGCAATATTTTCGCTTCTTCAGCTCTTCGAGTGGAGGAATTACATGCCCCTGTTTAAGCCGAATCTGCTTTTCCTGCAGCAGATGACCAAAAAACCGAGCACACTTGGACGTATCAAAAGAATATTTGCTTTTTTCAGAGCCTTTCGGCTTTATCCACCCAAGCTCGAATTCCTTCTTTTTATTCACCCATTCAGCAACATAAGCACCAACATCCTCATTATCGGAGTCATCTGAGCCTTCGATCTCATCAGTATCAACAACGTTGAGGCTTTGTCTTTACCCTTATTATTGTTATTATTCCGATACTCTTTCTGGCCTGGGTATGAATTATCTGAGAATCGGCTTTCATACAGCGCGATCTTGTGAGCCAGATGTGAAATATCAGCAAATTCTTGATTGCCCACGTTCTTCTAATTAACGGGCAGTAATCCCTTGAAAGCCAATTCCGCCAACTCATTGTCTGGCAGTGAAAGGCTATAACATCGGTTTCTCACCTCCCTGAACCGACGAAGGTAATCATTTACCGATTCTTCAAACTTCTGCTTCATCATCATGATATCGGTAATTCTTGCCTCGTTTTCCCCGGAGTAAAAATACTCTTGAAACTTCTTCTCCAGATCTGGCCAGGAAGTGATACTGTTTGGAGGAAGCGATGTGAACCAATTAAATGCCGATTCCGATAATGACAGTGGAAATAATCAGCATTTGAGAGTATCCTTTGATGCAGCCTCCCCGCACAGTGCAAGAAATCTAGCAACATGTTCGCGCGTAGAGGTCTTATCACTACCACTGAATTTGGCATTTGCGAAGTCAGGAACTCGGTACTTATGAGGAAACTCTGTTTCATTGAAAGCCGATGGATACGGCATAGTATAATGCGGAGCAATCTTAGGAGTGTTGAACCCGCACTGCTTCATCATGTTGTACACCAAGTTCCTCGTCATCTTTTCCAGATTTTCATTCATCTCGGGATTAATCTGCTGATAGATCGGATCTGGGACCAGGACTATAGCCTAATTATTCGGTATCATTTGAATCGGCGTTGGATTAATTGTCAATGGAGTATTTGGTTGGAAGGTCCCAGGATGAGACGTTCCTGGCTGGGTATAAGCTGGGTACTGGTTTCCCAAATTCATCTCTTGTGCAACATTCCGATTCCTTGGAGGGGTCTGTCCAGTCATGATGTTATGTAACGCGGCGCTTGTCACCTCTTGGATGATACGCCCTAAAACCGATGACTGGTCCAGCATCGATCGGTAAACAGAGCTATTAATCTGATCTCTTATGACCTCGAAAAAATCACCAGTGAGCAATGGATCTCCAATAGAAGTTTTTGTAATCTTGCCACTGCGAGTTTTCCGATAGCCTGTTAGCATTCTTTTCTTGTTTTCTTCGTAGATTTCAGCGAGCCTATCTTCAACTTCATTTTCTGATCAAGGCTTAATTCATCAAACGTCACTGCCTCAGCAGCGAGCTTGAGCGCCTCCAACGCCGCCTCAGCATCGGTGCGCGTCATTTTGTTGATTTTTATTCTTGGGGTCCCACCGAGCGTGCCAAAAGGTGTGTTAACATGAAAGTGAATTTTTCGCGAACACACGTGCGGAAGCGTCAAGTCTATACTTGCGTCGCAACCAAGAACCAAGCGTGCCAGTCAATTCGACCTATAAATTGACAAGGAATAAATTATCGGCGACTTAGACCTAATCGGCTTTTAAAATTAGCCAGATCAGGTTATTTTATATCGGCTTCAAATAATCCGATAGCAAGATCTATCGGCTTAATGCCTGATAGAGCAATTAAATATAAATAAGCATTCAATCATAAACCTTTTACTTCTTTTTGGTATTTTATATGTAAAATTAGCAAGAAGTCTTTATATCAATTTATTAAATTAAATCAAAGAATAGATTGAGTAGATTGGTCAGGCCAAGACAGTATTCAGATCTAAATCTAGATGTAAACTGATAAACCAATTTAAAGGCTTAGAACTAATATAGATAAATACAACACTAATTGGCCAATAACTACACATGCAAAATCCTAAACAAGGCACACGCAAGATCGATTAAACGAGACAGTTGCATATATCGGATTCAGGAAGACATATAAGATAGTTGACGATCGGTATTGCAGGATAAATACATATTACAGATAGATTAAATTGAGGCAGTGCAATATGCGAGAACATATTAAAGATCGGTAAAACCCGAGACAGTTTAATATGCTTTGTGTACACGAGATCAAGACGATACAGCCATGCATACGAGTTACAAGAAGAGAATCGATTATCCCATCGAGATAGTTCTACCTGCGAGTTGAAGCTTTTAAACGATGCCGATCGGATTCGAAAAGTGGTTTTGTGTTTAGAATATGATGTGTTTTCCACGAGACCTAAGGTCCTATTTATACTATTACAAATTCGATACCGATACTCCCTATTTTACCGCGTCGCGGAAGATCTTCTAATCAGATCGTAATTCTTTCGGAGTCTTGTAACTATCGGTATTTCTCAATATGCTTTTCATCTTTGCCGATGAAGCCCATTTTTTGATTCAACCCAATACTTCCGATATATTTAGCCATTTCGCAATATCCGATTTTTCTGCCAAATTTGGGTGTCAACATAAGCCCAGTGGATCAACGCCGCGAGAACATGCCCCAAAGACAGCGCAAGCCCCAAGGCGGGCCCACATTCAAACCCAAGTTGTCGGTTCGGCCAGCCAGCAGCACATCAACTTCAAATTGGTTGTAACTCGGGCACCCGAACGAAGAAAAAGACCAAATTAGCCGTTTTCGAAAAAGCCAAATCATGAACCCTTTGGTCTTTCCATGAAATCTTCCAAAACTTCAAAAAAAAAAATTCTAGGTTTTTCCTAAAAACAACTTAATAATGCTAAAAACAAGTGCAACATAGTGGAAGAAACGGTTTTACAACAGGCATTAAAAAAAAAAGCAAAACTCGCATTTTCGAAAAAAAAGGCTAACCCCTTTGACTTTCCATGACAATTTCAAAAAAAATCTAGAAATTCCCTAAAGCTATTTTGGCTTGAAAATTTTGGTAACATAGCAAACAAGTGAAACCTATGGAAAAAGTGATTTTAGGCATGTTTCAAACAAAATTGTGCAAAACTCGTCGTTTTCAAAAAAACAAAAGGCTAACCTCTTTGGACATTGAAAACATATTGACAATGTTAGAAACAAGTGCAATCTGGTGGAAGAAATGATTTTACAACGGGTATTTAAAGATAAATGAGCAAAATTCATTGTTTAAAAAAAAACAAATGTTGGACCCTTTGGTGTTTCCTTGATTTTTTTTAAAAAAATAAATCAAATCATCCTATAATTTTGAGTTTGGCTTTAAAACATCAACTAGTCATTCTCGATAAAATCAAAGGCTAACCCACTTGTACTCTCCATGAAATTTTAAAAAGATCAAAAAAATCTAAAACTTTAGGTTTGGTTTGAAAACATCTGGCTAATAGATTCCTTCGTCGCTTCCATTTCCAGATGAACGCAAGCACTTATCAGATCTTGTTGCAATTGCCAAGCCTTTAAGCAAACTTTTCAGAACATTCTTGGCTTTCAATGCTAAGCTAGCTACGTACACTTCTTATGCAACCGAAATCCCTCGCTACTTGAATTTTTTAACATGGAGGAAAACAACATAATTAAGCTCTATCAAGGTTCAAGAGCAAACATTTTCACACCAGAAGCATACCGTACTGTTTAAAGACATATGTATCTGGAGTTCTGGACAAATTGCTAGCTTCGTTTGGAAAATTTCTCAGGGCATGTCAAAGTTTCTCAAAGGCAATATGATGAAGCAGAAAGATAACTTGAGCAATTCTACACCAAAAAACTCGTCAAATCCTTACAGCAGAATCTCAACAGAGCCGGTGCCAATCCAACTTGCAATACAACAGATTTTGACTCCAGATAATGACCAGGCCGGCGCATTAGTCATGACAGATAATAATTGATTTGTTCACACAGTTTGGTAAAGGCAATATTACATTGAAGGAAGATCAAACACATCAAGAGACATGACATACAGATTGATGGGTAGGCACAATTTGGAAGATATGCATTCACATTCTTGAGCAAGCAGCAGGATGGAGTTGTCTCACTGATTTAGCAGCTTGTTAAGTTTCAAAACTGAAATCAACATGGAGGATGCGGAGTCTTCTTCCTCTCGGACGTCCCTCGGCTGCTAAAAGTTGGATCAACAATTTTTACACATTACACATGTAGTGGTGTGCTTCCTCTCAACAAGTCTTATTGTGTGGCAGAAATCATAAAGGACAGACAAATTTGGTTTGAGAACAAGGTGGTATTTAAACCATGATTAAATATGAAAAAAAAATATAGATTACACCTTAAACTTTTGCAAAGTACAAGAAGCTAGACCAGTTCTGTTTCACCTTCCGTGTGACAAAACCGGACACAAGCCACCTCCTCCACCATCAAGGAGGGGTTGTGCACATTTATTTTCATGTTTACGTACGTTGTGAGATGATCAGTAATTTTCGTTTGGTGCATGAACAATCGAACATAGAAGATGAGTGTTTACATTGCACATAATCATTGTTTTCAAAAAAAAATTAGAAATTTAAGAACTTCGTTTCCCAGATATTGTAGAAATGAAAAAAAAATAAAGCTTTTTAGAGTTAATTTTTTATCGGATGGGTCTAAACAAATCGAAAGTTAAATGACAGGTGTTTCTTTTTTTTTGCCGGGATGGACATATTAAGAATGAGATGGATGTGGACAGTGCTAAGAAGAAAGTGGGCCGGAATAAAAGTGAGACTTTAATAGGAGGGTTTTACAAAATGCGGACAATATGTACCGGTGAATCTATATATGTAATCAAATTGCTTCATAAATACCACTTTGAATCGAACTGAGACAAACAAATTTCATGTACTGAAATATGCAGTTATCGCAATTTTATAACTAAGCGAAATCTCAAAACATCTTGAGTGATCAATTTAACTTTTGAAAAAATTAGATATATGCCATTCCAAAGTAACCGAATCTAAGATACATACCATTACAAAATGAGTTATTCAATATATGTCATTACAAAGTCGCGTTTATTTGAAATATGTCACTAGGGTTTTTTTAGTCATTTTCTCACAACGTATGGTTCGAAATGCGTACGGGGCCACCGTATTTTTCTCCTCCTGCTCTCTCTCCTCCCTCCCTCTCTTTCCTCCCCTCTACGGTGCATACTTCGAAGAAACGCAATTTTATAATGGCATGTATCGAAAAACTCGTTTTGTAATGATATACTCCCTCCGTCCCAAAATATAGGACGTATAAAAATTTTCATCAAGACCAAGAAATTATGTTTAAGAGAGTAAATCATCTTTAATTATCTCGTTACTCGCAGCATGCATCTCCATCCCATGCACTTAATTAATAGATTTAAGAGCTAAAGCTAGCAAAAGCATGCACTTTATAGTGTGAATAGCTTAACTATGAGTTAATTGCTCGTCTTTTCCAAAAAAATAATGAGAAGACGTCTTATATTATGAGACAACTCAAAAAACTTATATGCCCTATATATTAGGACGGAGGGAGTATCTCAGATTCGGCTACTTTGTAATATCATATATCCAATTTTTTCTTTACTCTTTTGAGATGAAGTATATTTTAAAAATAAAACAAAGTGGAAGGGTGTTTAGTCCATTCGCAACGAAATGGTAAAACAAAAATGGCAACGATGGAGCGGAGCAAGGAGAAGAGACTTGGTACCTGCAAGCATGCATGAAGATGGGAAGGGCGATCTAGCTAGCACTGCCTCCTCTTCCCTCGGCGGCGACATGAGATGGAGACCTAGGCTGCAGTTGGGAAAGCAAACAATCAGCATTAATTAAGCAGCTGCATGCATGATGAATGGGGTCCTTAATCCGGCTGGTAGATTAATTAGAGAGAGATGTACCTGCTGGTGTTGGTCGGATATCACCATTTGATCTTCGTTGCATCTCGCCATTTGAAGCGCGGGATGGTTGGGATGCATGTCGGTCGCATACCTCAGGGCGGCTTCTGCTTCTACCACCTCCTCAACCGTGGCATGCTCGCAATCGAAAGAAACATCGACTCCCTGGAGGCAAGGGTTAAGCAGCAACCCACGGAAGTCCAAATAATGTAGCCTGTCCTTTTCTTCCCGCACGGTGACAACGCCTCGAACGACTCTATGGTTGATGGTACGCTGAAAATGAAAAATAAAAGAAGGAATTAGATTACAATAATCTCTGAAAATGTAATAAACGACTTTAATTAACACAGGTGACGATAATCTCTTTTAGATTGCAATGGGAGAACGTACCGGTTGGCACTGGTTAGACGAGAGCATTCCATCTTCGCAAATCCTTTTCGTTTCAAAGGTGGGATGGTTGGGATGCATGGCGACCGCGCGCCTCAACACCGCCTCTGCTTCCTCCACCTCCGCAGGAAATGCATCCTCGCATTTGATATCTGCCATGGCTTTCCGAAGCGAAGGGAGGTTCTCCAAGGCAAGATTGCCCAAACCAAAGCCGGCATCCTTCATGCTCCGTACATGGACAGTGAAATCAAGTAGCTCAAGGCTTGGCATAAGCGTTGTTTCTTTGCACTCGCCGTGCGCTCGCTCCAAAGCAAAGCCCGCCGCAAAGCATCTCAGCTTCTGGAAGTAGCCATGCCCACCAGGAATGCTGACTGATGCGGTGTAAGTTGGTACTATAAAGAGCCCAGAGAGCCGAGGCATCCTCCCAAGAGTTTCCATGTCCCGCTCTAGCACAACCTTCAATCTCAGTTTTAAGAATGCGAGGTTCGGAACATCACTGTGATTAATCCACCCCGGCAATCTACAAAACACCAAGCAATCTAAAGACAGGTTCACGAGATGTTTAGGAGTGGCAGACATTTTTTCCCACGTGGCACCCCAATTTCCTAATGGTTCGCCCCTAATTAACACAAATTGGATCATGTGCAAATTGCCCAAAGACTCCATCAGACAACTCTCCACCCATCCATCCGTTACATCAATGTCTGTGATCAAAATTCTCAGCTCCCTCAACATGCCCAAATCATTTGCAAATCTTTCGGACTTGTCTGCGGTCGGGTACATTTGCAATGCTTGCAGGGATGTCATGTTCCCAATCCAATCTGGCACTCTTGTCTTCAAATCAGCAGATAGGGAAAGCAACTGTGTTAGCAATCCAATGCTTGATGGCAGCTGTTCTATGCCAGTTCCATACAGATCCATGGTCTGCAGAAACTTCAGCCTCCCTATTTCTTTTGGGAGCTCACGAATAGGTGTATATTCTAGTCCAAGATACCTCAGGTGAAGTAAATTCCCAAGAATATTGATATTATCATAACCTTCCATGAATTTACAATGTTCTATAGCTAGCACACGTAGAACTCGAAAGCTTGTGGATGCTGTCGTGTAAGCATTGCAGTGAATGGAAGTAAATGATCTCACATGTTGCATGCCAATATTAGCATCAGCATTGTTCTCCTTGATTCCATTGTGACTAGCTAACCTACGAGCAATGCTACATGGAAGAGTCTGATGCTCATTGCCACACAAAGAAACAAAGTTTTCTCCGCTTGATAAGAAACGGATAAGATCAACCACCAAATCATGAACATGGCAGCCATATACATACCCTGTACCGTAGAGCTCCACCGGTTGGATCATGCTTCTATTTATTAGCTCGTTGAAATATCCCTGTCCAACCTCTAATAACCCTTTGCCTTGTTCATCAGGGATGAATCCTTCGGCTATCCATTTCCATATCAAAGTATATTTTTGAATGAGATAATCTTCAGGATATACACTTAGATACAACAAGCATGTCCTTAGATGACAATCTAGATTGTTGTAGCTAAAAAACAATATTTTTCTAGTATTCTCTAGAACATTATTATCACCACGGCCAAAGCCAATTGATTTGTACACCTTGGACCAGTCCTCCATTGGTTTACTAGCCAGCAAGCTAGCTATTGTAATTATAGCTAAAGGTACACCACTGCATTTCTCCAAAATTTCATCATATATCTCTGTGGATTGAATTTCAGGACATCTGCCTTCATGGTCAACAATTCTTGCTAAGAATAACTTTTTAGAGTTGTCATGAGAAAGTGGCTCCAGTTTGAAAACATAGCCAGCATACGTTGCAACTTGGAAAATACGAGTAGTTACGACTATTTTGCTTCCACAACTATAGTCTACCAAGACGCATTTGATTAGTTTCCATAATTCCTCATCCCATATGTCATCCATAACAATGAAATACCTATACATATTCAGGACATCGCGAGATACACAGAGTTAGTAAAACTATTGGAAAAAATAAAGCACGAAGAACAGCAACCTTAAGAAGAAAATGTAACCAGATATGAGATATAAGGCTTTGTTCTTTTGGGCTTAACAGCTTAACGGTTTAACGACTTATCTACGTTTTGATAAGACACATGATTTGGGTTTTTTGAGTTTGTTTTTTTTGTTGCCTCGAAGGTGTGTCCTAACGCTTTAAAAATCAAGTCAAATAAAATGGATCCGAATCTCGAGTCTACCTCGAGAAGCTCTTAAAATTCAGTCATTTAGCTATTTGTAAGTTCAAGGTACACTTTGTGTGATTTTTGTGATTAATGACAAACACACTTAATGACAATGCTTAGTTTAGTGATTGATTATATTGCTATGAGACTAACATGTTTATTGCCAAGTTGAACATTAGTCTCATCTATTTAGAGGAGAATTAAATATAACAAGTGAACAAGCTCTCCATCCTAGAAAGGTATGCTCATGTTTTATATTGAGGCTAACACACTTGATTATAGATTTCCCTTAGTCTCATATATGCAAATAGGATGGATGACTAATTGAGGTATGCAATCTCGGTATCCTTGATCTACATTTGTTATTGCATTTCTCATGTGCAAGTGCACTATATCTTATCTAGAATTAAACTTCATATTGCTATAATGGAATTGGTGCATGCATGCCTTGTTTGTATATATTCTCATGCATCTCACTTAGTGAAGTTTAATATAGTTTAGTCCACATCTTCACTCTTGCTCTAAATATTGTTCGCACATATACAATTCTTGTATATCCTTTCATGTGCTTCATTTAAGTGAAGATTGTGTTCTTTGCCATGATTTAATTGTTTCATCATGTTGGCAATCACCTCTCTAGTGCATATAGATTAGTTATATATGTCATGATGCACTTAATAAATAATATTATGTCAAGTGTTTTTATTCCTATTGTGTCTCCTTGTATGAAACGCTTGACGCGCTTAATTGCTCACGAACATAACCTTATTCATATGTATTGAGCTTTCGGGACTAATGGATTTAATGAGTGATTTGGAAAGAATTAGGTCCCGTGCATGTGTGTGATGACTAAGGTATGTCAAGAGGATGACGGCTAAGCCGTAGTCAACAAGACGACGGTGTCACCAAGAGTTGAGGACCAAGTCGAGATCGATTTGACGTGGAGATCGTCGGGGGATGATCAAGTCAAAGTCGATAAGACAAGAGTCTCATGAGGTGAACCAAGTCAAGGTTGGCAAGGTGAAGGCGTCATCAATCATTTGGTGAAGGTCATCATGCACATTGCTTCAAGTTTGCGACGGCATCAAGAAAAGAAGACGGCAAGTGCTTTTCCTAGACTTGTACTATCTTGCTTTCATTTGAGTCTAAGGATTGCCGTACTATTAAGGGGGATGCCATGGAGAATGGCTTTGAGATGTCTCAGGTGCTCAATTGATCAATCCTTGTGAGGAGACAAAGAGAAGTGATTGGTGGGGGTTAGAGAGTGCAAAAATGTGGAGTTGACTTTGGTTTCCCTTGGTCTATGCACCACTCACTTGGGTTTTAGGTGGTGATACCTTGTGGATTAGATAGCTCTTGTTCTCAGCTTTCCGTAGAGCCCAAGATCACCTAAAACGGAGTTCGGAGCAAAAAGTTATCCATGTTTTCGTCGAGGCTGTGATGCAGTCTCGGACTGTCCGAAGATTTTCGGACTGTCCGATAGCCCCTCCAGTCGTGCTCTCTGTTTGATTTATCTAATTTACCGGACTGTCCGATAAAGTTCCGGACAGTCCGAAGTCTGCGAGATCTAAACCCCAACGGCTAGTTTTTCAAGCCATCTATTTAAAGCCCCTCTCTCCCCACTTGCAAACAACGGCCATACCATAAGTTTATTGATCTATCCTCTTGTTTTTGAGCCTCCCACACCTCCTATACCCTAGATCTTAGTGATCCTCTTTGAAAGAAGAGTTGGAAAGGGATTAGGGTTAAATCTTAGTGGTTTCCCTTGTGAGGAGTGTTGGGAGAAAGGATTGAATCTTTGTGATTCATCTAGTGGGAGAAAATATTGGTGAAGAAAGTGTGAATCCAAGCAAGTAAGATTTGATTGTTGAGCACTTGAGTACATCTTCGAGTTCGTTCTTCGTTGAGCATCTATTACCCTTGGAGGTTGAGGACTCCTAGACGGCTAGGCGTCACCGGTGAGCCGCCGACGAGGTGTGGTTGGCCACCGCAAGTTTGTGAAGGTACGATTCCGCCTCCTCAAGGGAAAGAATCAAGAAGCAAAGTCGGTGCGTGCGTTGGCACAAATCCGAGAGGGAAAGAGTCTAGTGGGACTCGGGCTCAAAGGTGTTGGAGCCTACCTCAACGGAGAGTAGGATCCCCTCAAAGATCCGAACTTCGAAAAACAAATCTCCGAGCCTCCATCTTCTTACCGGTTTTATCTACTCTCACTCTCAAGCTTGGTTTACTTGATTATTGAGCTATTGGCTTGTTTGTCTTATCTAGATACTATTGTACACATACTTGTTTGTGAATCATATTGTGTCCTTGTGATATTGCTTGTGGTATTCTTGTTATTTGAGTGGTGCAGAACGCTTCCGTAGATTTGGGGACAAAATCTTCTCAGTTGACCTCGGACTGTCCGAGGGGTGTCACGGACAGTCTGAACCTACCTCCGCAGCGCAGCTGAAGATTGAATTTGGTATCACGCCTATTCACCCCCTCTAGGCGTCATCTCGGTCCTTTCACTATTCAATTGTTCAGCCTTTCATATCAGCTAAAATGAATAGAACTAGTAATGCATTTGTTAGCAATACATTTTTTTACCTATTTTCTATACATCAAGCAAGTAGCATTATCATTTATTGTGCTTGTATCCTTTGAAGTTTCCAGTAAAAAATCATTGTTGATGTATATTTAAGATGGAGTTTAATTTAGCAAACGCAAAGGCACACTTGGTTCTATGAATATTTTACAAATAAACGCAAATGCAAATACAAAGACAAAGACAAACTTCTAGGCCTGTCAAAATAGAGGTCTCACTAGGATCCAAGATCATCAAAGCTTCGCCAGATTTGGCCTCCTCGCTCACTCTCTAGCCCAGATCTGGCAAGCTTCCATGGTTTATCGTCGTCCAGCTGCGAACACTACCCTCGCGTCCCAGAAGGTGACCTTCGATTTAAATCAGTCCTTGGCTCCCTTTCCTCACCTCCCCAGGTGTCCTCCCTGCCCAACATCCTAAAAAGGCCGGTTTCACTCACTTATGCGGCATGTATAGTTTAGTTTGTCCCAACCATTGGTGGACAAAGTCTCTAGTAAAGGGATCCTCTTCACACCTCTCCCTCTTTTATGTTGGGAATAGTCCCACTTAAAAAATGGAGGGTTGGAAGATGGTTTATAAAGGTGAGGGAGCATTCTCTCATTGAGCTAGTTTTTTTAGGGAGATAGCCCAAGAAACCTTGTCCCGTTGCTCTGGTTGTTCTTATGAGTATAATGGTGCCAACAACCTAGAGTCTGGTGTGCTAAGCTTAGCGTCCTGACTCGCACTTCCTTCGAAAACCTACGTAGCAGTAGGGGATGTGCCACTTCTTCAAATTCAAAGTTGGTACCCCCACCAGAGTCGGTCACTGGAAATGCTGCTGCTTCAAATTCAGAGTTGGCACCCCCATCATCATCGGTATCTAGAAGCAAGGGGAAGCTTGGTACTCCGTCCACCTCCTTCCCCCGCCTAACAAGTCGGTGTCAGTCATTAGAAGCAAGGGAAAGCACAGGCAGTTTAAATTCTGCTTGAATTTCAAAGTTGGCACCCCCGGGTCAATGTCTTTGACGGTAGAGAGCTCTAAGGATCGGCAAGCTGCTACGATATTCAAGGTGTTTTCATTGTCATCGGTTGATAGGAAACTCCGCTGGTTCAAATTCTCTTCAAATTTAATGCTAGTACCCCCGTTAGTGGCTTCGACGTATAGAACCTTGAGGATCGGCAGGCAACTACAATACTCCAGATGTCTTTGTTGTTGTTGGTTAGCTTCATGATGGCCAATGAAATGTTGCCTTCCTGATGATACGGAGGATTGGTGTGCCACTATGATACTCCACGTGTCTTTGCTTTCATCGGCTGACATCTTGTTGGCCCATCAAACACTGCTTTCCTTGGTGCAGTCTTTGCTTACACGATCATTTTTTTGAAGGAAAATCTCGCTGCCTCAACTTGAGCTAATGGCCAAGCCAATGTCACTAGTGGTGATGCCACTCATGTTGATGCCCTTGTTTATTTTGCATCAAGCAATGTTGGCCTCCTTGTATAGTGCTCTCATGCATGTACTAGACGGTGGCCATGTGAACATCTCGTTGTTTCCAATAGCATGCACTACATTGGCGGCACTAGGTGCTCAAGACTATGAACCACATGAGTCTTAAACCTACACCCTATTTGCACTTTCGACGTCCTCGCCCACTTCTTCGTGTTGCTAATCAAGCTGGTGCGTCCTCTTTTCATACAGGTCTACCATCGTCACCCATGCCACACAACCAGACCGTCTTGCTCTCAAATATCATGGCATCCACATTATAACACTTGCCTGGCAGCCAAGCCATCAGTCAAACTATGCATATAGACCAAAGCCCAACGGGTTACTACCCCAAAAGTTGCCCCCATGGTTGGGTTCCAAGGTCAAGCTAGCCGAGGAGAATGAGGTCCTTATTAAACTCCTAGAATTGACTATCCTTGATGAGGTAGTCTTGGAGCTGGCTAACCTAGTTGGCATGAATCTCTCCTTCGACAGCCCACTAGACTAGATGGAGGGGCCTCACCTGTGTCTAACGAATGCTAAGGCTCTACCTCTATTTTGTCTCCCTCACTTGTCCACCGTATTCTAAATTGGAATACATGTTGCTTTAACAACGATGCAGGAAGAGCTATTGTCCGTGACTTGGTCATTTAAAAGAGGCCAGAGGTCATCTCCTTTCAAGAGACTAAGCTTATTGTTGTCATCATTTAATACATCCACGAGTGTGTAGGACTAGCGTTCAACTCCTTTGCCTCTATCCTTGTGATCTGCACCAGAGGAGGGATCTTATTTATTCTAAATTACAATATATGTTGTTTTAACAACGATGCAGGAAGAGCCGATGTCCGTGACTTGGTCATTCAAAAGAGGCCAGAGGTCATCTCCTTTCTCCTTTCAAGAGACTAAGCCTGTTGTTGTCATCATTCAAGACATCCACGAGTGCGTAGGACTAGCGTTCAACTCCTTTGCCTCTATCCTTGTGATCTACAATGAAAAGGGGATCTTATTGGCAGTCAATGAGAACATCTTAGACGTCTATGTCATCCACCCAGTTGAACATGCCTCTTAATGCGGCTCAAGTCAATGCTCCTTGGCGTAGTGTCATTCTTGACAATTGTCTATCAATCCCAACCATGCAATGACGAAACTTCTCTACCTTGCTAACCTTGAGATGCTCTGTCCACTCAGGTAGGGCCTTCTTTGGCACGTCCTTGGGGACTTCAACATGATTTACCAAGTGGCCGATAACAATGAAAACAACCTTAGTCACTTCATGATGGGGGCCCTCCGTGCCTCATTTAACTCCATAGATCTCAAAGAGCTCGACCTATATGGACCAGAATACACCTGGTGCAACAAAAGGGATAGCCCCAGGCATCGACTGAGCCTGCCGCTTGGTCAAATGGGACCTACTCCTGCTCACAGCCTCACTTCAGATACACCCCTCTCTTATCTCGAATCACTACTTGCTCCTTCTCTTGGCCCCTAAATTGAGGTGTCATTCTTTTCGTGTTATCTTAATTTATCTTATTTTCTTATTGTTGACTTTGTAGATAGGAATATAAGATAAGATGAAAAGGACACCTGAAGGTCTCCCGCTTTGAGTACTTCTATCCTTCAGTGGAGGGTTTCCACCTAGTCATCACCAACGCATGGCATGACTAAGTTTGGAGTCCCAACCCCTTTCGAAGGCATTACCTCAATCTTACATGCACGGCCTGTGCCCTTGATGTCCCCAAGAAATGGGCCTGAGATAACGTTGGTGACATCTAATACCAATTGAATTTCACGCCACTCATCATTGGATTATTGGACCAAGTATAGGAACATTGGCCTCTCTCCCGACTAGAGATGTCATTGCGTTTGCCCCTCAAGGACCATCACCTCAAGCTCCCCACAATCCAAAAATGTCAAATCAAGTAGAGATTCCGTTTGCAATGTATTAGGCTAGGGGATGCCAACAACATGTTCTTCCTTGTTTGGGATAATAGCTATAAAAGGAATATCTTTATTGACCGGCTTCAACCTCCCTTGGGGCTGACGATCACATATGAGAAGAATCACAATGAGCACTCATGGTTCTTTGGCAATCACCATGACACCTCCTTTGTCCACAGCTCAGCTCTCAGCTAAGATTATCTTGGTATCTCTTCTCACGACGTTCAATCCTAGAGGCCCCTTACATAATTTTCTCTATGCCCACAGACAAAGTGCTTGGCCTGGATGGGTTTGCTGGCCTCTTCTTAAAGACCTGTCGGGATATCATCAAGGAGAACTTGATGGAAGCCTTCCAATTCTACTATAATGAAGGCAGAACTAGCTTCGCCCTCATAATCACCATAAATGTGGTCCTTCTGGAAAAAAAATTGACTACTTGAGCCTAGTGGATTTCCATACCATTAGTCTCATCCATAGTGTTGGGAAGAACATCACCAAGGTCCATGCAAACAAGCTTGCTCCACACCTTAACGAACACATCTCCTCCAGCTAGAGATACATCCAAGACAACTTCCTCAACACTAAAAATGTGATCCAAGAGTTGCACAAGGAAAATATTTGACTATCTTCCAAAGCTCGACTTTCTACCTTTTTAATCTCTTCGAATGGCATGGCTTTGATCAAACTGGCATGAGTGGATCTCTCTCTTACTTAGCACGCGCTCCACCTTGATCCTCCTATGCTGGTTCCTAGGCCCTAGATAGCAGAATATGAGTTTAGCAGGTTGACCTCCTATCATTCATGCTCTTCAATATTGTAGTGGACCCCATGTTTCCCCTATATTCCTCTGCAGTGGAGATAGAGATCCTCTCCAACATCTAACCACAGCTCCATGCAGACACCTCGCTATCTAGATGATACTGCACTTTTTATTGACTCAACTAGGATAGGCATGGTGATTATCATAATCATCTTGGAGTCCTTCGGAATGGCTTCTAGGTTGGTCACAAGCTATAGTAATTGTGCTGCCAACGCCATCCATGCCAACCAATTAACGTTAAAGAAGTCCTCCATTCCTTCCCCATTAGAAAAGGTGCCTTCACTTACTTTATTTGGGCTCACCCTACATACGGGGCAAGCTTAGGAAGGCTCATTTTTGTCCCTCACAAAGAAGCTGCAAACTGGTATACCTACCATGAAAGGTAAGCTCTTCTGTAGAGTGGAATGCATGGCCTTGGTCAATGTGTTCTTGTGCTCACTCCTGACCTACTGCATCACCACCTTCCCACTTTCAACATGGGTAAGTAAATAGATTGATAAGATCAAGTGCTCCTTCCTATGGCGCAAAGAGGAAGGTGCCCATTTATAATTTAGGATGTGATGTGCTTATCAATGTAGTCGAGGGCCTACCACCATGTCCAACTCTTGAAAAGAGCACTCTAACTATACTGGCTTTGGCATCCTGGTGATCTTCGTTAAAGCCTTGGGTTGGGTCCGCCGCCCCCTGCATTGACATGGATGTTCACCTATTCAGGGCTACTACCACAATTATGGTCCATGATGGTAACCTTATTGACTTCTGGCAAGACAGATGGCTTGAAGTGGTTGAAGTATCACAAATTGCACCTAGCATTCCAAATCACAATGCACCAACACTGCATAGTGGCCTTCTTGATGACCAAATCATCTTGCATTCGATTGATTTGTTATGAATACATTAGCCCAACTCCAGGGTGCATCCAACTACGACGACGTTTTTGTCACCTTGCCTTAACTAGTAAACCTAGTAAGATGTTTAACACTAGTGCATCTGACATATACTCAACCAAGTCGACCTATCTATTACAATTTGGCAGAACAACAACTTTCTCCTTCAAGCTGCTCATTTGGAAACCCAAAAAAAAAACAAGTGCAAGTTCTATTCCTAGGCTCTCTCCATAAGAAGAATCACGTAGTTGCGTCGTGGAGCTCATAGGTTGGCCCCATCAGCCTCTTTGCACCCTTTTTGCTATGGAGCCTCAGACAATCTCACCCACCTATACGACAATGTCCATGTGCTAGTCATATGGACTACAATTCTCCTAACATTTATGTCTAGTTTTATCACATCTCTAGGCCATATTGACTTTGACTTGTGCCTCCACCCAGTTACCCCCTATCTACAAGGAACTAGAAGTTATAAGCTTAACGGGTGGATCATCTACACCATTCTAAATACAAGGAAACATCTTTCAGCAGGCTTCACAACCTGTGCATAGCTAAGGTTGAAGAGAATCTTATCCTATGGGGTCGGTTAGTCGAGTGCCTCACGAGTAGTTGATTGTGCCCCCTCCAACTTGACTCTTTGCTAAGCTGTACTTTTATTAATATCCTTCTTATTGGAATGGCAGTACCCTACCTTTTCTTGAAAAAAAGACATCCAATTAAATGGTTACTAGTGTTTCTATCTTTACCTTGTTGTTTGGCAACTTGTCCATGACTCCAATGCGTGGCCAATCATAGAGATGATTTCTTTAATTTTAGGTAGTCATATAGATCATGCTAAGTTCACATACAATCTAAATCTAGTCCAAGAGATATATCAACAATAATGTGGCACTACTGCTATAGTTATCTCGATCTCTACTTTCGTTTTCTCTCTGCCACATCTTTGTTGGTGTTGGTACCAAGTACTCCCCATGCTAATGGCGACTCTACAGTCTGATTATCCTTTCGCTCTCACTAGTAGTAACTATGTTGGCTAATATTTTAATAATACCAGATATATAGATAAATAACTTATATTTTATATCAATTTTCTATTTTTTATCTTTTGTTCTAAGTGGTTATAATGTAGCGTCCTGACTCCCAATGCTAGTAGCAACTCTAGTACCCGATTATTCTCTTTTCGCTTGCATACATAATCACTTTATTGGCTAGGGTTTAAAAATGTAGCAGATATATAGACAAATAATTACTATTTTTAAGATTTTCTTTTTTACCTTTTATTCATATTCATTGCAATCTGGCCCACTCTACTTGATCGGTTAGATCTTATCTTTTCTTTCTTCCTTCAATTTATTACATCATTGTTGATATGGAATTGTTTTCTATTTTGATGTTAGTTGTTTTTAGTTTGAATGGTTCAATATAGTTTGGATTGCGTTGGCGCGATAAGCTCCATTGTGTGACATCATCTATACCTTTTAATGTAGATTTATTATTGGATCGAGAGTTCTTAGGCCTGTGTACGTCTCCACTGTGGATGGAGACCTGTCGACTGGTCTCAGGCAATAACCCTTCATGCTGTGTGCCTAGTAGGCTAATGAAGTTCACCTTCATGGGTTTCGACACTATGACCTCAAACATCATTTCATGAATCTTACACGTCTCCATTCTCTTTAGTGTTGACTGGAATTGTTGATAGCGGCGACTGGATGAATCATGCTCATCTCAATCAACACATCGAAAAGGCATGATTCTGTCAATCGGCTCATCAAATTAGGTTTCTACAACCTCCATTAACATTAGCCCTTACTTCTTGACGATCCATTTATGCAAGAGCCATTGTTATTGATCTCACAGTCTTCTAAGAAGATGTTGGGCTTGAGATACATAATCACTTTAAAAATAAATATATTTCGACCAAATAAGTTTATTATGGTATTATTATGTATTCAATCAGGATGAGTTTGAATCTAATAATAAAAAGAAATTATTCCTATTCGATATTTCTAAACATAACTATTTGTAATTTTGTTAGATTGCAACTCTTTTATCATTAAACGGATCTACACCATTATAATTCGAGTCCAATGATTAATGACATAGATTTTTATTTTTTTGATTAACGTGAAAATTTCTAGTATTTTTATTAATGTGGGAATTTCTAGTAACTTGAATTTGTGTGGTGGTTGTGGTGTATCATGTTTTATTTAGCTCATAGCGAACATGGACATGGTGGCTCTCCCTTGGACCCTGCTATATATTATTTTAGCTTTATAGCTGATATTGATTTTTCTAAAATATTTTATTTCAAGTTTCTATAATCTTATTTTTGTTATAGTTCATATAAACTATTTTCCTAGTTTTCTACTTGAGATGGACATTTTTATTTTTTAAAAAAAAATTAGTAAATATGAAACTTTTAAAATCCAATTCGTTATAATTTTGCAGAACTATAATTGATGGCGTAAATATGTTTTTTCTTATTTACATACGATTTTATCTAATTAACATGGTGGCGCCTTGTTTAAATTCAACTTCAAATGAATACGAACTAATTTGAACAATATTTGACATGCTTGTTATTTACAATATAGTCAATTAGGGCTCGTAATCTCGTATCGAAGGGGCGGGAATGGCCGGGATCCCAGCCTGTTCATAGAGATGAAGATCCACATGAGGATTTTGTGATGAGGTGATTTTACAATTGATGAGAATATTTTAAGATGAATTTTGGAAATTTGAAGAATTTTTGAAGAGAAATTGGTGATTTGTGGATTAATATTTTAAATATTTATGATTTATTGGACTAACATTGGACTCATGATTTTGTTAAATTTTTAGGGATTGTTTAAATATATTTTTGCAGTAAAAGAAAGAAATAAAAAGATAAGGAAATGGAGCATGGTGAGCATGGAAATTGGCTTGAAGCCTGATCCGGAACGGCGGCCCAAGTGGGTTTGTGTGCAGGGGCCCAGGTAGGGCGGCAGGCCTCGTAGGCACGTGGCGCGCAGGCTGGGCCGGAAACGGATTGGAGTTGGCTGCTTAAGACCCTTTTTTTTTAGTTGATTTGAATGATGGAACGGCTAAAATGACTTAACTTCGAGAGCTTCTCGAGGTGGTCTCGAGATTCGGATACATTTCGTTTGCCTTGCTTTTTAAAGCGTAACGACCCACCTTCAAAACAGCGAAAAATAAACAAAAAAGCTAAAAACATATGTGTTTTCAAAACGTAGATAAGTTGCAGATTAAGCTGAAAAGAATTGGGTCTTAAGAGTCGGTCTAATAAGTTGGATTCGAGTTATTTTCATTGTAAAAATGAACGAGGAGGCTCGGAATTAAGTGGAGTTTTAGGGTTTTCACATGTTAAAAACAGCCATGAAAATTATAGAAATTTCAGAGGTAATTAGAGGAAATTAGAGAAATATCATAGGTGATTAGAGATAGATGAATAGATTTTTATAGGGAAGAGAGACAGATGTGCGAGGTGTTGTGTTAAGCTTACAGAAGCTGTAATAGGGCAGTAGACGTCGGGTGAAGCGTAGCCAGGAGTTGTTGCAGAGCAAGGTATCGCACACCAAAGCAGGTTATCTACAATTCTTTGTAAAAGGATTTGATTGGGAAGGAGAGCACAAAATCATTGCCCCGCAAATGTAGTCAGGTGTTGAACTGGGTTATCAAACGTGTGCATCTCTGCTATGTTGTCTCTAATCTATCATATGCGTTCAAATTATATCGATTGCTTCCGCTTGTATCGTATTTAGTCATCTAATTTAGGGGTATTTAGCGGCAACGATCCTACGTAATGCTCCAAACGTACGCATCCACATGGCCATGTGCATGTCTAGCATGTAGATGGATAAACAAATATACATAATCTGGTCGTAGATTAGCATCTTTTGGCCATAGATAGATAGATAAAGATTTTTTTTCCTCATTCAATTTAAGTCGCTATGATCCAATTCCACTTTAATCAATGGTGAAATTTTACTCAATTTCTCTGATTTATACAGGAATTTTTCCTACTAATGTGATAATTTTATTCGACACTGCTTTATACATATAACGAGCAAAGTGCCCGCGCATTTGTGCGGCTAACCCATAATCATTTTAGGGTAATCTTCAATTCATAATTTATCTTTAATATATCATATCAGATTTAGAGCTTACATCTGATCTCCCAAGGATGCTTGTCCCTACTCTGTAGATCAGCTTTAGTAATTTGTTATAAAGATTATTTATTTATCTTTTTTATCTTTAGATCAGATCTAGAGTACATTTATCTCTAATATATTAGATCAACTTTTGTAGTTTGTGGACACTATTGATTGTACATCTAAAATAATCTGGGTGATTAAATATTGACCGCTAGATTTATATAATATTATCCAATCAATGATCTAGATCTTTGCAACATTGTCAACGATCCATATCTTTTCAATATTTACCGCTAGATTTAAATAATATTATCCACATTCAACAATGTAGATATTTTCCTTTTTCTACGACTAACATAAGAATTTCTAGGATTGTAGGACTAATGTGGTGGCTCCGTTTAACTATGGTATATATATATATATATCGGCATTGCTATTTTGCAGGCGTCTGCAATTAGCCAAAACGTGCAGGCGCAAAAAATTCCACTTTTTTTCTACTGTTTTTTCACATTTGCATTTATGGAAGAAATGCTTCACGATAGTGGAATTTTTTGCGCGAGGTCGATTTTTGTATAGATATATTTTGTTTTATGTTTATTATAGATTTATTTTGTTTTCTGTTTATTATAGATTTATTTTTTTCTATTTATTATAAATTTTAATTTGTTTTCTATTTTTCACTTCGAGAGATTTTTTGCTCGTATAATTTGTGAAATCGTGCCGGCGCAAAAAAATTCCACTAAATTTATATTGTTTTTCCACATTTCCATTTATTAGAAAAAATGTTTTGCGATAGTGGAATTTTTTTGCCCGAGGTGTGCATATGCGTGTACGTGGCATGTGTCTGCGCAAATGCTGAAATTGCATGCGCCTGCCCAATAGTGCAGAGGATATCTATTCTAGATGCCCTTGTAATTAAGCCTTGGTACTGGCAAGTCTATAACTAGATTTTTTAGATGATGAAAATATCCCGATCTCAACACCTACCTAGAGGTATATGGCCCGACATAAAAAATAACAAAATCTAGCTTAGGTGACCACGTACGTACCTCTTGTCTTGGAGGAACTCCCTGAGTTTGTCGATGAGCTGCCTTTCATCTAACATCATCATACTAGAAGCTGTGTGGTTTTGCTTATCGAGATCAATGAGAATGTCCCTGAAAACTTTCTTCATGTCAGGATTCTGACCGACCGGAACAAAAGCCCAACAATCGAAACCGGACTGAGATCGTCTTCTCGGCAAGGAGGATGCAGGTTCCTCTTGCTCCCCGAACATAGCGGAGCTCTTTTCAGAGAAAGCTGCAGTGAAGAGCTTGTCGTACACTGCTTTGGCGAGAGTCGTCTTTCCTAATCCTCCGAACCCGACAATGGAGACTATTTTCAGCATCTTGGTCTCCTCGTCCCCCAGGGAGAGCATCTCCATGAGCTGGTCCCTGGGGCCATCGATGCCGATGAGGTTTGATGCTTTCTCGTACAGAGCCATGATGCGAGGATCGATGGTGGACGCCGCGGCAGTAGTGCTCTTAGCCACGACGCTGGCGGCCGTGTACCTGCCATGCCGGTCGACCACCTCCTGGAGCCGCTTCTTGACGTCCCTGATAGCTCCGGCGATCTCCCGGCGAGCCTTGACCTTGCCACGGCTAAACAGGCTAGCCATCTTCTCCATAAGCTCTCTGAGCTTGTCCGCCTTGGCGCCGCGGCGGCCGTCGTCGACGCGTACGAGGAAGTCGTCGACGATGTCCTCCATGGCGTAGGAGACCTCCCGGACGTCGCGCGCCCAGAGCTTGACCTGCGCGTCGAGCTGGTCCGGCGGCGCCTCGGCCACCTTGGCGAGGGCGGCGTGCATCACCTCCAGCTCCCGTGAGAGGGACTCCACCTGCTCCCTCACGCCCTTCCGCAGCTTGTACTCCTCCTGGGCCAGCTCAATCAGC
This sequence comes from Raddia distichophylla, assembly GCA_005191435.1. Lineage (NCBI taxonomy): Eukaryota > Viridiplantae > Streptophyta > Magnoliopsida > Poales > Poaceae > Raddia > Raddia distichophylla. The sequence continues at coordinate 671,588 of SPJY01035151.1, read as the reverse complement.
TTCGGGACGAGGCTGCCTACCGCGCCCGTAACCAGCTCCATAGCCGTAGGCCCTAGCTAGCTCCTTCTTAATTGGTGGGAATGGGATGTATGCTGCTTCTTCTTCTTCTTCGTGGCTTCTGAAGCGTAGCTGCTGCTTTCTGCAATCGATCTCGTTGGCTTATGAGTAAAGGATGAGAGCGCGGCCTGATTGGACGTACTGGCGGTTGACCGACCAAGCTACCGCCGACCTTTCGCATGACGCGCTTAAGAGAGGGTACAGAGGGCCAATGAATAGAATTTTACAGAGGGTACATAGGGTCAATGAATGTAATGGAAGGACTGTCACTGCAGAAATTCGGTTAAGTCGACGTAAATAGCTCATTATTTACGTCGGTACGCGGAGAATTACCTTGTATTAATTAATTCAGTAGAAAAATTAATAAGGTTGATAGAACGATGGATCATTGCGCTGAAATGTTATGCAGAATTGGAAAGCATGTACTGTTTTAGAAAAAGTCACCACTATTTAACACCCCTTCCATACCGTGCCATCACTACTACCTCCGTTTTTTTGTTTGACGCATTTGACTTTTTCACACGCCTTTGACCATTCGTTTTATTCAAATTATTTTTGTAAATATCATTTATTTTGTTGTGATTTGTTTTATCAATAGAGATACTTTAAATATATCTTATTTTTTTACATCTTTGCATAAAATTTTTGAATAAGACAAATGGTTAAAGACATACCAAAAAGTCAAAGGCGTCAAATAAAAAAAACGGAAAGAGTACTATTTAACAAGCGAGGGCGGCGTGCATCACCTCCAGCTCCCGTGAGAGGGACTCGACCTGCTCCCTCACGCCCTTCTGCAGCTTGTACTCCTCCTGGCCCAGCTCCATCAGCTTCGGGATGAGGCTGCCGACCATGTCTTTTTTTCTTCTTCTACTTCTTCTTCTTCCCCTCCTTCTGCGACGATCTCCTTGGCATAAATGATAGAATGCGATCTTATCGGATGCACTGGCGGTTGACCGACCTGCTGGGCCTTGCACATGGCCAGCGAATTTTTTTTAAAAAAAAAAACTACGCATGATTGGCATGAATAGTAAAATAAGTGTGAGCAGTGAATGAAATCCCTAATTTAAAGCTAGCATTTCAAATGATCTTAATGAATATGGTACGACGCAGATTAATTCGATCAGCTAATCGCTCGTGATTGATTGATCCGGTCTGATCGACCTTTCTTAGTGGTGTTGGAGTTAATCTAGATTAGGAGTCGGTGTCCTGTTCGTTTTCTGGCCGTGTGGTCGAGTTCGTGTCCGAGTTGGCCGGTGTGGCCGCGTGCGCGTGTGTTGTGTTGGCCGGTGTGCACCCAGCGATCAGATCAGATCGCATGTTTTACAATTTTTTCTTTCTCAAGAGCAGCAGCGACGGCTCTAATTCAACAAGTGGTTGTGTTAGGATCTACGTCAATTCAAGATCACGAACAACATGTATTGACCAGATACTTCAGGACGTGAAGAATGTGTTGAGACCAAAATGTAATCTAATTTGACTCAAGACCTTACAACCAGAGTTCGAATTCTTGGTTCACGCAAGACGCTAGAACGAGGTGGAGAAGGTTATATTATCCAATATGCCGTCGAGACTACTAGAGGTCGACACTACTAGAGGATCTGCGCGGCATCGTGTTCGTGCCGTGGGCCTTTTCTCTCAATGGCTTGTAGCCGTCGAGATAGGTCGTGCAGCCGACTACTAAAGAAGCTTCTCAACGGTCGGTGAGGCCGTCGAGAGAGGCCAGTCTCGAGGGCTTCCATTGACTACCCTCGAGACAGGTAGCCTTTCTCGAGGGCTTTTATAGAGGCCGTCGAGACGAGACCTATCTCGACGGCTCCCTATGCCCATCCTCCGGTGGTCAACCAAACACTATAGAGACTAGAACTAAATACAGTCGAGATGTGCCTACAATTTTTATGTGTTCATAAAACCATGCAAAATAATTATCATACCCTTATTTCATTGCAATGTCACAAATTACAACCATTTTACAACATTTTTCATGTCATTTACCAATATTTAAACCCAAATTATACATATTCGAAAATGTATATTTTAAATTAATTACGTAACAAAAAACAAGTGAGAAAAAAACCTATTTTTTCACACACTGATTTCCATAAGATTGCAAAAAAAGAGAATTTTCTACCTATTTTCACAAATTATAAGCATTTTTAAATTAATAAAACAAAAGTCAACATGCCTAGAAATTATCTGTCTCGATGGCCATATATTGGCCGTCAAGGTAGCCTCCCACTACGCGGGTGGAGGCGGCCTAGCCCATTAACTTTCTCGACGGCTTGTTAACCGGTCGTCGAGATTGCTCTTTTCCCGCACCGCGAAAAGCCGAAACAGTAAGCCATGGGGCTAGATGGAGACTTTCTCGACGGCCTTTGTGGTTGCCGTCGAGATAGGTCTGTTATCTCAACGGCTTTCGAGATTGCTTACCCTCTCACGATTTTGAGCGTTTCTTGTAGTGAAAGCGCGAGTTCGTCGGATTTGGAAAAGAAGAGGCAATGAAGAGGTGAACCCTCCGTATTCATATGGAACCTTAAAATATACGCGTAAAACTTTTTTAAAAAATAATGAACTTTGCGTTTGTTTTCGTGAAACTTTTTAAATTGTATCGGGAGGTCCGTTTTCTATTATTTTGCATGAAACCTTACAAGTACACTTGTGGGTCTTCTGGTCCTCCCCTATTAAACTTTGTGTTTGTTCTTATGGGTCTTTCTTATAAAAAAGAGGTCTAAATATTTTAAAAAATAAAAAAAATACTTTTAAGATCTTTGGAAGGAATACTAAAAGCCACGAAACAATCATTACAAATTATCACAACATATAGGCTTAAAAAAATAACAAAAATTGTTACAGTAATACACACCGGTACGTAACACTAAAAAGAACAAGGCCTAGGAGTACTAGAGTGCCCCTCATCCTCATTGTTTGCTTGATTTGTAGTCACTAGAAATGCTTTTGGTTTATCAACGTGTTTCTCTTTAAATGCAAACTCGGACGCTTCATTTGATAATATAATTATTTGGCCTGTTCGACCGATAGTTTTATTACCTTTTACTTCCGTTTGGATCTAGTGTTTCAAATCCAACATTTTATAGATCCAAACATCCAATCAACTATTTAGAGTTGATTACATCTTTTTTAAAGGTTACGGGATCAAACCAACTGATACGTCTAGAACCTAGCTTTCGGTACTGACGAGGACCCTATAGCCTCATATATAACCAAATCTCTAAGCATAGGTGTTGTGTTAGGCTGTCTCCAACAATAATATCTAAATTCGATCCCCTATAGCCTTATATATAGGCTTATTTTAAAAAGATTTTCTTCCTATATTTCTCTAATCTCCAACAACGTTCTCTATATGGAGAATTGTATAGGAAAAGAAGAGAGAATCTCTACATATTAGGGAATGAAGAGAAATTTTTTATTTTAGGGAACGAAATAGGAAACGTTATTTGAACACATAGGGAAAGAATCCGCCCTCTATTTTGATATAGAGTGTTTTAGTGAAGCCTATTGTAGACTTTAACTCAATTCTATATTCGGCCCGATCACATACATAAACCGAGCCAAATAATATGTTACATCAAAACGAAAGTAAAATGAATAAAATTAAATCGCCAATCACTAATACGATCATTAACTTCCTTGTGTGTCAAGGCTGTTACTTGTCAAGAATATATCTGGGAATTAAGATTTAATCAACGCTGATGCTTGATTTTTCCATCATAAGTTAGTCCAACACTATGGGGAAATCTCGATGTGTGTCCACGTCCTACCATGTGAGACGTGCAGAAAGTTTTTTTATATAAAAAAAGGGACTGATGTGCTGACATTCTCAAATTAAATTAGGGCGGCCAGTGTGGATCCACCACATTCCATGATCTTCCTCTATTCCTCAAGTATTTTATTTGTTTAATTCATGGTGCCCCCAAAGCTATTTGCTTAAGGTCAGCGTTGCCAAAGAACTTTGCCCGAAATAAATGATTTGGACTGAATTGTAGCCCAGCAATGAGGTCTTCTGGTTAAATGATTTGGACTGATTTGGGCTTTTAATATTAGCATAACTTTAGCACGCCCTCTTACGTGTTTTTGGCAATATTTAGTCGGGCCCAGTAAAATGCTTTTGGACAAAACTCACTTGGTCCAACCTCGGGCCTTTGGGCCTATCAGTTAGTTGGGCTACATTTTAGATTTTTATTTTAGTTTTTATTTATTCATTTTATTTAAAAAAATATGGTAACCATGGGGATCACTTGAGCCATGGGTAACATATATTTTGCCCAACAACGTTGCTATAAATTGTTGCAAAACATGGTGATGCACATACACCTGTCGCATCTGGAGAGAAATTGTCCATGAGTTCATGACAGACGATAGATGTGGAACGCCCTTGTAGTGGTGATGGACGAGGTGTATGTTGCTCATGGGTCAAGCGATTGTTCGTGGTTCGGGTGACTGACACCTAAATCTACAAATAAGACGGGAGAACATATATTTTTAATAGTAAAAACAATAAAACAAAATGTAAAACACAAAAACAAATCGATTTTCTTTAAGCGTCCGATCGAATATAAACGTCAAATTTGCACTGGCCTCCCTGCCCGCTCCAACCTGACGCCGCGGCGGCGTAGCCGCACCCGAATCACGCCTTTCTCTGCCCTAAGCCTTGCTGCATCGGCTCTCCATCCAACTTCCAAGGTGATGCGGCCTCCTCCCGCTCCCCACCTCCATTTCTGCGCACGTAGTCACCTAGGAGGAAGTAAAGAACCCCAAATGAAGATGGATTCATGGATATGGCTTTCGCGATGTTTCGAGCTTCTGCGATTTTTTTAAAAATTAGTGCGGTGAGGTTCTTTTGTGCAGGGAGAATGCAGTGGGACAAGAGACTTCACCTGAAATAGGAAAAGAAACATGACGAATGATTAGATGAGTATCTTTTTTTGATAGATTGTCCCAAATTTTGGTGCATTTTGAGCTCTCTCATATTGGCTTGCCTGATTGCCTGAATATTGTGTCTACTAGCAGGCCAGTTATTGTTTTTGTAAATGTGCTCCCTTGTAGTTAATCCAGTTTCAGTTATCAAAAGTTGCCCTGTAGTTGGGATTCCAGGGTACAGTTTCTTCATATGTATTTTGGGATTTTTTTGGATATGTGCTACTTTGTATCAGTAATGCCATTGACTGTTTGTGTGACCTCTACCTCAAAAGCTGTTTGAGCTAGCAGTAGGCTGCTTAAGACATATATTCTGACCCTGTTTTCCTTTCCAATTAGTGATTCCATCTATAGACCTTGGTGGCTACATAAGCTCCACAAGTTTTGTATGATTGCAGCTTTCAGTAGTCAAATCAGATCGTATAGCTTGTCTGTTAGTTGAGATGAGTGACTGCTCATGTGCCAAAACCGTATTTGTGTTCCCTTTGATAAGAAATTTTACTGTATTCACCAGCAAAGACTGTTAAGGGTATGATTCTCCTATCCTCGATAATTAAGACTAAATTAGTTAGAGCAAATAATACTGTACGGGCGTATACACTTATATGATGGTTTATAAAGCAATTTTTATTTTGAGTTGCGACAGTTTGAATTCTCAAACGAAATAACGATCCATAGATTTTGCGTATTAATTCTTCTGTCTTCTTTGCTGTCGGATATCACAGATTTTATATTTAGTAAGCTGGGCAGTACAATCTCAATATTCAATTTTCATGTCTGACACTCAATCTCTGCAGCATTTTTGTGCTTTAAGTGTTGCGTGCATGCCTTTTGTATAAATCAATTAACTGCTACAAACATTGTTGTTAAACAGATGATTGTACTTAACATTGTTTATCATCAAGGAATAATGTCGAGTTGCAAGTATTAGAGAATAGTGCCAACAAAAAAAAATAAATTATTTCATGCTCCTTTCATCTCTTGAGAATTTTAGAACAAAATTATTCTTAAATTTTCACATCTTTTTTCCATGTAGGCAAGGGTCCTCTCAATTGTGGTCCATTTTCCTTGCGTTTGCTGTTTAGTAGGTCATTCCTTTTCGTGAATACATTTGTTTTTGGGTTTATGTTTGTCGTGAAAAGCAATAAATGTGCTGTATCATATCCGTACTGGTGGCATACCCAGATGGTCCTGCCCTGGTGCTGGGACTGAAATAGTTGAATTTTCAGAGTACTGCATTTAGTACAGTTAACAGAACCTGCCAGTACTGGCACTAGATCTGATACACGGATTTACTCCTGAGATTTTGATTCTGAGTGTACTGGTGTTCTTCATTACTAATAGCTACTGCTAATATGCATCAAATTTATGGTTATAGATTCACTTGACCCTCTTTTCTTTCAGGCAACTAGGCAAGAATTTACATGCAGTAACTCAGCATGCAGAAAAAAAACCTTTGAGCTGTAGGGTAATGTTTTTTCCTCACCAGCCACCAAGTTAAAGTCCTTCACGATTATTTCAAAGTGCTAGTACTACACAATTGTTTGGGCTTGAGGGTTGGGATGGTTGTTCCCCTCTAACAAATGTGGAGTCACTGATGAAGCAAAGAGAAATATTACAGAAAACATTGTCAAGGCATTGAGTGAACGTTGTTAAGAATCAAGAACTCGTCAGAATCACAGGGAGAGCATCCAAGTGGGCATGCATCTCAACTTCTGATGGCATCTGCATAATGTTTGTTTTCACTGTTACTGTGTGCCGTGTGAAACATGAGTCTGACTGCCAGGAATCTGAAGAACAGTGTAGAGGAAATTTGGTCAGTGTTGAGTACAAAGACACTAGAGAATCATGGGACCACTTTGTCATTACCTGTTATTTCTTCTTACCCAACAAGAACTACTGATCCCATGTAGTCTACCAGTATCTGCTTCACTTTGTTTGCCTAGTTGTACAGTTGTACACCTTAACCCTTAAGTAGAGACTACCAAATACATTATCATGGCTTCTATGTTGTTCCTCATTTCCTTTTATTTGATTCGGCAGCTTTCTTGTAGGGCTAGAAATAAGCCAATATGCCAGTCTCCTGCAAATATCTCCTTGTGATCTAAGTCATGAGAGAATAACATCTTGCAAACCATACCACCACGTGTCATTCTCTGAATGTATATGCGATTGTAAGGCTTTAGCATGCAGGAGTTAGCATCCTAGGTTATTATGCGAACGAATAATGATGCTTGTCCTGATTGGATGGGCGAAAAGGCAAAAAAGTTTTTCACAGCATCTGTGCTGTTCTAATGCATATTTGCTACTATGCTACGTTGACAGCTTAAACAAACAAATTGCAAAGGTTTTGATTCTGTTGCTTTCAGGAAAAGGGCACTGTTTTTTTTTTTGGCTAGTTTTGGATGGCAGCTGCAACTAGTAGCCCCATTTGTTGAAGACTTTATAGAAAAAAGGGCAAACACGCTTGCGTTTTGGCTAAGGCCGAGAGAGAGAGAGACCATAGATTCTCTGCCTCTTTTGTGTCTTTTTAGTGCTGCTGTTGCATCATGCCCGGCCCCAGGAGCAGTAGCATGTTCTTTAGTTTCTCTGGTGCCCATTTGTGGTCCTTAACCTTGTTTAGTTTAGAGAAACATATGACCCAAACCACCTTGTTTCTTCTCCAAAGCAACACACAAAAAGTCACCAGTTTGTAGTGCAACTGTTAAGACACTGTGTTGTGCTGTAGTCCGTAGATATGCAGATACTAAATTAGGGGAATTGATTTGGTGAACTAGAAATATTAAGGTCAAATAATATCTTAGGTTTAGGCCCCTTTAAACCGGAGGAATTTTTGGCAGATTGATGTGGTAATTGCACTGTTTCATGTGAAATTGAATTCTGAACATGCCAGCAAGATTTGCTAAACATAGTTATCAGAAGAATTATTGCATGCACTGCGTGTACTATGCAGTGTTGATGGCGATTGTAATGTATCCTTGGCTCCAGCTTAGGCATGACACGAGGATTAGTATTAATCTCTTCACATCATTGTCAAAACAGCTAAGAGTCTAAGTCTGCTATATTCTTTGCTAAAAAAAGTCTGCTATATTGATGTGGACTTGTGTGATTGGTTATGTGCTAGAAGATAAGAAGGTGAACTTGACAGGATGCATTGCTGACTGGTGCAAAGAACCTGAAAATAGAATTACAGTTGTAAATAAATAAGGAAAATGTTTGGAACAAGCACCTTTTTAAAATAAATAGGTGATTTTTTGTTCTTCTCAGCAAGAAGTCATTGTATGATATATGTATAGAGCACAATTAATTTTATAAAAAGAAAGTATGTCTGATGTCTATGCACTCCCAATAAACTATTTGGGACAAAGCCATACCACAATATGAAATGATAATACAGAAACAAGGTCACCTCAAATTAATTCAATGGATGGACTAGAGCCATCTGCATGCAAAGTTGCAACTTGCAAATATAACTTCAGAAAAAGAATTTAAATAAGGTTCCTGTTTAATTTCTGTTCACTGTTTCTCTGAAAAAAATGGAGTACACATATTGTAAAAGGCCTTATGCTCATGCACCCTAGGGAGTAGGGACAAGCATCCTTGGGGGATACTTTTAAGGAAAAGGAAAAGGAGAGCCCTTTCTGTAGATTTTTAGATGAAAATGGATACTTCCAATGCTCAAAAAGCACGTAAGTTAATGGTACAAGATAAGCCTAATTAACGTCCCTATCATTCCATTAATCAGTGGTCCTGCCAAACATTAAACACTTTGCCCGCAGTGTGAGGTGGTCCTCTCCCAATTATTTTTCCTAAATTCAACAGCTCCACATACCTACTACAGAGCATAATATAATTGCTGATGATGTATCAGATTTCAGTGTAGTGGAGTCAATCAGCTGATAGAGTATCAGATCTGCTGGAACACCACCTAATCCTCCACAGGTTTCAGTGGTGGCGTTAACTAGTGCATACAAAAACATTTGATACCCACTAATATTATAAGACCGACCCATTTTTATATGAGTAAGCCATAGGGCTTGACTACATGGTGTTCTTTTCACTCATCAAATTATTGCTTACAGAAAAAAACAAGAATCTAGTAGCCCTTCTGCTTTCTATATTTTTTGCATTGGTATGTGTTGAACACAGGTAATAGTGGGAAGTGTCCAGTGTGGTACTAATTAGTGTTGGTAAGGACTTACATGTGAATCATCTGTTTTTATTTCTCTGCTGATTGAAGTTCTTGTTACCACAGTCAAGACTCTTTGTTCTGGTAAAATACCCGAGTATGAAAGGAGCTGAAACCTTTTACTTTGATTATGATGCAGAAGTAGCTGGAAATGAATCCACTTTGGACGAACAAATGGAAGTACGTGCACAGTGCAGTGTAAACTATGTGCAACTGGCTCACCTGACAACCATAGCAACCAGCTCTGCACAACCAACAGGCAAGCAAAGCCCTTGATCCGAATAAGAGATCTGTCTAAAAGGCTGAACTTGGTTTGTTAAAAAAAAAAGGCTGAACTTGAGTTCGACCCTTTATCAAAGTCTTGGATGTTCTCAGCTACTGTAAGATAATTACTCCATGTTTTGTTTTTTGGGGGAAGATTTACTCCATCTTCAGTACAACGAAATAAAGGCAAAGGGACTTCGGATTGTCGGCATATATCTATTATCAAGGATTCCTGATACGCAAACACCAATATATATAGTGATCAATCCTATCATGATTTTTAGGTAAGGACATCACGAATCCAGACCTAATTTAAATCGACACAACACACTTTTTCACTATTCATATACATTTACCTCTTTTTTATATTTTTGATACAGTATTGGGTCGACTTGACTTAGACTCCTATTGGTGATGCTCTAATTCTAAAGTTCAGAAGGGAATGTATTAAAACATTAAGAGCATCCATATTTGGCACCCTATTCCCTCACTCCATTTCACTATTAGCTACTTCCTCTATCCCCTACTCTATCCAAACCTATAATGCTTTGCTCTAATAAAACATGTAGGTTATGGGGGCACGGCATTTTCTTATGATTTTCCATGCAAGTCCTGGAGAAAACAACTGTTACATGCAGGACACAGTTGCACTGTATCGGCCCACACTATGTCTGGCAAAACCTCATGTTTGCCCGCCGAATTCGGGGCCTTCTGTAAGACTGTGTTACTGTCAATAGAAGACAATTTCTACATCTTCACTACAATAATTGAACAATAGTTGCATGATGTCTAGCTGTACTGTATACAGTTTTAACCCCCAATTCCTATCTTGCCAACCATGCTACACCTGAAGTTCTACAAAATTTAATCACCATCGATACTGCTTTCTGTCATCTATGATCCCCTAATAATGATATATAAATAAGCAGAAACTATGAAGTTGATCCAAAAATCTGTGAATTCTAAAATTTGCCTAATATTAGTATTTCATCAGCAAAAGAGCATTTTGATGGGCAGAAAATGAATTTATTTACTACAGCAGTTTTCAGAAGAATTTTGCTGCAACTTGCTGTTTGCTTCATGTACTATATGACTGCCAAGGATATAATAACGGATATGAGTGTAGTTAACAACTAAGCAAATGTTTTTTGTTAACCAAGCCTCACAAGTCACAAGCAAGGCTATTACCTGGCCAAGTGGAATTTTGTGGGGCCCATCAGAATTTGGCCAGTTCCCACAGCTGTGATCCCAAAACTGATGTGCTTTGTTTGGTGGGTGTAGCTTGCCTGGACCCTACCAAGCTCAGTCTCTGGGTAGTGGCCATGGCATTTTCCTGCATTCTTATGTAGTTTGATGGAGAAAGGAAACAAGAGATCCTCCAGCTCTAGAGTGAGAGGGGATAAGCATTTGAAGAGTGCTCCCAATCACATGAAACATCTTGGCTGTGGGCCTCCCCCAGCTTGTCCTCCCTGCTTGGGGCACACTGTGTTTAGATAGTTTTGGTAATATTCCCTGGTGCTTTTGCTCATGCCATCTTGGCTGTTTTATTTTTACAGTTAGTCCTTCGATATATCCATCAGATGCATTTATTAATGGGAGAGGAGGGGGATACTGGAATTTAAGGTTAGGTGTGAACTTATCAATGCAAGGATTATTGGAAATAAAATGTCCATACCATTAAGTAAGGGGAACCTTGCTGCAAGAGCCAACTACAATCCATGCATAAAATTTTGGAGAAATAGCCATTGCATGAAATTTTGCATTAAAAATAGGTTAAAAAATCTCCTTTCTCTATGAGTGTCTTTAACTAGTTGCAACAGTGCTAGGACTGTAGGGCAGAGAACAATGGGGACCCAACGACACTGTCTAGCAGGCCAAATCAGTGGTCAAAAAGGTTCACTCTTTAGGTCAGGAAACAAAAGTTTCAAGAATTCACATACACACACACCCCACGCTCACAAATACGTTATACATGAGATTCTGGCCATGGTGTTGCACACTATGATTGGCAGCCAAAAATTATTCAAGCTTTTCTCTGCCCTCCTGTTGCTGATGCTGTCCAGCATCTGCCTTGCGGATGCCCACTTCTCTTTTTTTCCCCTTCTTTTTCTCACTTTTGACAAGCACGAAAGGAAAGGAGGGCCTTATCTATATATCACACCGGCTCAAGTGAGTGATCTAGCCAGCCTAAATAGCAGTAGGAAACAAGATGGAAAAGCAGGGCATGGGAAGGGAGGAAATTAGGGCACAGGTAGTAGTTTGGTCATCATAGCTCATCAGGACAGAAAGGAAATTGGCAGGGGATGAGGAGGGGCAGCAGATTGGTAAGGCTGTAAAAAGCTTTGCACTTTGCATCAGTACATAGGAATTTCAGGCTCAGATGAGCCACCATTTACACCCAACACACCCCAAAGGAATGATCCATTGCAAGGGCAAAGATACTGTGAGCTCATCAAAGTGATGCACCCACTCACCTGAAATCTGTCAAGAAATAAAGAACAGCAATGTAGCTCGAGATAATAGTTGGCAGGCCTGAAGAATCCATACCTGTCTGACCCCCAACTCCAGTGGTACAACACCGCATGCATATACTGCATGTCATGTACTTCCTGAAACCAGCCACGAAATGGTAAAATAGTGGCAAATGTTTGATAAGCTACCAAAACATGAACACATTGTCAAGAACTATTCGTCAAAAAATAAACATTGTCAAGAACTACAACGATGCCGTTTCTGTCTCATCACCATAAGAACTTCTACAAGAAAGATTTTGCTTCTCCCCTAGTGAGAGATGAGAATACACTCATGCATAAGCACTTGTAGAAGAAGAAGAGAAAGAAGAGCAAGAAAGGAAGAGCTAGCCTAGTAACAACACCTCAGTTACACATAGCCTGGTTGCTAGCTGCTACACAGCGCTAGAGAAGTTCTCAAGAACCGCCACAATGGGCAATGGGCAATGGCATGGCAATGCCAAGAACGGGGCGCTCAGCCGGGCCGGACGCGCTTCTGGCCGGCACGGCCGTCGGAGGAGCGAAGTGTCCCGGACGAATCGCCTTCCGAGGAGGCGTCCATGGTGCGCGCGAAGGAGGCCGAGAGGTCGGCGTAGAGGCCGACGACACGGCGGATGTTGTTGTTGAGCTCCCGGATGAGGCCGACGTTCCGGGTGAGGTTGTCCGGCGCCCGGGACTCATGGTTCTGGTTGATCTCGTTGATGAGCAGCCGGTTCTGGTCCAGGATACTCTGCACCTGCACGAAGCTCTTGTGGAACGTCTGGATCAGCTTGTTGTCCACCTGCCCGCCATTGCCCATCCCCGAGAAGCTGTCACCTTCCATCTCCTCTCCCTTTCCCAACCTCAAACTCTTCTGATTCCTCACAAGTCACACCAGAGCTAGCTGCTAGCTAGAGTCCTGAAGTGAGCACTGCACAAATTCATGGAGTCAGATGGGGTCAGGCAAGTGGATGGAGATGGAAGAAGAAGAATCATGATGGTTCAGTTCAGACTTGCAACAAAGAGATATCAAAATTCGCATTTATGAGTAGGATTGGTCTGTACACTTGTACTGCAGGCAATTAAAAGGTTCATCAAGAACATCTAGTATGAGGATTTAAAGGGTAGGTACAATATCATGATAGCCAAGCAGAGGGTAAAATAAAATAAAAATCTGCATACGGATTTAACACTGTGCAGGTACAAATTCAAGAACTGAACTTGGATAAGAGGTGAAAAAACAAAGAAAGAAACAAACACAGGCATGGGCTATCAGGAGAATGATTCACCTCTCCCAACCACCTCTAGCTCTAGGAAAACACCAAGCATCAGGGGCAGCAGGAAACTCTACTGCTACTCACCATTGTTGACATGCAACAATCCAAAAACTTAAATAGGAGGGGATGTGAGAAAAGCAACATAAAAAGGAGGGAGGATTCTATAGGACCTGCCCAACAAATGTTATCCTGCAGAAACCTTTGCAATTAAGAACAGAAAAGGGGGTGGATACCAAGGATGATAGAGAGGGGATGGAATCTATTGGGAAGTGTTTTGGGAGAGAGAACATGGAGGAGAGCCTGAGGCTGAGGTGAAATCATGGCCAGTAGCCATCTCCATGCCCACTTTTTATTCACTCTCTCACTCACACACATACACAAACTTACAGAGAGCCAGAGAAGGTAGTAGAGACTAAGAGAAGATGGAGGGAGGAGGGATCAGGAGGACAAGCAGAGCTTTTCTAATCACCAAAAGCTGGCCCCAATTCCATAAAGATATGGGCCTATTGTATTGCCCCCCTCCCAATGTTGCTTTCTGCCCACATTTACATGCGCCAAAACAAGATATTAATCACCCCATAATCCATGACAGGAGCCCCTTTGTGGGGGAATGATGCCAAGAATGGGAACTGAAGATGCAGCCAGACAAAGAACCAGCTGGAATTACTCCAAACAAGCCAGAGACACAAGGAGCTGGCTGAGGAGGAGAAGCACCTCCCCTGCACTTTGATGGAAGAAGGGAAGGGAGCAATTTGATAAATCCATCCACATGCAACAAAGAAAGGAAGCCAGCAGTCACCAAATCAATGAGCAAAATTCCCTCAAGAACCCAAACAACCCAACAAAGATTGGATCTTTGATGATACCTCTATGCTTAGATGATCCCAACAGTGCTGCCTGAGATGGATGGATAATTCTTGTTGTAATGGAGCCAAGAATGGGAACAAAGGCAATGGCCAAATAAAGGAATCTCTCCCAAGAATTAACCCAAAGGCGTTTTTTTTTTAACCCCCCATCCCCTATCTACCCCTGGATTTCATCCCAAGATTGCCAATACTTTGAAGTGCTTGATCAGGGGGAAAGATGAGAGGACTCCACTCCACCACTTGGCCTACCCGCCCAACAGGGATTGATCCTTCCTGTGCAAGTACAGGGAAGAAAAGGAGGAACCCCAAAAGGCCAAGCCACACTCCTTAAAAAAAGGCACCCTTTCATTGCTGGATATGCAAGTATGCAAAACCATGCAGACACATGGGGGATGTCATGAGCCTATCATCTGTTAAACAACAATTACCACTGACCAAAATCCACCATTCTATAATACCCCCCTGCCCTGCCATCCACACCACATGCCTACTACAGCAGAGCTACATACATCCATACCTTGGAGAAAATCTGGAGGAGCATTTCGCAGCGTGCGTCGAGGATGGAGACAGAGAGAATTAAGGGAGAGGGAAGGGAGAGAGAGGAAGGGAGTGTGGCGTGTAGGTGGGGGGAAAGGGGGAGGCGGGCCGGGCAGGGTGGAGGATGCATCGCTGGGATCAGGGGGAAGGAGACGGGCTCGGATTTAAGCGTTTATTCCGGGTCCTGGCAAAGGAAAATGCGCAGAGGAGGAGGACAGGACAGCAGCAGGCAGCAGGCTGGTGTACAAGCCAGGTGGATCACTACTTCTCCTGTGATCCTGTCCTTGGCCAGGTGCTGACCCCGCCCGACAAAAATAAAAATATTTGCTTCAATTTTTTTTTTTGAGTTACATTTCATTAAAGCGGAAGAACGAAACTGTACAAAATATACAAGGAGAGAAGTGAAAGGGGGAGAGAGGGGAAGGGCTCAGCCTAGGGAATTACAGGCGAGAAGGCTGCCGCCCAAGCGGCGAGAATTTGCTTCAATTTCATGTTAAGTTTTGGTTGTGATTAAATTTAGTTGGAATTAGATGGCTGAGTTGGTTTCATGTTAAGGGGGTGGTTTGACGGTTTAGCGGTTTAACCTCACCCAACGCAACCCTGCTAATTCGGAACTAGCTAGCCCAATAAAAATGTTGGTTAATTTAAGTCTATATGGTTAGGGTAAAGCTAGTCTAGTTAAACTTTTCTTAAACCGAATACGGTCTTAGGCCCCCTTTGATAGCTTGTTTAGTTCTAGTTTAGTTGTGGTTGGGAAAATTTGACCATCTTTGAACATGCTATAAAAGAGCTAAATAAATTAGTAAAAAAATATTCTTGAGATCTTTGAGAAAATCTCTACAAAGTCCTAAAAAAAATATTTTCAAAAAGTATGAAAAAGCTAAATAAATTACTAAAAAAATATTTTTGAGATCTTTGAGAAAAACCCTACAAAGTTATAAAAAAATTTATTTTTAAAAAATAAAGTGAATGATGTATATAAAAATAACAAAAGTTGCAAGCCCAACAAAAACTAAACTAAAACAAGCTATCAAAGAGGCCCTATATGGTTAGTGTATAGCTAGTCTAGTTAAACTATTCTTAAACCGAATACGGTCTTAGTGTCCCTTTAGATTCAGATGAATTTCATAGCGAAAGTATTAAGAGGGCTTTTGATTAGAAGAATCGTTTTGAAGGCATTTCATAGGATGGCATAGTTTCGATGAACTTTGAAGGATACCAAACGTGGGGTTTATATTTGTTTTGCATATTTTAGAGAATTCCAATAAGTTTGTCACTTGCTCTATATATTCTGGAAAAATTGAATGGTACACGTAAACGTACAATCCTCTTGATCCAACAGCTCGTATTAAACCTTTTTTTATACCGCTAGGTAGTATTCATAATACAATGATAGTATATTTGTGTGTGTCAGGCTCTCTAGCTGAACAGTTAAATGTTAATTATACTACCGCACTAGTATATTTTTTAATGGACATAATAAAAAGTTCATGTTCTATAACTACACAATTAGTATTTATTTTAAAAAATTTGGTGTTTTTCTGTGATACAAGCAAAAGGGCGTGCTTAAATAATTTCTACAGATTTCAATCTGTCGAGATTCAACATAATGGAACACATCAATCTTACCCTTTTCCTATTTCAATTTCTAAAATCCTGTGAATTAAGAAGGCCCCCTTTGGTTGTTGATGGGGTTGATTGCTGGTCCGGGCCGGCCCAGTGTGTAACATTGCAGGCCCAATAATCGATGTATATGGTTGATGCAGACGGATTTACGAAACATCGAGCTCGATAATCTGTGAACAAAAGCTGGTCGTAGAATTTGAATTCGTTATCGTATTGTGTAGTACCGAAACAACTATGCCCTCGCTCGATGGTCGTATGAGCTTCAAGCGACCATTCTCAATTTATGACAGAAACAAGCAACACATGCTAGCACTCTTCAGATTCAGAAGAAAATAAAACTGGTCATGCGACATCATTGTGTCCTGCAAAAGCAAAATATCTTTTTCTAAAAAAAAAAGTAACATGTCAAAATATAAATATTTTACTTCTATCTACATATAAAAGGAGGAATATTATACTTTAGGGCAAAAAGAGAACGAATTCGTCTTTTAAGCGTTTGCATCTGCTACTATAGTACCATGGTCCTCTGTTCCAAAGCTAATCAACCAACTTTCGAATGTGCGATTAAGCAGCTCTTATATTTTATCAATCTAAGCCGTGATGCGTGTACTGTAGCGACTAGAGAGATGAGGGGTAAATTAATTCACTGTTTGCATACATTAACGAGATGTTTGAAGATAACCTATATTGATGCTATGGATGCTCATATTTCGCGGCACTACAACGTATCAATTCTGATCCACAAGGAATTAATGACACGAGGATTATATTGATTGATCAAGAATACATTCTCACTATAGTATACAGCGTCACAGTACAAACTCCACACAAAAAACGGTTCTTTGCACCCATGTGCACTACACTGATGTCGTTTCCTGTAGTGATATACACGGACAAGATGCGCACCGGGCATCAGATCATGCACTAGGTCGTAGAGAACCACGGGCGGCGGAGCGCGACGGTGGCCGATAGCCTCTTGTCGGGGTTGCAGGAGAGCAATCCATTCAACACATTGAACCCTTCCTCCGACAGGCAAGCCTCGGGGAATACCTCGCGCAGCAGGCTGCGGTCGCCGCATCCCGGCGGCGGCGCGACGTACCTGGCAAACGGCAGGGAGGTGTAGCCCGGCCAGGAGGCGGCGGTCGGAGCGCCGAGGAGACGGAAGACGCTGCACAGCGCGTCGCGCGCCGTCGGCCCGTCGAACAACGGCTTGCCGAGGAGGAGCTCCGCCATGACGCAGCCGAGAGCCCACATGTCGACCATGCCGTCGCAGTCCGGCCTCCCCAGGAGCATCTCGGGAGCCATGTACGGCACCGTGCCGGGGTGCTCGCTCGGCGACGCGTCCAAGGACATGGCGAGCCCTAGATCACATAGCTTGTAGTGGTCTTCTTCCCCCATGAGGACGTTCCCTGGCTTGATGTCCCGGTGTACGACGTGCCGGCCGTGCATGTGCTTGGCGGCGGACAGGAGCTGCCGCATTATGCCACGGACGGCGGTTTCCGGCACCGGCTCGCCGTTGCGTTGTTTGGAGATGACGTCGTGGAGGCTGGGCCCGACGTACTCCATGGCGAGGCCGGAGAGCTCGCCGGAGAGGGGATGCACCACGACGGCCTTGAGCGCGACGATGGAGGGGTGGCCGCGGCATGCCGCGAGGAAGCCGGCCTCCGCTCAGATTACCGCGGCGGCGGCGGCGGCGGCGGCGGTGTCGTAGGTGTTGTCGGCGCAGGCGGACGGACGGTGGGATTTGACGGCGACGAGCTCGCCGGAGTCGCGGCGGCGCGCCAGCACGACGACGCCGAAGCCGCCCTCGCCGAGAGTGCGCACCGTCTCCAGCTCGTCGGCGTTCCAGATCTCCACGGGATACCCTCCGACGGCGGCGTGCTGGCGGACGCCGGGGGAGGCCGCGGCGTGCTGGTGGCCGCCGGGGAGGACGGCGCCGTTGGCTGCGGGGCACACGGCCATGGCGCGCAGATCGACGGGCGTACGTGCGTACGTGGAGATTTGGAGGCGGGAGAGCGCGAGAAGGAGAGAAGAAATGAGCATGTACTGGGGGCGCGCGCGTATATATATATGCTCGGCGGCGGCGGCGGCGGCGAAGTCGGTGGAGTTGCAGCCGTTTTGAACTCGGTCTCAGACTCTCGAGTTGGTGTCGGGCCGGGTGGAGGGTGCACGCGCGTAGCGTAACTAATGCTTCATCATTAGCTTATTACCTACGCGCGTAGGGTAGTTTTGTTTTCGTCTTGGATTTCTCATGCTCACAAAACGGTAATCCTAAATATTTTCTAACCGGAATGTGCATAAATGTTGATTGCAGTGCATAATTAATTTTCAATGTTGAGTTGCTAAATTTTCAATGTTGTCGAAAAATGTTGCACTTGATCGTCCTATTCTTTTTTCACGAGTTGCACATTATTTTTGTTTTGTATTTAGAAACTATAACCTTTTCGTTTAACATATTACAACATCGTCTAATTTTGTGCAGCAGTTGGTTGCTGCAAGATTTTTAGCCATTTTGTGCAACTTTTAGTTTGAAAATATCCAACCTTTTGAGTTATATATAAAACAACATTTTGTTTAGCCTACTGCAACATTGTTCAAATTTTTTAATCATGGGGCTTTAGACGGCTAGTGCAGTCTTTTTTATCAAGGGTTTCAGCACGGTAATTAGATAGCAAAATAACAGTTTGATCGACATATCCTTAGAAGTACACTGTTTTGTACGTGTTTATGTACATATACATATTAGGATCCGTGATTAAAATAGTCCATTACTACAGTGAACCCTATGGTGCAAGACCGTTAATGTATATGATTTTGTTGATCCCTCGATGTAGGCCGGTGAGATTTTGTTAAAAGAATGTTGTAATCCTATTTGTACGTGAGAGATTTAAATTGGATGAACGAAATCAATACGCTATGAACTTCTCCTTTTTAATCACAAATATCGTGATCGATTTTAAAAAGGGTTCCACCAGATTAGATAATAGAATAACATTTCGTTTGGTACTCCTAGGTGGTTGTGTACATGTCCATATTAGAATGTACAGGCCGTAATGCTATTTTAGCAAAGGTTTTTATACATTTATATTTCTAAGGAATTACATTGCTTTATAATTACGGCGTTATTTTGAATCGATGTCTATAGTCTGGATGAAGCCCACTCAAGACTGCGAGAGGAATATATGTCGCCGTACTAGCCATGCGGACGTGCTTTCCGGCTACAAGAGTTTGGACAGCAGCCTCCTCGTTTGCTGCCCTGCATCACTGTGAAGAAGAATTGATGGGAGGAAGATTCAAATATGGGCAACTACACATGCAGGCAGGAGATTCAAATTAAGATTTTTTTACTGTAGCAACAGTAAAATACGGGGTGGGCTGGGGATGCTCTTAGCAGAAGAACGTGTAAATTTGTAAAAGATTTTAATTCCGGATTGCTTTTCCAAAAGTTGACCTCAGAACCCAATCCATAATCACTTTGTATAATTTTACAAAATGTCTCTTTTAGAAATGGGCAAAAGGAAGATTTTGGCGGTACTTCGGTAATTCTACTAATAGCAAGAGCGTAGATTAATAAATTTCCAGAGACCAGGATCAACGGTAATCACAATGTCGGAGTTACGAGATAGAAATTGTCAAAGATATAGAGTGAAATCTTAAAAAATAGGTTTTTCACAACGGGTTTCAGCACATTCAATATAATCATCATGTCATTCCTTGTGGATCAGAATTGATACGTTGTAGTGCCGCGAAATATGAGCATCCATCGCATCAATATATGTTATCTTGAAACATCTCGTTAATGTATGCAAACAATGAATTACCCCTCATCTCGCTCGTCGCTACAGTACACGCATCACGGTTTGGACTCTTGCCCATATATACATATACACGGGATTAAACTCGATACGTAGAGGCCATGGACTCTTGACTCGACACGTATAGACCACAAACTCTTGCCTATAACTCGATACGTAGAGACCACGGATTCTTGACTCGATACGTATAGATCATGAACTCTTTCCCATAGACCGCGGACTCTAGATTCGGTACGTATAGACCACAAACTCTTTCTCATATATACATATACACGAGATTAATTTTTATTCTCCCATTATAAGGCTAAAGGACAAACAATCCCAAATGTAGGATTCTACCTTTCAGATCCCATGTTTACACGTCGTCAATTATATGTCGCATTGTCCAGGGGTGTTTTTAGGATGACAACAAAAATCTTAGCAAAGCAGTGGATGACTCTAGAAATGTTCATCCAACCAGGTTCCTGCCCGAAACAGAAAAGAATTAGGAGTATTTATTTTCCAAATTCTTGTTAGAAATCATATTCGGTGATCGTATTAATTAAGAGGCTGATTAGCCCTTATTAATTGGGTTCTTGATCGACTCCTACTTGTTCCTGATCCCAACTACAACTCTGCATTTGGAGATCGTTCCCCTGAAACTTATATAGTGCGAGATGTGCCCCCACTGATTTCCCTCCTGGAACCCCAACAAGAGGTTGTCGGCGACCACCGCCCTCCAACATCCATGGTTCTCTATTGGATGATTCTATGTTGGTGTGCATAGTATTCATGGAACGAATGCAAGAAGCGGAATGCCTTTGCCCTAACTTAATTTGTGATAACTCTATCACACCATTTGTGATAGATAATTACAGGTGAAGATTAATTCTTCATGAATCAACAAAATTATTATATAATGCCATTCTCTGCTTGTGGATCAGCAGTGAATCAAAACTACGATCAGTGCGTCAAGAATTCAACATATTGCACGCGCGATATGAGAATCCATACATGCAGGTAGCATGAAATTCAATTTTACTGAAAGTCTTGGTGTTGTCGTCGCAGTTCAGTTTATAAATCGATAAGAACTGGTTAATTGCATGCACAACTCCATGCTGACTTTGGTTACCTGACCATTGTGGATTAATTACATAGTTAGAGCATCCCCAGGAGACCCCCTGTCACCAGCCCGTATCTCTATAGTAACGCGAATTCTCCCGCCCAGCCCGCTGCTTCTCTCTAGCCTGCGAGCTCCCCGCCGGACTTGGTTCAAAAAATTTTGAAGTACAGGGTCAAGTGATGAGGCTGCAGGGGATGCTCTTACAGGATAACTTGTAGCTCATCCAATCACGGTCCGTAGGTGCATGTCCACCGTGGCAGCGTCAGGCCACGGTGGCTTGATCTTCCTGACGAGCCACGCGTCGCGGCTGCACTGGTGCAGCACCAGCTCATTTCTGCTGCATATAGTATATCCTAAACGAGATTCGGACATCATTTTTAACTCTCTCCATTTTTATAAGGCATCCATGGTGATAAAAATTACTCTCTCTGTTTTTATTGTTTTACGTATTTAATTTTTGGACACGTTTTTTACCATTCGTTTTATTTTAAAAAAAATAGTGTAAACATAAAAAAAATAAGTCATGCTTAAAATACCTTTACTGATAAAACAATTCACAACAAAATAAATAATATTTATATAATCGGAAACGCTTGAGGCCGGACGGCCGGCGCGTCCGGCCTCGCGGGCGCCACACGCGAAACATGCAGGGGATGCACTCTGCGGGCATGCAGGTGGGTCCCACATTATATTTTTCTTTTAGTGACCATAATTTTTGACTGTGAGCTCTAATTCACAAACCGTTTGCACCAACGTGTTCCTCGTTTTTTTACGAACAAAACAAGATATATGTTGCCATATAACTCTTCAAACTTACCTGGTGAAGCTTGGGTTTCGTCTACTAAAACTTGGGTTTTGCCTACTGAAACTTGAGTTTCATCAGGTCAATTCAAATTTCAACATGTTTCATCTAAGTTTCATCAGGTTACATCGGAGTAGTTTCATCTAAGTTTCATCAGATTTCATCAGCACACGGCCAAATTTTATCAGCACACAGCCAAGTTTGCTAGTATAGATGTAAGTTTCATAAGTGACTTCTCCTAGTTTCACCGATCGCCCTCGAGCTCCTGCACCGGGTAGCGCGAATCAGATTTTTGGGAAGCGCTCGGCACGACTGCTCGCTGCTTCCTTCTTCCGCTTCGCGAGGACTTCTTCCACTACGCCGTCGCGATCTGCGTCGGCAACTCCTTCTCCAAGACGGCGTCCGATTCGGAGAACCAGAACCAAACCTCGCCGCCACTCGTACCGTACGGCGACGACGACAACGTCCAGTAAGTCATCTCCTTCGCGAGTTCACCAGAGAGATATACGTGCAGTTTTCTGCATGTGTATCTAGGTTGTGCTTCTGTGGTGTTAACCTGTTTTGTCTATCTCTCAGTAGTTGTGCATGTTATATCTGTTGATTAAAATAAACCTGAAAGTGCTAATTATTCCAACATTCCAAAAACCTGATATTTAGGCACTTTGGTTTATCGATGGCTCGTTTTGCTGATGCTCTGAAACCGGAGAAATTCGGTGGAGTAAATTTCAAGAGATGGCAAGTAAAGGTGCAGCTGTGGCTGACAGCTATGAACGTGTACTGGGTAAAGGATGGCAAACCAGAGGGAACCCTAACTCCTGAAAAGGAGAAAGAGTTCCAGGAGGCCACCACACTTTTCCGCGGTGCAGTTCTTAGTGTGCTCTCTGACCGTCTGTGTGATGTGTATATGAACATCACAGATGCGAAAGAGATCTGGGATGCGCTGAATAATAAATTCGGTGCATCTGACGCTGGCAGTGAACTGTATGTCATGGAGCAGTACCACGACTTCAAGATGGTTGATAACCGTTCTGTTGTCGAACAGGCTCATGAGATACTGGTCATTGTGAGGGAACTCGAACTCCTTAAGTGCAAGTTACCCGATAAGTTTGTGGCTGGGGGCATTATTGCCAAGTTACCTCCTTCGTGGAGAAACTTTGCCACATCTCTAAAACATAAGAGACAAGAGATCTCCGTTGAGGGGTTGATCGCGTCTCTAGATGTTGAAGAGAAAGCTCGGGCTAAAGATGCACCTGGGAAAGGAGTCGAGGGACAGTCCAGCGCCAATGTTGTCCAGCAGCATGGCAAGAACAAAGGGAAGAATAAAATCAAGCAAACCACTGGATTCAAGAAAAAGAAGTTGAACAAGGATGAGATGCCTTGCTGGATTTGTGGTGAGGTTGGGCACTGGGCTAAGAAGTGTCCAAACCGCAAAGACAAAAAGGGCAATCCTGGGCAGACTTCAAAGTCTGTCAATGTGACCATTGGCGACACTGGTGAGGGAACCGATGGGTATGTTTTACCTACTGTTCTTTCAGTGAATCAGTCTACCGATTGGTGGATTGATACTGGGGCTAATGTGCATGTGTGTTCTGACGTTTCAATGTTCACTTCGCCTCGCCACTTCGCCAGCCGCCGCCTCGGTGCCTCGCCTCGCAAAGGTAATTTTAAACTTCTAAATTCTAATGATTTTTGAAGATTACACAGTTAGGATAATAGGAGACCCATTTTTATACCACAATAAGGATAAGGTACTAGTTAGACATTTAGTAATTACAAGGAAATGTCATATATATGTTGATTATGTTCGATTTCATTTTTTGTTGATTTGAAGAGCAGCTGTGGATTCCCATTGAGAAGATTGCACCGTGAAATATACATGGCAATGAGAAGTCAAAGGGGAAGAGGAGGAACGGTAGCACGAGGAAGAGGAGGAGGTGGCCGAGGTGGTTTTTTTGTTTCAAGTATCCTATGAAAAATGTAAATCGAGAAACCGATTTTGTTGAATAGCATTAGCTAATGGTTCATTGCTTTGCTTATTTCTTTTTTTCAAGATTTGAAGAGCTATTTTAGCCAAGATTCTAGTGGCACATCGAACCCTAGTACTCATGGAAGCGGAGTTGGTCAAACGAATGCTAGTATTCATGTGCGAAGATTTGAGGAGTTTAAAGTTTGTCATGATCTAGCAAGCCTAGCAACAAAAATGGTTGAACTTGAGAGGCATATTGTATTTCCATTGGTCTATCGTCTCATTGAGCTGGCGTTGGTACTGCCAGTAGCGACTGCATCAGTTGAAAGGGCTTTTTCAGCGATGAAGATCATCAAAACCGAGTTGCGCAATAAGATGTCCGACGGTTGGCTTAATGACTTAATGGTGGTCTACATTGAACGGGAGATATTTAAAGGACTTGACCTTCGAAATATTAAAAAAGCATTTCGGAAAAAGAAAGATAGGCAGATGCAATTGCCTAAGTCGATCTCCTAGACGTAACTAATTGCATTATCTTATCGGTATAACTTCATAACTTACAATCCACTTCTATCTTTTATATTACTTATCCCCAAATGTTTAACTACTAATTTATCTTTGATCTTTGTTTGATAGGTTATTTTTGTAATTGTTCATTTGATCATTTCATGTATCCTCTGCTCTGCATTTTCTAAACTTCGTTCGAGGTACTTTTCAATAATCTTCTTGTCTTAATTTTTTTTTATATGTGATTGTGTTGAATGCGTTCCCCAGCCCGCCATACCTTATTTTTTATCCGTCCTCCGCCACTGGTTCCTCCTCTTCCCCTTTAACTTCACATTGCTATGGACACTTCACGGTGCAATCTTCTCAATGGGAGTCCACAGCCGCTTTTCAAATCAACAAGTGAAATCGAACATAATCAACATATATATGACGTTTCCTTGTAACTAGTATCTTATTGTGGTATAAAAATGAGTCTCCTAACTGTGTAATCTTCAAAAATCATTAGGAGTTTAAAAAATTATTTAGCTGATTTTACCTGCAGCTGTTGCAGCATGTGGCCAAGTCCAAATGGTTTGCTGAATGTCGGTCCGGGCGAGGCAACCTGGCGACGGCTGGCCGCGGCGACGGCTAGGCGGCGACGGCAGAGGCGACGAGGCGGCGGCCCGGGCGAGGCGACCTGTCGAAGGCTGGCCGTGGCTGGGCGAGGCGACGGGCGCGAAGACGCGAGGGCTCGAGGCGGCGGGTGGCGGCCGGCCCTAACCCTAGCTGCTCGCCTGCTCATGCTCGGTGAGGGACAGAGTCACAGAGGGACTGAGGGAGTGAGGCTGTGAGAGGGCTCGGCCGCTCGGGGCCTCGGGCGCTCGGCTGGGCCTGGGCTGGCCGCTGGCATACACGAAAATAAGAAAATTATTAGGGTCGGGGGGTACTCTAGGCTAGCTGGGCCAAGGTATGGCTCGGGCCATACCTTGCCATAACGGGCCCTCTGCCCTTGGCCACGGTGGCTTCTTCCTGACGAGACACGCGTTGCGGCCGCCCTGATGCAGCACAAGCTCATTTCTGCTGCATACAGTATATATATACTAGACGAGATCCTGACATCATTTTTAACTCTCTCCCTTTTTATAAGGCATCCATGGTGATAAAAATTACTCTCTCCGTTTTTATTGTTCGACGTATTTAACTTCACTAAAAAAATAGTGCAAAACTTCACTGGAAAAAATTACATAACTACAATGGATCCATAAAAAATAAAATAAATCTATAATAAACAAAAAATAGAATAAATCTATAATAAATAGAAAACAAAATAAATCTATTATAAACAAAAATAGAATAAATCTATAATAAATAGAAAACAAAATAAATCTATTATAAACAAAAATAGAATAAATCTATAATAAATAGAAAACAAAATAAATCTATTATAAACAAAAATAGAATAAATCTATAATAAATAGAAAACAAAATAAATCTATTATAAACAAAAATAGAATAAATCTATAATAAATAGAAAACAAAATAAATCTATTATAAATGAGACCTCGTGCAAAAAAACCACTATTGCGAAACATTTTTTTTCAATAAATGGAAATGTGGAAAAATAGTAGAAATTTAGTGGAATTTTTTTGCACCCGTTCAATTTCGCAAATTGCAAGTGCATGTGAAATAGCAAACCCGTGTATATAAGAAAGCCCTGCGCGTTTTCTTCGTCTATTTGTCGAGCTTCAATAATCCGAGACAGAGAACAAGCACGTACATGAAACCGACCTCGACTAGAAGTGGAGACCGCAAGTCCGCACTCCGCAGCTCTATATATTTCGCCCCATGCGCATCGGTGATCGGCCCACGCATCATTTGATCATCTCCTCCCTCTCCTTCTTCCTTCCACTGCTCTCGCTCGATCGCCTCCGCCGCTCCACGCGCCGGCGTACGGACTCCTGCTTCGTCCCCGACGCCGATCGACAGGTCAAAGGATCGATCTGCCATGGCTGCTGTTGTGCACGCGCCGCCTCTCGCCGGCGTCTGCCACGCCGCCGCCGGAGGGTTCCGCGCCGAGAACTACATGTGGGGCTCCGACGAGTACGAGACGGTGCGCGCTCTCGGCGAGGGGGGGTTCGGCGCCGTCGTGCTGGCGCGCCGGCGCGACTCCGGCGAGCTCGTCGCCGTCAAATCGCTCCGCCGTCTGTCTGCCTGCGGCGACAAGGCCCACGCAGCCGCCGCCGACGAGATCCTGATTGAGGCCAGCTTCCTCGTGGTGTGCGCCGGCCACCCCGCGCTCGTCGCGCTCAAGGCCGTCGCGGTGCATCCCCGGCCTCCCCGGCGAGCCCCCCAGCCTCGTGATGGAGTACGTCGGGCCCAGCCTCCACGACATCCTCTACCACCACCGCCACGGCGAGCCGCTGCCGGAGGCCGCCGTGCGCCGCATAATGCGCCAGCTCCTCTCCGGGGCCGGGCACATGCACGCCCGCCACATCGTGCACCGGGACATCAAGCCAAAGAACATACTGGTTGGCGAGGCGAGCTTCCATGGCGTCAAGATCTGTGACCTAGGGCTCGCCATGTCACTGGAGGTTGCGCCGCCGTATGGGCGAGCCGGCACGACCCCCTACCAGGCTCCTGAGCTCCTCCTAGGGAAGCGTGATTACGGCAGCCTGATCGACATGTGGTCTCTTTGCTGCGTCATGGCCGAGCTCCTCCATGGCAAGCTGCTGTTCTCCGGCCCAAGCGAGGCCGCCGTGCTGCGCAGCATCTTCCGCGTCCTTGGTGCTCCAAGCTGCACCTCATGGCCGGCCTTCACCTCCCTGCCGCACGCCGGCGACGTCAAGATTCCGCCGGGTTTCTGCGTGAGATCTTCCCCGAGGCTTGCCTGTCAGAGAAAGGATTCAGTGTTTTGAATGGGCTGCTCTCCTGCAACCCCGACAAGAGGCTATCGGCGAC
Source organism: Raddia distichophylla (assembly GCA_005191435.1). Classification (NCBI taxonomy): domain Eukaryota; kingdom Viridiplantae; phylum Streptophyta; class Magnoliopsida; order Poales; family Poaceae; genus Raddia; species Raddia distichophylla. The sequence goes on along the minus strand of SPJY01035151.1, from coordinate 644,222 downwards.
CATCGCGCTTCAGCATCCGTGGTTCTCTGATGCATGATTTGATGTTCCTAAGTACACATCGTTTGTGTATGGATGTAAAGAACAGATTTTTTTTGGTGTAGAGTTTGCAGCGTGGCACTTCATAGATAACTCTGTTGCGCTTTCTTGTAACAGAAATTTGTGGAAAAGGAAATTTATATGTTCTCGGTCAATCAATATAATTCTGATCGATGTCATTCTTTGTGGGCATATATATCAGTAATCGGCCAAAATTAATGAATACGTTATACTCTTCCACAAGATGAGCATCCATACATGCATGTAGCTCTGACATCGATCAGTTCTCTTGAGCTCTGAACATCTGGACGGGGTCTGCAAAGAGTGAAATTTAATTACCATGGTCTTGTTGCAACACGAGGGTCACAGTTTCGATCGATTGAGAAATAATCAAGAGCTGGTGAATTGCGTATTTGAACGTCGATCTGTGGTTGCCTCAAACACTATAGCTGGACTGCAGAATTTCCCGGCACTTTAAGATGGATTTGTTTAATTTAGAACTAATTAGAACCACGATAATACTCCATTAGCGAATCCCCAGCACGTTGATCGCTGTGTCTCCGCCCTCGACGCCGCTGGGGTGCAGCCGTACATACATTTCTATATAAAATAGAAATAAGCAGGTCAAATGATGCCACGATGTTAATCTTAAAATACAACAAATTCTGTGTGTTAATTAATCAGTGATAAAAAAATAAAGATATACACTATTAGTCTTTGTGGATTCAAATTAGAACAGTTTGGCTTAATAAAGAATCTGCATTGGCTAAAACAATAACAATTAAAATTCTCGACAAAAAGAACTATACCAACTACGTGAATGATAAAGAACCTTAAATAAAAATAATACAAAACAAGTCCATACCCACCACTGCAAGGCAGAAAAAAGAACCCATTTCAAATATAACAAAAGATACGAAACAAAATTTAAAAAGAAGGTGTCAACTAAAAATAACGAGAACGAATTTATGTCAACTGCTACAAGACTAGAAAAATATTATATATAAATTATAATAAACGTAAGAAGAAATAAAATTGATAATTAAAAAAGAAAACGAGTGTGGCAATACTATAAAAGAAATTCATATCAACCATAATAACAATTAGTAGAATTAGAAGAAAAATAATAGAAAAATGAGTACATTTGAACTATAATAAAACAATGGCAATTTTAAAATAAAAAAATAAAAACGTATTTTACGCTTTGAACTATCAAGCTTCGTCTAAATAACATGATGAATTATTAAAACAGATATTATGGCACTTGAACCTTTAAAAGCCGGTGCAAAAAATTCCATGTGATAGATTAAGAGATATATAGTTTTGCTCTCGTGGTGAGTGAGGTGACAGTCTAGTCACAAAATTTAAATATAAATATAAAGAAATGGGTGGATCCCAGTTGTCATATCTCCTCCTCCCATTTTCTCTCTCTCCCACCTCTCTCGCTTCTCTCTCTATCGCCGCCCTCTCTCCTTCCTCCACCCCAATCCAGTGAGCTGCCCTCCTCTGTCCTCACCCGAGCTCCCTCTCTCCTCTCTCATTCACTACGGCTTGTAGCAAGCTCGAACTGCTAGATCTAGAAGGAGTCTCTCTCTCCCCCTCTCCCTCCCTCAAATTTGGTAGTGGCTACCTCGTGATCCCATCCTGTCTCTCATCTCTCTCTAAGGCAGCAGTTTAATGCAAACAATGTCGTCCCCATGCTCCTCTTCCCAAGGCACCTCATGCTCCAACGCCTTTTGTCTACTTAAGAGTTCAATCCTAACTCTATTCTCCCATGATTACTCAAAGTCCACATTGCCTATTCGTATACATATTTGAATAGAAACTTGAAACTCGAAATTGTTCCGTGCAAATATTCATATACTTGGATTTGAGTTAATACTTTGCTGCTTACTGCTCAACAGGTCTAACTTGGCCTCAAACTCGCCGCCCTCCAAAACGAACACGGCTAACCCTGTAAAAACCTTTAGTGACTCCACCTGCAACAGTACTCCCTATCGTTAGAATTAAACACCCCTGCAGCCTATACAAGCATGATGTTGTCCTCTTCCTAATCATCATAGGCTTGCCACCTTTCATGATCAGAATGGTCCGTCCTTTCGCAACAACATGTAACATCATCCCATCATCATGTAAGGTGCTAAGCAAAATCGAATTCCACCCTAGCCCTGGTACATGCTCCATACCCTGAAGTATTCCGCCAACTCTAACAGACATAATGTTTTCGATGGCTCCAACAACAATGTCAAAGTATGTCGTGGTACTGTCCAAGTAGACAGACCCAAAATTGTCTGCATTTTACAAAGAGAGCCACTTCTTATTGTGTGTCCCATAAAAGAGACCAATTAAGGCCTTGTACATTTCAGTTTAGCGTAGCGTAGCGTTTTACTGTAGCAAAGTTTGAGAGCCTTTAAAGAGTGGTTTAAATATTGTAAAAAATAAAAAAATAGTTTTACCATCTTTAAAAGGACTACCTAAAACCTAGAAAAATTATTACACGAAATAGACTATATAAAAAAGATAAATTTTGCTACAGTGAAACGCTGCGCTACGCTAAGCCGAAAAATAACGGGCCTAACTCCAATGTCCAAGCTCGGCTCTGCGTGCTAGCTCCCGTTCGCGTGCCCATGCGCATGGCTTCCCTTTCGTGCAACGGCCACTCACCTACTCCTGGCTCCTGCATGCGCTCGTGCAGTCGTGCTTGCCTTGCATCTCGGACCCGTCATCAAAGGGTGTGTTTGGTTGGGCCATGTTGGACCATCCAGCACATGATTAGGGATGGGATAGGTTGATATTGCATAAATTCATTTATGTGGTGGTGTTTGGTTGCTTTTTTTCGTCCATGACCAATTGGTTTTATTGCTCCGTTCTCTCTCCCTCTCCTCTGCTTCTCCACCTCGGCACCGCCGCCCTCCACCTCGGGTTCACTACCACTGGTCGCCCCCTCCCTATAGCTCAGCCGCCGCCGCCATGCCGCCTCCTTCAAGAAGGTCATCTAGTGCTCACCGGCGTCCCCATGGAAGACGGCGTTGGAGAAGAAGGGGGAGGCGACGCCAGGAAGAAGAGGAGAAGCCCCGCGCCACCGCGCCAAGCATGGCCCCGCTGTAAGTTCAAGGTACACTTTATGTGATTTTGATGATTAATGACAAACACACTTAATGACAATGCTTGGTTTAGTGATTGATTATATTGTTATGAGACTAACATGTTTATTGCCAAGTTGAACATTAGTCTCATCTATTTAGAGAAGAATCAAATATAACAAGTGGACAAGCTCTCCATCCTAGAAAGGTATGCTCATGTTTTATGTTGAGGCTAACACACTTGATTGTAGATTTCCCTTAGTCTCATATATGCAAATAGGATGGATGACTAATTGAGGTATGCAATCTCGGTATGCTTGATCTACATTTGTTATTGCTTTTCTCATATGTAAGTGCTCTTTATCTTATCAAGAATTAAACTTCATATTGCTATAAATGGAATTGGTGCATGCATGCCTAGTTTGTGTATATTCTCATGCATCTCACTTAGTGAAGTTTAATATAATTTAGTTCACATCTTCACTCTTACTCTAAATGTTGTTAGCACATATACAATTCTTGTATATCCTTTCATGTGCTTCATTTAAGTGAAGATTGTATTCTTTGCTATGATTTAATTGCTTCATCATGTTGGCAATC
>SPJY01035151.1:573348-639954 GCA_005191435.1 Raddia distichophylla | reverse complement strand
GGTTAGGGTGGGCAGCGCCGGCCGGCGGTGGGTGGACAGGAGGCGGAGCGGCCGGTGGCGAGGGCACCACCGGCCGGGGCGGTGGTCGGAGGCGGCGGCGGCGGCGGCGGCGGCGGAGGAGGCGTGGAGCAGGGAGGAAGAAGGGGATCGGTGAGAGGGAGGCGCTCGGGTCGCGCTGAGGAAGGAAGAAAGGATAAGGGGAGGGGTCGCGCGTTTCTGCCGATGGATTTCGATCCAACGGTCACAAATAGCGCCTGCAAAAAATCTCTCCCTGCAGGCACCTGTACAGTAGTCTCTCCCAAAAAAAACTATACCAACTACGTGAATAATAAAGAACCTTAAATAAAAATAATACAAAACAAGTCCATACCCACCACTGCAAGGCGGAAAAAAGAACCCATTTCAAATATAACAAAAGACACGAAACAAAATTTAAAAAGAAGGTGTCAACTAAAAATAAGGAAAACGAATTTACGCTCAACTGCTACAAGACTAGAAAGTGATTATATATAAATTATAATAAACGTAAGAAGAAATAAAAATCATAATTAAAAAATAAAACGAGTGTTGCAATACTATAAAAGAAATTCATATCAACTATAATAACAATAAGTAGAATTAGAAGAAAAATAATAGAAAAATGAGTACATTTGAACTATAATTAGAAAATAAAAACAATGGCAATTTTAAAATAAAAAAAATGTATTTTACGCTTTGAACTATCAAGCTTCATCTAAATAACATGTTGAATTATTAAAATAGATATTATGGCACTTGAAACTTTAAGAGCCGGTGCAAAAAACTCCATGTGATAGATTAAGAGATAGTTTTGCTCTCGTGGCGAGTGAGGTGACAGTCAAGTCACAAAATTTAAATATAAGTGTAAAGAAATGGGTGGATCCCAGTTGTCATATCTCATCCTCTCATTTTCTCTCTCTCCCACCTCTCTCACTTCTCTCTCTATCGCCGCCCTCTCCCCTTCCTCCACCCCAATCCAATGAGCTACCCTCCTCTATCCACACCCAAGCTCCCTCTCTCCTCTCTCATTCACTGCGGCTAGTAGCAAGCTCGAACTGCTAGATCTAGAAGGAGTCCCCCCCTCCCTCCCTCAAATTTGGCAGTGGCTACCTCGCGATCCCATCCTATCTCTCATCTCTCTCTAAGGCAGCAGTTTAATGCAAACAATGTCGTCCCCATGCTCCTCTTCTTAAGGCACCTCATGCTCCAACGCCTTTTGTCTACTTAAGAGTTCAATCCTAACTCCATTCTCCCATGATTACTCAAAATCCACGTTACCTATTCGTACATATTCGAATAGAAACTTGAAACTCGAAATTGTTCCGTGCAAATATCCGTATACTTGGATTTGAATTAATACTTTGCAACTTACTGCTCAACGGGTCTGACTTGGCCTCAAACTCGCCGCCCTCCAAAACGAACATGGCTAACCCGGTAAAAACCTTTAGTGACTCCACCTGCAACAATACTCCCTATCGTTAGAATTAAACACCCCTGCAGCCTATACAAGCATGATGTTGTCCTCTTCCTAATCATCATAGGCTTGCCACCTTTCATGATCAGAATGGTCCGTCCTTTCGCAACAACATGTAACATCATCCCATCATCATGTAAGGTGCTAAGCAAAATCGAATTCCACCCTAGCCCTGGTACATGCTCCATACCCTGAAGTATTCGGCCAACTCTAACAGACATAAAGTTTTCGATGGCTCCTACAACATGTTTTCGATGGCTCCAACAACAATGTCTGAGTATGCCGTGTCACTGTCCAAGTAGACAGACCCAAAATCGTCTGCATTTTACAAAGAGAGCCACTCCTTATTGTGTGTCCCATAAAAGAGACCAAATAAGACCTTGTACATTTCAGTTTAGCGTAGCGTATTACTGTAGCAAAATTTGAGAGCCTTTAAAGAGAGGTTTAAATATCATAAAAAAATATTAAAAAAATAGTTTTACGATCTTTAAAGGACTACTTAAAACCTAAGAAAAATTATTACACCAAATAGGCTATAAAAAAAAGATAAATTTTGCTACAGTGAAAGTGAAACTCTGCGCTACGTTAAGCTGAAAAAAGAACGGGGCCTAATTCCAATGTCCAAGCTCGGCTCTGCATGCGTGAGCGCCTAACTCCAATGTCCAAGCTCGGCTCTGCATGCGTGCTAGCTCCCGTTCGCGTGCCCATGCGCATGGCTTCCCTTTCGTGCAACGGCCACTCACCTACTCCTGGCTCCTGCATGCGCTCGTGCAGTCGTGCTTGCCTTGCATCCCGGACCCGTCATCAAATTAAGGGCACACGGCCACATGGAAGAAGGAATCGACAATGACAAGATGCAACATGTTAAGTTCTCAAAAAAAAAAAAAAAAAAAAAAAAAAAATGGACCTCCGGATCCAACCTCGACCTTGCCTTCGTACTTCCACACTCCATCGGTTTTGTGCGGCCCATTGGATCACCTTATCATCGATGCAAAATAGCTTCAAACACCATGATAGTGTCCCCTACTAAACATGGTTACATTGCCGTACTGCGATGCTCCCACCACTCAAATCTCTCCGGCTCACCACCACATATGTCCCTTGCCGAGCCAGAGTACGTCGGGTGCCAAACACATGCACGCCTGCCATGCCATGTCATGCACCGGGACATTAAACCCGACAACATTCTCGTCGGAGTAGACGGCCTCAACGAGCTCAAGATCTGTGACTTTGGCCTCGCCACGCCAAGTCGTTGTAGGATGCGCCGCCGCACGGGCAAGCTAGCACGACACCCTACATGGCTCCTGAGATGCTCCTAGGGAAGCATGACTATAGCTATTGACCGGCTTATGACTCGCCACCACTTGCCGGCGAGGTATTGACGCCGCCGGGCTTCTACCAGCACAACCGACTGCGCGAGAACTTCCCTAACACTATTCTATCGGAGGAGGGCTACAATGTGTTGAATGGGCTCCAATATATCCTGCAACCCTGACAAGAGGTTGTCGGCGACCTTGTGCTTCGACATCCGTGGTCCTCTTTTGGGTAATTCTATGTTGTGCGCATAATATTCATGTACCAAATGCAAAGAGCAGAGTGCCTTTGCTCTAACTCAATTCATGATAACTCTATCCCACCATATGTAATGGATATATCTATTATTTAGTGATACCTTCACTAGTGGCTAGTACCACGCCCGCAGGTGAGTTTTTCACGTGCGGTTTGTATGTAGATCTGATGGTGACATTATCAATAACGGATCTTATCATTAGCCGCTTTTCGGGTATCAGACGTCTGGCAGGGGTAGGGGCAGACATTATTGGTGGTTTTAATCGCATCCACCAGTGATGGGGAGACAAGGCAATCGGGATCCCCTGCAGTAGCTAGCGTAAATGTAGGGTGTGCATTTTAACCTGAAAACATAGTATAACTTCTATAAATATGTCATACGGTGTTCAATTTGTATGAAACAAATTTTGTAATTCATCTCAAATCCTAAACAACCCATTTTCGGAACTTTTCAAATTTTTTGAATTTTTGAATTTTTAAAATTAAAAAAATCATAAAAATTGAAAAAATGAATTTTTTTCAAAAATGGGTTCTTTATGATTTTAGATGAATTACAAAATTTGTTTCATACAAATTGAACACCGTATGACATATTTATAGAAGTTATACTATGTTTTCAGGTCAAAATGCACACCGTGCATTTATACTAGCTACTGCAGGGGATCCGGATGGGAGACAAGGATGAGCATTTGTGTGGTAGTGGTATTAAATTTTTTGGAAATAATAAATGTAATCTTAAATCATCATAGTGTATTGCTTATTTGCACAACTAAATTTGTGTCAAAGATTAATAGAGCTTTTGCAGATACAAGGAATTGTAGTCGTACCGATCAGTAAGTTCTAATATAGTCCATGTCCTAAATACGACAGTCTGATCATTGGCTGCATGGCATGTCCCCCATGATTTGGGCTCCCTCCCTATATGCCATCACTACGGACAAAACGTGCACTGTCCGTGACGCCCTTCGGGATGGTCATTGGGCTCACAGCATCCACGATGGTCTCACATCAGAGTCACTGCCTGAGTTTCTGCTTCTCTGGGGTAAGTTGGCCCACATTACTTTGGAGGACGGTCCTGACCGTTTCTCCTAGTGGCCTACTGCCCATGGCGATTACTCCACCGCTTCTGCATATAGGCTCCAATTTTCAGGATCCGTTGCCTCGCCCTTTCCCCGCCTCATTTGGAAGTCCTGGGCTCCAACTAAAATCAAGTTCTTCTCTTGGCTCGCCCTCCAGGAAAAACTTCTGACCTCTGATCAGCTGCTTTTACGAGGTTGGCCAAATGACTACTTCTGCAAATTCTGCATGCGGAACTTGGAAACAGTAGATCATTTGTTTCTGCAGCGCCCGTTTGCCACTCGTATCTGGACGTCCCTCGCTACTAGGCTTTGTCTCCAGACCTGCATGCCCCCTTCGACTGCAGACTCTGACTTCGCCAGTTGGTGGGAAGATGCCGTTTTTGGTTCGCGCACCGAGGTTCAGCATGCCACGGCCTCCATCTTGATGGCGACCTCCTGGCACATTTGGCTCAAGCGCAACAGGCGTATTTTTGACACCGAGGCCCCCCCTCCTCAGCCCCTTCTCAGATCGTCAAACGAGTTAAGGATGAGCTCCGAGCTTGGAACACGGCGGGAGCAAAGAATCTAGACAGCTTAATTAACCTATTGTAATTTTCCTTCTTTTCCTTCTCCTTCTTCTCCTCCTCCTCCTCCACCTTCTTTCCCGATTCTACGGGTTCATTGTTGTACTGTACGTTGTATTCCTCTACCTACAATGAATGAATGGCAATGGCAATGGCAACCATTCCTTCAAAAAAATACGACAGTCACTTTCGTTTTGGATATACAGCCATGCTTGCCATCGTAGGCTAATGTATTCCATGCATATCCAAATGATACAATGATAAATTTATACAGTACATCTAAGTCGATATAATTTTGATCAATTAACTATCAAAAAATGCTTTACTGGGGGACGTCGGACGGAGGCAAATCCGATAGGACGCCATGTTGCTGCTGCATATATTGTTGATGCACGCAAGCAGTTGTTGCACTGCACAATCCTCATGAGCCAACGACAGGTAGCCAGATGATTTCTTCGACCTGTGAAACAAATTGGGCTAAAATTTGGGTCAATAAACCAAGCTGAGAACACGAGCACTGTGGAGTCTCGAATATTTTGTTTGGTCTCCTGAAATATTTGTTTGATCATATGAAACACCCTTAAAACATATGCGAAACATTTTATTTGCTTTTGTGAAACATTTGCTTGTAAGGCTTGCTTTTGATCCAAAGCATTTTATTCACACTTCAGAAACATGATTGTATGCATGCACTTGATACACGGAAGGAGCTAGCATACATCTCTGCTAAAAAAACTAGTATCTACACATCTCTCTCAGGTTTCAGTCACGGCCATTAACAAAACAGAGAGAAAAAGATGCACGCATTTCTCCCTTGTTAAACACCAACTTACCGTAGAAGATTTTGTGCATAAAAATTGAGAGGTTCAAAGGTGGATGAAGAGTTCTCAAAAGAAAAAGGATACATGATAGATCGAGACAATCTCTCTAAGAGCATCTCCACCGAACACTCTAACTAAATACGCACTCTATAATACTATTCACCACACACTTTATTTATCACTCTAAAATTTTTCACACTTTGCAGTACACTGTAAAAGATTTATTCTTTTATGCAGACACTCCATCCTACGTACTCTATTTTACGGCTTCACCTCCAGATACTCTAGCCCAGTCGACTTTGGCATGGTTTGCTTTGGGAACTATCAAGCACCACGGTAATAGTAGCTGATCCCCAGCACACTGATCACGTCGTCCACCAGCCCAAGCCAGCACCTCTTCGCCCTCGCCGCAGACGGCGCCTCGCCGCCGCGGCACTGCTCCGTCGCCGGCACGAAGCACCGCGGGTGCACGTCCACCTTGCACGTCCCGCACCGGTATCGCCACGCCCCGACGCTGCGCCCGCACGCCGAGCACGCCGCCGCCGCCGCGCCGCCGCCGGGGGACGGCGGCTTCTTCCGGACGAGCCACGCGTCGTGGCACTGGCCGCCGGGGTGCGCGGCCGCGGAGCCCCGGCACACCGGCGGCAGGCGGACGCAGAGCGGGTGCACGAAGACGACCTCGCCGGCGCCGCAGCCGTAGCACGCGCCCTTGACGTCCTCGCCGCAGACCTCGCACGGCCGGCCGGCGCCGCCCTCGCGCCGCCGCAGCCGGTGGCGCGCGTGGACGAAGGACTTGAGCGTCCTCGGGAAGCGGAGCGCGCACACCTCGTGGACCTTGAACCCGCAGCCGGGGTGGCTGCACCGGTAGCGCCGCCCGGCGCCGGCGACCAGGCAACCGTCGCAGGTGAACTCGCCGTCGTCGTCGGCGTCGGCGGGCACCAGGCGGTGCCTCGGGCTGTGAGCGAAGTAGGTCACTGACTTCCTCCTGCACATTCCCCCAACGCAAGCCATTGAAAGCAATATGCACTCCTAGACTCCTAGTGTCCACCTCCGTGCGTGTACATGTATATAGACATACTCCCCTCCCTCTGCTACGAAATAATGGTTTTAAACATTGACAAAGTCTTCAAAGCCTATATTAATTTTTAAAAAATATTTATAATGCAATAAAGATTATAATATCATGAAAGCTATGTATAAGATGAATCTATCTTATACTATTTATGTTCTAAAGCTAAATAGTTTAAAAAATTTCTATATATAAAGTTTTAAAACTTTGACTTCGAACAAGTTTAAAACGAATATTATTTCGTGACGGAACGAGTAGCAAAGAGCAGGACACATCATGAAATTTTCTTTATATGCATATTTTTATTTTTATTTTTGCAAAAGGGGACCAACAAAGAACAGAATTACAAAGTTCTAAGAAGCAAAACAAGGAGTATAGTTTCTCCCTCAACAACCAACCTATTAACAGATTCCAGCGTGAACCAAACTAGAAAATAAGCCACCCAATGAACCTCCAGAAAACACATCAGCTACGAATACAAAACATCCAGCTCCATGGCTCCATACCCCAACCAGCTATAACAGAGATGTTTTTATAGCAAACAAAATCAACTGCTCCTACATCCATCCATCCCCGCTGGACGCCCTTCCTCACTGATTGCAGCTTGAATTCAGCACACCTTCATCACCCCCCTGATTCTTTGATAGCTCCAGAATTAGCTTTTTCATTTGCTCCACCCCTGCTCTCAAAATATCTTTATCTCCATCAGAGTATAAACCTGACCAATAAACAATCATAGCACAAGCCGAATGCAAAATAGTCAAAGGAGAGCTAATCACCGATCTTTCGAAACACCATTTATTTCTTGCTAGCCAAATTGCCCACAAAATAGAAAGGATGCACACTCCAGCAATTCTATTCCAATCAGGCCAAATCCTCTTAAACCATTTAAAAGCCCCCTCCAAACTCATAGGACGCTCTCCAACTTGAAAGCAAACTGCCAACACCCCCCAAATTGCACTAGCAATTTGACAACCAAAGAACAAATGATCCAAATCTTCTAAATGCGAGCAAAAGATACAATAAGGATTTCCAGACCACCCTCTTCCTATAAGCTGATCTTTAGTTAGAATGGCTCGTCGAAAAATCAACCAAGCAGAAATTTTGATTTTCAGAGGAAGTTTTGCCTTCCAAATCAAGATAGGCCAACTCAACTGATTGCTTTCAGTCCCACAAATAAACTTATACATACTCTTTACAGAAAAATCTTTACTTGACTTACCTCCTTGCCATCTGAAAACATCTTTATCATTTGAAAAAACAAAAGAATTACACTCTTGAATCATCTTATTCCAAGCTACTAACAAGTCTGAATCGAACCAGCGTCTAAAAGGTAAACTCCACTCCATCTGTCTAGCCTCAAAAACTGAAATATTCTGACAATCACAACTATCAAAAAGCTCTGGACATCTGTTTTTAAAAGAGATATCTCCAATCCAAATGTCTTTCCAAAAATCAACAAGTCTCCCATCTCCTATCACTACTTTTCTATTACACAAATACAACTCTCTTGTACTCATAATATTTTTCCAAACATTAGAATCTTGGATATTTATTTTTATATGAGAAATAGGTCTTTCTTTTATATACTTCTTTAAAACAAACTCCTTCCACAAACTATTTTTTTTCAGAATCAATCTTCCACCACCATTTTGAAAGCAAACTAAAGTTCATTTCTCTCAACCTACGCACACCAAGGCCCCCCATCATTTTAGAATTGCACAATCTCTCCCACTTAACCAAATGATATTTCTTTTTAGTACTACCACCTTGCCAAAAAAACGTTTTGCTGATTGTGATATTTTTCTGAAATTGTTCTTGGCGATAAGTAGTTTGTGGTGAGCTGATTTTTGCCGATCCAGTTCGACCTCCTGCGTGTGAGCTGGAGATCTTTGTAGAATGCTCGTCCAATTAGGATTGATCCGTCGATTTCATCTTGACTTGCTGGACTGAATTGTTAATTTGGCAGAGACAGCATTCTCGTATTCTTCTCTCTCTCTTTTTTCCAGGGTGTGCAAACGTTGCGTCACGTGTTCGTAGACAACGAAATGCTTGGAAGAAATATTCATTCGACAACGAGGGCTTGACCGATTGGGTGCAAGATTTTCATCGTCGATCAATCGTTTCATTCCGTTGAGGTAATTACACGATGCCATGGTAATATTTCTTATTTAACGTACACCGGTGAGCACGCTGGTTCAACCCTAGCTAGGACCCTCACCACCGAGGCACCGAGGCTAATTAAAGTGTTGCTCAGCCGTCGGTGATTTGCCGGGGCTCTTGTATGATGTATCTCTCAAATGATTTGTTAGAAAACCTAACGATAATGTAAGATTTGAAATATATAGGAGACACAATATATGTTTGTTAGAGTAGTTTGGCTCAATTGGTTATGTCTGTGGGGCATGCTCTCCTCCCCCATTAACAATCTCGTAACATACTAGCTATCGGAATTTTGACCATAGGCTGTTCGATACCCCTTGCGTGTCTATACTATAATTGTCTTGATAGATGCCTATTACATCAGGGTTGCTCCTTTCATACAATGGAGGTCATGCTACAATTTTGGCTCCAACTGTAACCTAACTACTTTGCCTATTACAACTCAGAGTTCTACTCATATACATATTCGATACAAATCCTAAAAAATTCTACCTTGACGAACATGCCTTCGTCATCTTCTTGAAGTCACCCGAGCAACTTGTGCAAACCCTTAATACATGAACTCTTGGTTGCTTTCTTTTGTAGTTCACCTAGATTGGATCTCTACGCTTTCTACATCATTGATATTGGCCGTGCTCTTGAATGGTCTCCTGAGCACAGCCTTCTACCACAAGTGTATTGGACTTCCGTTAACCACGGGGAGATATGATGTAAAAGAAGTAGGTGATTCTTCGACAAAAAAACACTTGGAACTGCAGTAGCTGGTGTGGAAGGTCAGAGAGGAGGCTAGGCAATGAGCGTTGACCGGCGCGAGAGGAATTTCTTTTGTTGTACCGTCTTCCAATTATTTTCTAAGTTTTTCTTTTTTGTTTTCTTATCTCCCCTTGTTCTCCCCTATACATTATTTTTGCTTTATACCTATTTATTTTATAAACCAAGATCACCTGGTTTGTTAAAAAAAAAAGAGCCCAATCACTAGTACTGATAGCATGACGGCCCTCTTTGATCCGCGGTTACGGTTTGATTTTGTTTTGGTTGAAACGGTTGAGGGTGTTTGAAAAAAGTTTTGGAAAAGTTAATTTTTTAAAAAAAATTCTTTTTACATGTTTGAATAAAACCTAAAAAGACTTTAAAAAAATTATAAAATGCTACACTGGTTTATATAAAAATGATAAATTTTACGAACCGAACAGAAATCGTACGGCATCCGCGTACCAAATGGGGGCCCAAGTGAGAAAGAACAAGGTGAAGCCCTGCCGCCCCCCTGATTTTTCCTGGATAGGGCGCCTTCCAAACGGCCAACCAACGGCCACTCGCTCCGGCTGGCTCCTTACTCCTGTGGTGCAAACCAAATCAAGAACACGCACAGGGAGAAGCTGTTCAAGAGATAAATTGCAAGAGATTCAGCAAGAGAGCCAGAGCCATCTAATCTAATCCCAATATCCCATGGCCCTCTTCTCCGTCCTGCGCTCGTCTTCAATGGCCGCCCCGGTGGCGGCGCCGGCGTCTTCTCGGCTGCCGCCCTTCAGCCGCAGATCCGGCAATGGTTAGCTCGCTCTTGTTTTCGGGGTGGTTTGTTCAACTCCTACAGTACTTCATCAGCTAATGGTCGTTGATTTCCACCCAAAAAAAAAACAGTGGATTGTTTAATTTCAACAGTACTTGAATTCTGTGTCTGAATTTGTGTTGAAATTCGGACTAAAACCACAGTTACAAATGGATTTTTTTTTTGCGCCCTACGAATAATTGACTGTCAAAATGCAGCGGCATCGGTGATACGCGTCATCTCCAGCAAGAGGAGAGCCTCCTCCCGCGCGGCCACGCCTCTGTCCGTGAGGTGCGAGCAGAGCGGCGGCGGCGGCGGCGCCGACGTGTGGGTGGGCCGGCTCGCCATGGTGAGCGTCACGGCGGCGTTCGCCGCCGAGCTGTCCACCGGCAAAGGGCTTCTCCAGGTACGCACGGCCGCACGCACGCTCTCGCCGTCGCTCTGCTCTGCCCTCCTCGGACTGACCGCCGCCGCGCCGCCGTTGCAGAACCTGGGCGTGGCGACTCCGGCGCCGGCGCTGGCGCTCGTCGTGACGGCGCTCGTCGTCGGCCTCGCCGTCCTCTTCATAACGCAGTCCGGCTCCGGCTCGCGAGCCTGATCAGCCACCACACCTCACTCTGAATCTGCAAGACTGATTACTGTACTTCTCTGCATTTTCTTCTTTCTTTCTACATGATGAATCGGTCACACTGTTCAATGCTGGAGTCCACATCACCGATCAATGAATCTTGCCGGCCTCGCGGGCCTGCCAGCTACTGGTGTACTGCATGATTGAACTGTGTTTGTGCCTGGACATTTTGTGAAGATCGAACATGTGCTGAAAAAAAAACAGCAACAGATCAGCGTAGGCAAATTATGCGCTTAGGAACCGTGCCAAAATAGCGTAGGGTCGAGCAAAGGCAATAGTAATCAAGATGACGCCAGCTCGTTGTTAGCGGCGTCCCTAGCCTAGGATGGGCAATGCTAAGTGCGTGTACAATTTTGAAACAACAGTTGTCTTTAACTATTATCATGTCACCAGTCACCTAGAGACAACATTAGAGTGCATATATAATGATAGAGATGATTGAACGTTTTTATAAGTAATTTACTCACACACAAAGTTTTTTAATTTTTGTAGACTCGACTCTTGCTTAAGAGACAACACAAATATTTATGCACACACTCTCTCTCCTCCACATCATCAATTAGCTAACATGACACTGTTTAGAGATATATTGGAGACTGCTGAGGTGGACTGTTGTACATTCTCTAACCATGCGGACTCTATGACGAGTAGCAGAGAACAACAACTGAGTGTTGGCTTAAAAGGGTCTCTACTAGGCCAAGAGAGTTGAGTTCAATAGTGAAATGACGCCGGGAAGGATCAACGAATCCAAAAGGACGGCTGAATTGGGGCTAAGGCAAAGTTTTATTTTTTAGGATTTTCTTAAAATAAAGTCAAGATTAAAACTTCTACTCCTATTCGCAGGCAAAGATAAATAGCAACGAGGAATAATAACAAAGCATCCGGGAATGTAAAATTACACAAAGTAAAACAGAGGAACACCATTTTTTTTTCCTATGGTTCGGGAAAAGCTCTCTACCTACTCTTTAAAGCATCCTTCGTAAAGAGGGTCATAGTTTTGATTTACTCAGACTATGTTTTATTGGATGTTAAGGCGTGAGTTAAGAGTTTAATCTACTAAACACCCTGTGTTAAGTGGGTTAAGTTAATCCAATTAATGATATTTAACTTTAACCTACTAACCTAGGATAAGGGTGGGATAACTTAATCCTGGATTAGCTGACAAACCCTCAAAACTTGATTAACCTAAATTAAGCTAATCCAAATAGGTTAAGTTTAACTAACCCTGTAAATGAACCCTCAGGATAGCACTTTATTATTTCGGTGGGTGATCTCCGACCTTCACAACTATTTAGGCCTCTCACAACCATTGATTCGGTAGCTTCTACTATTTGAGAGGTTACCAAACACTGATCCATCTCTAACTTTGAGTCTTTATTAATAAGCTGAAGATGATTTGATCTTGCTAGATCAAGTCTTCATAAAGCACCAAGTAAGATCTACTTATCTCATTCTGGCTCTCGTTTCAATCTCTTCCAGACCCTAGCTCTAGATTGGTCACTTCAAAATATGCTCAAGAATAGGTCACTCACCCAAGAGGCATCTTGAGACCTTAAATATGCTAACCTAACTCGAGGACACCTAGGATCAAAAACGAAGTTTGTCGTCATTGGTGCCAACAACTCCAAGATTTGAAGCAGAAAGATCCGCCATCATCAATAAACTACAAATATACATGGAAAAAGTCTATTTTAGGTACCTCAACTATCGAGAAAATCCACAAAAAAAAAACAGTGGAATGCTTAATTTCAACAGTACTTGAATTCTGTGTCTGAATTCATGTTGAAATTCGGACTGAAACCACAGTTACAAATGGATTTTTTTCGCGCCCTACGAATAATTGACTGTCGAAATGCAGCGGCATCGGTGATACGCGTCACCTCCGGCAAGAGGAGAGCCTCCTCCCGCGCGACCACGCCTCTGTCCGTGCATGAGGTGCGAGCAGAGCGCCGCCGCCGGCGGCGCCGACGTGTGGGTGGGCCGCCTCGCCATGGTGAGCGTCACGGCGGCGTTCGCCGCCGAGCTGTCCACCGGCAAAGGGCTTCTCCAGGTACGCACGGCCGCACGCACGCTCTCGCCGTCGCTCTGCTCTGCCCTCCTCGGACTGACCGCCGCCGCGCCGCCGTTGCAGAACCTGGGCGTGGCAACTCCGGCGTCGGTGCTGGCGCTCGTCGTGGGCCTCGCCGTCCTCTTCATCTCCCAGTCCGGCTCCGGCTCGCCGCTCGCGAGCCTGATCAGCCACCACACCTCACTCTGAATCTGCAAGACTGATTACTGTACTTCTCTGCATTTTCTTCTTTCTTTCTACATGATGAATCGGTCACACTGTTCAATGCTGGAGTCCACATCACCGATCAATGAATCTTGCCGGCCTCGCTGGGCCTGCCAGCTACTGGTGTACAGTGTACTGCATGATTGAACTGTGTTTGTGCATTTGTGCCTGGACATTTTGTGAAAATCGAACATGTGCTGCAAAAAAAAACAACAACAGACAGCGTAGGCAATTTAGGGCATGCGCTTAGGAACCGTGCCAAAGCAGCGGACAGTCGAGTAAAGGCAATAGTCATCAAGGTGACACCAGCTCGTTGTTAGCGGCGTCCCTAGCCTAGGACGGGCAATTCTAAGTACGTGTACAACTCTGAGACAACAGTTGTCTTTAACTGTTGTCATGTCAGCTAGAGACAAATTAAAGATTGCATATGTAATGATAGAGATTGCATGCTTTTATAGGTAATTTACTCAAACACAAAGTTTTTAAATTTTCATGTAGACTCGACTCTTACTTAAGAGATGACCCAAATAGATAACATGACACTGTTTAGAGATAGATTGGAGACTACTGAGGTGAAATGTTGTACTCCCTCCGTTTTTTTTTATAGGGCGTATTTTGTTTTGTTAGGACAAAGGTTTGACCAACAATTACTCCATTAATATGTCATTTATATGACACAAAATTATACTCATATGTAAGTACTTTTCAATACAAATCTACCAATATCAATCTTGTGTCATAAAAGTTATGTATTAATGGAGTAATTGTTGGTCAAACCTTTGTCCTAACGAAACAAAATACGCCCTATAAAAAAAACGGAGGGAGTACATTCTCTAACCACGCGGACTCTGATGATGAGTAGTAGAGAACAACAACTGGGGGTTGGCTTAAAAGGGTCTTTACTAGGCCAAGAAAGTTGAGTTCAATAGTGAAATGATGCCAAGGATCAACGAATCCAAAAGGGCGGTTGAATTGGGGCTAAGGCAAAGTTATATTTTTTAGGATTTTCTAGAAATTAAGTCAAGATTAAAACTTCTATCCTATTCACACACAAAGGTAAATACAAACGAGGAATAATAATTCAGCATGCGGGCATGTAAAATTACACAAGGTAAAACAGAGGGACACCATTTTCCCCTATGGTTTGGAAAAAGCTCTCTCCCTACTCTTTAGAGCATCCTTAATGAAGAGAGTTATAGCTCTGATTTACTCAGGCTACGTTTCATTGGAGGTTAAGGGGTGGGCTAAGAGTTTAATCTACTAAACACCCTACGTTAAGTGGGGTTAAGTTAATCCAATTAATGATATTTAACTTTAACATGCTAACCCAGGATAAGGTTGGGATAACTTAATCCCTCTCTGCTAACCCCACTAACCCATCCAGTTAACTGGATTAGCCCAAATTAAGCTAATCCAAATAGGTTAAGTTTAACTAATTCCCCAAAAGGGACCCTCAGGGTAGCACTTCATTACTTTGGTTGGTGAACTCCGGCCTTCACAACCATTTTGGCCTCTCGCAAGCTTCTACTATTTGAGAGGTTACCAAGCACCGATCCACTCTAACTTTGAGTCTTGATTAATAAGCTGATGATGACTTGATCTTGCTAGATCAAGCCTTCATAAAGCACCAAGTAAGACTTACCAATCTCACTCTGGCTCTCGTTTCAATCTCTTCCAAACCCTAGCTCTAGATTGGTTACTTTGAAATATGCTCAAGAATGGGTCACTCACCCAAAGAGGCATCCTGAGACCTTAAATATGCTAACCTAACTCGACGACACCTGGGATCAAAAACAAAGTTTGTCGCTGTTGGTGCCAACAACTACGAGGTTTGAAGCAGAAAGATCCGCTATCATCAATAAACCAAAAATATACATCAATATATCCACATGGTCTTTGCTCCTTGCAACGCCCAAGATGGGGCTCGATGGTGCGATGTTAATTCCAAGAGCAACTCAAACATAGGGCTTCATCTATGAGCCACCCTCTTTGGTGAGTCCACTTCAGAGAGCAGGCAGCGAATGGAGGAGAGAACTGGGAGAGAGGAAGGATAGAGGAAGAACAATTTGGTCAAAGAATCAGATTGTTTCATAATTGTGTTTTTTAAGGAATCCAACTTTGCAATATTTCCAATTGAAATCGGAGTAAGACATAAGGCCGTCACCTCTTTTTACAGTAACATGTGAACTACCTGGGTAACATGTGAACTACCTGGATAGGAACGTGTCATAGTTTTTCGTCTTTTTCCATCTGTGCTTAAAAAAACATGACATATAATAGTGTTGTACGATCGACTCTGTACTTGCACGACCAGTGATGTGCAGCGTCTTCATAGTTTTGTACGATTGTACTGCATTCTGCCATTCTGGGGAGAAAGCGTTAAGGTGCAACCGGTCGATGTCCCCAGGATTAGCAGTTTGACTGATTTGCACGATCGGGCACCGTACATTTATCTTACTGTAGCGTAAAGTTTTACCGTAGCAAATCGTTTTACCGTAGCAAAATTTAATAGTCTTTAAACAGAGGTTTAAATATAATATTGTAAAAAATAAAATAAAAGTTAAAATCTTTAAGAAGACTATTACTCCAAATAGGCTATATGAAAAAGATAAATTTTGCTACAGTGAAACGCTACACTTCTCTAAGCTCAAAAGAAGCAAAACCCAAGACAACCATTTAGTGGCACCAAAGCCGGTGCTCTTGACCAAGCTAACTTAAATTTATGAGCATCATCTAGGAGACTAGGAGTACTATTCTCACAATCTCATCAGACCACTTGAAGACTTGCTCAAAGATTCTACCATTACACATTACGTTTCTTTCAAAGGTTTTAGAGGATATTGATGATAACACCATGGTACTACGGCTTCCTTCTGGAACTCGCCGTGGTGGAATGGCTCATCTCCAAGCGAGGTTGCTCCTCGCTGCTATAGGCTAGCGAGAAAGGAGGACATTTCGGTATAGGAAGCTTTAGCCAATGGTCGTTGGATGTTACCCCTAACAAGAATATCTACCACGGAGCAGATCCAGGAGTTCGCCGTACTTTGGTCAGCTGTGCAGCGGCTAATCCTTCTGCCGAACACGCCTGACGCCGTTCGTTGGCGGTTTGCAGACTCGGGAAGGTACTCGGCCAGGTCTGCTTATGCTCTGCAGTTCGTTGGTTCTTCTCAGGAGCATTGCTACTCTCGCATTTGGAAAGCAAAGGTGCAAAGAAAGTGTCGTTTCTTCTTCTGGGTGCTTATTCGTGGAAAGCTCTACACCGCGAACCGTCTTGTCGCTAGAGGGTGGCCATGTAATCCTTTATGTGTTCTTTGTGGTGTGGCAGAGGAAACCCACAAACACCTGTTTTGGGAGTGTGCCTTCGTCCTCAGACTACTTTCTATCTGGTAACACTTGATGGCTGCCTGGTCTTGCGAACTCTTGGCTCCGCAATCTTAAAGATTTTTTCCTACCTGTATCTAGTTTCGATAAGTTCCTGACCTCAGTGTTGCGTTTAGGGGTGGGCATTCGGTTAATATGGTTTATTCGGTTCGGTTTATTCGGTTTCTAGAAAATTCGGTTTTTGAAAATTAGAAACCGAAATTCTCTTGGGAAAGCCAAAAACCGAACCATTTTAACCGAATTTAATTCGGTTCGGTTTCTCGGTTTTTCGGTTTTAACCGAGTTTTAGAAGGCCGAGCTGCAATAGCAGACTACCAATGCACTGATTCAACCAAAGCAAACAATTTATGAAAAATTACTTCAACCAACAATTATAATCTCATCCAATCGAGCACACCCAAATCGATCTAATAACATATCAATGGCTAATTCAAGAATTACATCAGATCTGTTGAAACTTAACCAAGAATCAAAGGAACAAGTTAACAGAACTCTACCAAACCGAACCAAAACCGGCGAGGTGGCGATGGGCGAGGTGGCGACGGCAGAGAGGGATGGGCGGCGATGGGAGGCGGCGAGGTGGCGATGGGAGGGGGCGAAGCGGCGAGGCGAGGCGGCGATGGGAGGGGGCGAGGCGGTCAGGCGGCGATGGGATGGGAGGGGCCGAGGGGGCGAGGCGAGGCGGCGATGGGAGGAGGCGAGGCGGCAATGGGAGGGGGCGAAGCGGCGAGGCGAGGCGGCGCCCGGCGAGGCGAGGTGGCTGGCGGCTGGCGAGTGGCGGCTGGAGCCTGGAGGCCTCTGGAGTGGAGCTGTGGAGGCGTGGAGCGGCTAGGGTTTAGTGGTTTACCCACTGGAGGGGAGGCGCCGAGGCGGGAGGGGATCAGGGCAGGGGAGTCACGGCCTCACGGGAGTAGGAGGAGGCGAGGAGCCGAATGGGCCAGCCGGCCTGGGCCTCGTGCGGCATGCGAGTGAATCGTGGCTGGATGGGCCTGCATTCGGATACTTCGGTTTTTTCGGTTAACACGCATTAAAAACCGAACCGAAACCGATACACCGAACTGCAGCGAAACAAAAACCGAATAGAAACCGAAAAACCGAAAAAACCGAAATTTTCGGTTAATTCGGTTCGGTTCGGTTTCGGTTTTCGGTTTTCGGTTTAAATTGCCCACCCCTACCCCTTTCAATGAAATTAGGCAACTTGCCTTTCTTCGAAAAAATGATAACACCATCCTATTGCGGCTCTCGCATGATCATGACAGAATGACAGATCATCCCATCAATCCTCAATGGAGCAAATGTTAGGGTTTCCAACCTTGGTATGATGAAAATGAGGCTGCATCAAACTCCACAAACTGTCTGGCATCCCACCATAGTGGGTGGATGGTTGTTTCGTCCTCCAATACACAAAGCACATACGTTTGCTCATCCGCTAGTGTATCTGTTGCGAGGATCCTGCTGTCCTATAAAGCAGCTATTGATCGGATTCAAATATGGATATTACTCATGCCCGGCATATTTCATCATGATAATATATTATTTTACCTAAACAAACATGGATTCACACACTACTATAAATACTCATCCAACTAATTATAACATTCTCACAAGCGGTGCAAATAAAATAATATCTTAGTCGACAAATAAGGAAGTCAGAATAGGACTCCATGAAGTGTGCGCTCCATGCCTTGATACTGTTGGATTCATTCAAGATTCGTGCACATCAAATAGATGCATGCAGAATAACATTGTCATTTGCTTATTAAAGGCATGAATGCAATAACTACATAATTAATTGTTAATAAAAAGATACGGAGCACGGACTCCATGCACCAAGTATTTTTACGACAAATAATACATACTCCCTCTGTTTCAGAAAAAATGTCATTCTAGCTTTATCCTAAGTCAAAACATTTCTATTTTTGAGCATCAATTAATAGAAATTCGTATAATTTAACAACATAAGATTTATATTTTAAAATTCTTTTTAAATTCACCATGACAAATACTTTCACAATATATAATTCATATATTGTTAAACTATACGAATTTATGTTAATTGATAGTCAAAGATAAAAATGTTTGACTTAGGACAAAACTAAAACGACATTTTTTTGTTTAGAACGGAGGGAGGAGGGAGTATGCATCTGATAGTGGATAATTGGATCGATATATATTCGTATACAGACAAGAATACAAATAACCAGATTCCAATCAGATTCAGACGTCCGATAATTAGGATATTTTGAAGGCATTTGACAACCCTAGATATGTACAGCGTGCGGGAGCTGATCCCCTTGCGTACTGTATGTACTACAGGTGATGAGAGGTAGTGATTAGTGATTTTACTAGTACACCAGTACACCACTGCTCCACGCTTCCACGTCACAGCCATACTGACACGACACCACCGCTTCTGGACAAGAACAATAATCTTTGCCTAATTTCCTTCTCGATCCAACTTAACAAAAGAATCAGCGTGCCTTGATGAGCTGCTACGACTTGTGTACTACCCCACACTCTCTTCGCTCCTGCCGATTCTTTTCAAGAACACTTTATGAGATTAATTGTGGGAGTTGACAGCCAATTTCCTTTTTTAATGATGGCCTGATTTAGTGTCCTTTTTCGTGTTATATTGTCATTTCTACCTTTTTTAGCAAACCGTCCAACGTTTGAAGGCAGCAAAAAATGAACCATCTTGATGATTAGAGCCGAATCACAAGCCGGTAGAAAGTAGAAACAGCAATTACATCTGCTAATCAGCGTCAAAAAAATTAAAAAAATACTCCTGAGAAAAATAATCAGCAATTACAAGGTATAATCTCGCCTTGTGTCTTGCTCCTGAGAAAACTTGCAGAGGCTCAAGAGTTTGAGGACCAATATACTCAGTTATTTGGTTGTGCCAGTGGTGATTTCTCATTCCGATATTTAGGTATTTCTATGCATTATAGGAAGTTACGAAATATACTCAGTTATTTGGTTGTGCCGAGAGTGATCTCAGGATGGTTGTATCTAGGGGTGAAAACGGGACGGGTACCCGGGTCGGATATCGGATACGGGTAGCAAAAAAACCCGTTTTTTCGAATACGGATACGGGTAATTTTGAACTCGGGACGGATACGGGTAGTACCCGGATACTGCACCCTCGGATACGGGTCGGATACGGAGTCACTAGTACCCGATAAATACCCGGGACCCTCGGGCGGATACGGGTACCCGACTGTCGGGTACCCGGGTATATCCGGCTCGGCCTACCTTGGCCCAATGGCCCACAGTGGCCCAACCCAACATGGCAACAGTGGTACTAACTGTGGCCCAGTAGCCTGTCTCGGTGTCTCACTATCTCTGACTCCAGGGGCAGGGTTATTAGGGTTCCCCGACCGGCCGACCCCGACTCCCCGTGACCGTGAGCCCAGCCCGTGGCGCCGTCCCCGCCGCCTCCCAGGTCGGCGACCGCCGCCCGCCGGCCGCCGCCCGCCCCCAGGCGCTCCCCGAAGGCTCCTCGCCAGGCGCTCCCCCGACGTCGCGCTCCCGAGGCGCTCCCCCGACGTCGGCACGTCGCGCTCCCCCTCCTCGCCAGGCGCCGCCGGGCGCGCCAGCGGCAGCCGGCCCCCGCCCAGGAGCTCCCGCCCGACGTCGCGCCACCGGCCCCTGCACAGAAGCTCCCCGACGCCGGCACGCCTCACTCCCGCCCCTGCGCCGGCCCCTGCACACGAGCTCCCCGACGGTGGCTAAGTGATTTCTGTTTAAGTGAGTTTCTACAGATGGCTAAGTGATTTTTGTTTGATTTTAATTTTAATTTCTATTTGATTTTGATTTTTGATTGGCAGCGCCATGGATATGGATGATATTGCTGAAATTGATGTACCTTCCAATGAGGATGAAGTGCAAAATCCAATTTGAAGTTTTGAACTATATGTCAATTTGTTGGACTATATTTAGCTATGTTGCATGAATGAAGGACTATATTTAGTTATGTTGTATGTTTGGATTGTATAAGAGTTGAGTAATTCACGGACTATAGAAGACTTCTTTCTCATAGATTGCTCACATAACCTACCTCATTGAGCTTACTGTAAATAATAAGCCTCTTGACTAAGATAAGCGACAAAAGATATTCATGTTAAGCTTAGTTTGGGGGTCTTTGTAATTGTAGTCTTTGGGAGTAGAAATAATCTTAAACTTAAGCCAAAGTTAACAGTAGCACTTGCTTTGTATGGTGACCTACATCATTGAACTTCTTATTTTGCATCTTATTTTGCACAAGGCATCAGATGGTCAAAGGAGAAGAGTCCAGATTTGCATGGGACTTCTCAAGCCATTCAAGGTTTGTTTTTTTCCATGCCATTTTATCAAAAGGATGGATCATGTTTGTAATTTTACATGCACGCACAAGATTTTTATAAGAGAGTATAAAAAAATGCAGGTTCTTCTTCTTGATCAGATCACAGTTGACCTTGATGTATTGGCAAGAGCAAATCTATTGTCATATCTAAAGAAGGAATGTGAGGAACGAAGTGCAACTATCATCTATGCCACATATTTTTGATGGCCTTGATGACCGGCCATCACACATTGTGAGTTCTGTTGCTCCGGGCCAGCACGAAGTGTCCGAAGGTGATGCTGGTAGTGGCAATCGTTTCTACGGTACTCCTGATAATTGATATCTGATCATGTCGGGCTTACGTTGCTTAGCTTTGCATGTGTTGAACTTGTATCGCTCCTTTTTATCGCTCCTTTTTGTATGTGATGGACTTGTATGGACGGTTTATATGTGATGGACTTGTATGGATGGTTTTGTATGGGATGGAATTTTATCACTTTTTTGTGATGCACTTGTATTTATAATATGTGATGATTATATATATGTGATGTGAATTTGTTGCCGTTTACGATGTGTTGAGATGGAATATATTAATTGGATATGCATGTGCTGTGATTTAGTATTGTGAAATGTATTTGAATTTTGTGCTGTGATTTAGTATTGTGAAATGTATTTGAATTCCAAATAAAGCAACAAAATTGCTGAAAATGTTGTATTTACGTCGATCATAGCCCACGTAAATATAGTCATCACCGGCCAATGCTGACGTGGCATATATTTACGTCGGCCTGTGGCTCACGTAAATAAACACCACGTCAGCGCCATGTCAGTTTAGAGTGGTATTAAATCTGACGTGGCACTTATTTACGTGAGCCTTGCATTCCACGGCCGACAGGGACCGACAAAAAAATATTGACGTCGGCCTTAAAGCTGACGTAAATATAAGTTATTTACGTCGGCCCCGACGTAAATACTTGTATTAACGTCAACGTAATCACGTGAGCTTATTTACGTCGGCATGCTCACGTAAATAGCTATTTACGACAGCTTTCGGTCTATTTACGACAGCCTGTGGCCCACGTTAATAATCTAGATTCTTGTAGTGGCCTAATTAAACTTTGTTTTTTAAAAAAAAGTCAGTGTACGAGCCTACTAGAATTTGAACTTGAGCTTTCTTCAAGCCTACTCGTTTTTTGCATTTTTGTATTGTGTAAATGAACTAAGATCAAGCTTTGTCGAGCTCGATCTTGACAAAGGGCGTATGCGCTCTAGCTTGAGTTTATATATATGCTCACAGGAGGATGTTGAGTGAATATTTTAATATTTTATGATAAGATGATTTTTTAATTTATTTACATATGTTTGAAATTATTAGAATATCTTTGAAAGGAAGATGATAATTATAGAATGAATATTTGAGGATCATTGATGATTTATTGGACTAATTAGAAAAAGAAATAAGGAAAGAAAAGAAAAATGAAAAGGAAAAGAAAAAGGAAAAGGAAAAATGTGCACAGTGTATGAATGCATGTGCAGTGTGCATGTGCTGTGTGCATGCATGAGCTATGCATGTGTGGATATGCGTGAGTGCTCTGTGCATGCATGAGCTGTGTATGTGGCAGGGCAGCAGGCTGGACAGCGTGAGGCGTGCGGCTGGGAGCGCGCGGCCGCGGGGTGGCGGCAGCAGAGGCGCTGCCACGCAGGGTAGCGGCAACTCTGCGCCGGCCACACCGGGTGGTGGCAGTTTTGCTGCTGTCATGCCCGATGGCGGCAGCCATGCAGGGTGGCGGCTCTCGGTGCTATTTTTTGTAATTTCTTTTTTCAGTGGATTATTTTATTAATTTTCTATTTAACTGTGGATTACTTCGGGTATTTTTCCATGATAATCATCATGTACTACAGGTCACCACTACAGGTGAAATGTGTGTGTAGCACGTATGATTTCAGTATGTACTACAGGTGATGAGAGGTGGTGGTTACTCACCACTGCTCCACACTTTCACGTCACAGCCATACTGACACGGCACCACCACTTCTGGACAAGAACAATAATCTTTGCCTAATTTCCTTCTCGATCCAACTTAACAAAAGAATCAGCGTGCCTTGATGAGCTGCTACGACTCTCTGCAAGTGTACTGTGTACTACCCCCACACTCTCTTCGCTCCTGCCGATCCTTCTCATGAACACTTTTATGAGATTAATTGTGGGAGTTGACAGCCAATTTCCATTTTAATGGTGGCCTGATTAGTGTCCTTTTTCGTGTTATATTGTCTTTCTACCTTTTTTAGCAAACCGTCCAACGTTTGAAGGCAGCAAAAAATGAACCATCTTGATGATTAGAGCCGAATCACAAGCCGGTAGAAAGTAGAAACAGCAATTACATCTGCTAATCAGCGTCAAAAAATATTTTAAAAAATACTACTATATTACAAGGTATAATCTCGCCGTGTGTCTTGCTCCTGAGAATTAAAACTTGCAGAAAGTTAACTGATGTTCTCTCTGCTGATGTTGCACTGTGCTTTCTGATTAAGAAAGTGATCGCATATTCGCATCTACTGTGCAAAGTTCCGTACCACCCACCGAAAAATCGATGCTTTTTAATCATCACATGTAACGCTTTAACCCTACCTGTTAATGGAAAACATACCTTTGTTTGTCATATGGATAGGAATAGTGTTCAGTTCATTAAATGACGCCTTGCCTCGCTTTTGCGTGCCTTGTGCTCCCACCCGGAGTCCCTCTCCCACTCTCCCAGTATAAAAGGGCAAAATAAGGGGTGCACAAGTCTCATCAATTCATCACACCACCAGCTCTCAGTAGCACGAGCTCTCTCAGGTTCTTGCTCTGATCATCTTATGTTTAGATTGCTTATGCTTCTCGTCAACTCGCAGAATTTTTCTTTTGATTTGTGCCAAGATTGTTCTTTTTGCCAATATTTGTTTGATCCATGTCTGTGTCCTATGACGATTTTGCGCATTAATTTGATGTTTCAAGAACGCGAATTGAAGTGCAGTTGAGGTGGTTACCAGAAAGAAAATTATACTCTTTTATGGGAAAAATCTCAACTTTTAAGACTATGCGCCGTGATGTATCAAGAAACCTAAAGTCAACGGCGAAGTCATGCGCTAGCGATCGTGCCAAGAACGGAAGCGATCTCACCCGACTCACCGTGCTGATTCTCCGCGTGGTTGATCTGAAGCGCAGGTGGAGGGGGGCGAGCCGGAGAGGAGGGGGATGGACGCGGAGCAAGAATCGCGGTGGCTGGCGGCGCAGGGGATCGCCGTCGGCGTGGACCTCGTCCCGGCGGCGCGGCGGCAGCTGGAGTTCCTCGCGGCGGTGGACCGCCGGCGGTGGCTCTACGAGGGCCCGCTGCTCGAGAGGGCCATACACAGGTATGGATGGGCGCAACCTTGGCCTTTGGCCTCTCAAGAACGCAAGAGGCGTTTGCGCTTGCGCGTGGGTGGATTGATTTGCAGGATAGGAGAGATATTTTCTACAGGAATTTGGGGAGGTATTGCAGCAACTCTTCTTTCTTGGGGATGGTTGATGAATCTCTGCTCCCTCTAGGGCCTTCTTAGCATCGGATGGGAAATTCTAGAACAATTGTGCCCAAATTTGGATGTACCTTAGGCTGAATTGCAGGACAGAAATGCTTGCATTTTTTCAGTATTCTGATTGACAGATTAAGGGAGTTTCCATGGCTCTGGAAGATATGTTTCTCTTGTGCATTTAATGCTGTTTAACAGACACACTTTCTTCATTAAAATTGAATCATGTTGAAATCACAAAAGTATTTGCCACTTTGATGTCAATTAAGGGTTACATTGCAATTTACAAAATGGTTTAATTGGGGTTCAACAGACATACCTGCAGATATATTTCCATGGCTCCGAATGATGATTTCTCTTGTGCATTCAGTATATTCAGTTCTGTTCAACAGACACACCTGCAGTTTTTTTTTCTTTTCCTGAAACTATTATCTGAATTATGCTTTCAGTTGAATATTGGGTTCGAGTTTGGGGAATAATATACCATAAGTTGTCTAGTCATCTCGAAATTTTTGACATGAACAACAAGATGCCTGTTACATCCTACTGATGAATATAGATCTTAATGTCTATTATGTGATGAACACCCATTGACTTTTGGGTTTTGTCGTTCATGTTAGGTACAAGACTTGCTGGCTTCCTCTTCTAGCCAAGCACACTAAGGCTGCTGTTGTAGATGGTCCTTTTGTTGTCCCTCTTGATTGTGAATGGATATGGCACTGCCATCGGCTTAATCCGGTATGGATCTTACTGACGATCCTTTGTAATTTAGGATCTTACCCAGCCGATTGATGCATGTAGTTGGATGCTTTGGGAACTTAATTTGACAGCTTGTTGCGTTCCCTAGTGTAAAATAGTAAAATACAGTGTTCATGGTTGTAGATGTCTACATGCAAGGATCTTGTACCCTATACAGGTGATGCTATTGTAGGACTAATTATTAAAATATACATCTTTCAGGTTCAATACAAAAAGGACTGTGAGAGACTATATGGTAGAATTTTAGGTAATGACAATGTTGAGTCTTCCATTGGAACAAAATGCAAGGATCAGGCTGAGAAAGTTTGGACCGAATTGTATCCTGGGGAGCCCTTCGAGTTGGAGCATACAATTTCTTCTGCCAATTCCATTTCTGCAAATGCTGGAGCTTCAGTGGACATTTCATATGATTTGGTCTCAGCTGTTAAGAGGCAGTCTTCTTTCTGCTACCAGGTAGTTACATGATCAGTGATGGGTCCAATGCATGATCCACCCTGGCCCTTCTATGATAAGTGTTTGGTAGATCTAGAAAATTATGGCACATAATTATTCATAGAAACATGAATTATGCTTTGAGACAAGCTAAATATTTTTAGGATAATTTTAGTCAATACAAGTGACATGTCAATTTTTTTGTTGATGCTTCATATTAAAGCAAAATTTATATTTACAGAAAATAAGATTCTTGTTTATATCTGACAGGTTAATACCCCAACAATGAATGATTGCCGTTTTCTTGAAGAGGCTTTAGCTCGATACAAAGGTTTTCTGTATCTGATCAAGACAAATCAAGAGAAAGGAATGAAGCTCTTTCGTGTACCTACCTACGATGTCGATGTCATGTGGCACACTCACCAACTGCACCCTGTTAGTTACTGTCATGACATGCTGAACCTCCTTGGAAACATTTTGGAGCATGATGACACTGACGATGATCGATCTGAAGGAATGAAGCTTGATGTCGGATTTTCTGGGACTACCAAACAGTTCGAGAATACCTTTGGCGTAAGATACTGGAAGGCTGGTGCTATGTACCGTGGCAAACTGCCCTCTCCTGTGACATCCATCCCTCAGATATTTAGTGAGGTTAATAATGGATTTGGCATCAGCAAAGCTGAGAAGAATATCAGTATTCTTGAAACAACAGTGATAGAGGTACAATACTCTCTTTACATATTATTACTATCGTCGTCATCATCATCATTATCTATTATATATATAAAGGAGGGGAAAAAGAAGCCACCACGTTCGTCCACATCACCAAGATTATTTCAGCCGTTCAATCAACAGTGGGACCAAATTATAATGGCCTAGATCAATAAAAAAATTCTCACATAAATCAAGAAAAAAGTAAAAGATCTATGCCGTTGATTTTCAATGGTGGGACCAAATTATAACGGCCTAGATCAATCTAAAAATTCGCACATAAATCAAGAAAAAAGTAAAAGATCCAAATTCAGATTAAATACTAAAGCTGATATAATATATTAGAGATAAGCTCTAAATTCGATCTGCTATATCAGAGATAGATTATGAGTTAGAGATAAACTCTGTATGCCGAAAATAAAAGATCTATACGTCTTAGATTAAAAGAAAATATTAGAGATTCATATTAAATACTAAAGTTGATATAATATATTAGAGATAAACTCCAAATCCAATCTGATATATTAGATCTAAACTCTATATGCCGAAAATAAAATATTTATGCGGCTTAGATTAAAAGAAAATATTAGAAATTCAGATTAAATAAATAAAGCTGATATAATATATTAGAGATAAGCTCTAAATTCGATCTGATGTATCAGAGATAGATAATAAGTTAGAGATAAATTCTATATGCCGAAACAAATCTAGCCGCGCAAATGCGCGGGCCACCTCGCTCATTATTATTAAAGCAAAAATTACAGAATTACGATAATTGTAGTTTGTTACTTCTAGTCTGATAATATAGTCCTAATTGTGGAATTTTATATTGTTAACTACTATTGTTTCCGAAATGTAAATGATATGGAAATATGGTAGCTAATATCTGAAGTTGGTAGGTTTTCTTTTTTTGTGAAGTTCCTTCTACAGAATTTATGGTAACATTTCTGCTTTCTGCAGTTATTTTTACAAATTGTGGACATCAAGAATTTGCCGTCTGCAATTTCAAAGGACAGTGTGTACATATTGTTCACTAAGAATCAACCAGATGTGTTTATCAGTGATGGCGGCAGGTTGGATATTTCAAAACAAACAGGGAATACGATCGGTGCTAGTTTGCAATGTGAACCGACTGGTGAACTCGTTCTTACAGTTATGGCTGATCAGGCATCATCAAAGAAATCAGAAGCAATTGGGAAGGTTTCTATATCTCTTCAAGAGTTTACACAGCCTGATTCTAAGCTCTCTTTTGAGAGGTGGTTTGAATTGAAAAATCATGGTGGAAATGTCAGTTCCTCTCCCATCAGTATTCGTGTTGCTGTCTCGTCCACTGTTCCTAGGCCGGCACCTCATGTGCTTACCATGATCAATATGGAGCCTTTCTCTCTGAAGACATGTCTTTTCCCACCTTACATTAAGGATCAAAAGATCAGCTGCTGGACTTGCTTCGTGTATGACTCTGGTGTTGAACTTATCCGACTCCAGATAAGGTAATTTCTGCCCTATTAACAGGCTTTCTCCATCAATAGTAACCTATCTGGGGAACAGTACATTGAATCAGGAATGCATTGATCTGTATGCTGATTAGTACTACATAATACCATATGCTATCGCTATTTATTCATTTCAAATTGCAAATTGCTATTTTCATTAGGAACTCGTGTGCAACTTATGTGTCAGTATTTAACTATTCCTTCAAACCAGTATTAAGAAGAATTTATCAATTACTTCTGGCGCAGAGGTCTCTTGCTAACGAGTAATATCTTCCCTTTACCTCAGGGAGCACAAGGCAAAGAACGGTATGGCTCTTGGTACAGAATTGGTTGGAGTAACGAAGTCATCAAAAAAGCCATTTCAGCTAGCAGAATTCAAGGAAAACAATTGGTCTTTTAACAGCTCCAACTTATCCATCACCGATGATCTCAAACCGAAAGATGGTTGCGTGCTCGAGCTCGAAGGTGACAACAAACTGGTAAGTTTAACTACACTCTACAGCTGAATTCACAGTGGTACCATTAACTTATATACTTAACCATCCTAGCATACTCAATGCTCTGTTGATTCTTTGAACAAACCAGATCAAACTATACCTGGGCAGAAAGCTAGAATTTGAGCTTAAATGCTGCAACCAGCACACCGAGGTTGGTTCAGTAGTTACTGCAGTGGAGTTTTCTACTGAACACCCCTATGGCAGAGCAGTTGCACTACTTGACACTGAATCTGAGCTGATCATGGTACAGTAGTTAGCTGCAATGTTGTATCCTTATACATTAGTATTAATTTTCCTTCTAGCTATCCCCTAACATGCTCATGCTGTTGTTTTCTTAGGTGAATGAGGATTGGTTTTTGCTTCCCTGGATCTCGATATCGTTCTTGCTCCAGAACGCCGCTGCCAAAGACGGCGCAAAGTTCCTCAAAGGCGCCATAGTACAGAAGGGTGCAGTGCCTGAGCTTGACACTGCCTTGGCTCCTGAGACGGTGGCAGTTGGAGCAGCGGGCGCCACCGCCGCTCCCGGGCAATGTGGCAACTGTGGCACAGTCTGTGGTGGCATGGCCGTCGCGAGCGACAAGGAGGCTGATCCCAAGTGTGGCGGCCGCGGTGGAGGAGGCTGTGGCCCTTGCGTTGCAGTCGCCGCAGGTGGCCGCAATGGACGTGCCGAGTCGGCCGGGTGTGGGAGCGGCTGCGGCGGCAGCTGTGGCAACCTTATCATTGAAAACTCCAAGGTGAGAACCACCAAGTCAGGTGGTTGCGGCGGCGGTTGCGGTGGCGGCTGCAGCGGCGGCGGCTGTGGCAATGTCGTCATTGAAAGCTCCAAGGCGAGGATCACCAAGTCCGGTGGATGTGGTGGCGGCTGCGGCGGCGGCTGTGGCAACGTTGTCATTGAGAGCTCCAAATCGGGGATCACCAAGTCCGGCGGCTGTGGCAGTGGTTGCGGTGGCGGCTGCGGTGGCATGGCCATTGAAGCCACCAAGGCCGGCATTGCCATGTCCGGCGGCTGTGGCGGCGGCTGCAGTGGCGGCTGCTCTGGCATGGTCATTGAAGGCTCCAAGGCCGCCGTTGCCAAGTCCGGCGGCTGTGGCGGTGGCTGCGGTGGCGGCTGCTCTAGCATGGTCATGGAAGGCTCCAAGGCCGCCGTTGCCAAGTCCAGCGGCTGTGGCGGTGGCTGCGGTGGCGGCTGCTCTGGCATGGTCATGGAAGGCTCCAAGGCCGCCATTGCCATGTCCGGCCGCTGTGGTGCAGGATGCGGCCCGGGCTGTGGAGGTGGTTTCTCCCGCGCTGGCAATGTCAAGTCCGGAGGCTGCGGGTCCGGCTGCGGCGGCGGTTGCGGCGGCGCCATGGCCCGCGAGAGCTTGGCCTCGGGCTGTGGCTCCGGCTGCGGCGGTGGCTGCGGCAACATGGTCAACTCGAGGTCCTAAGCTCCTGCGGTGTGTGTGATGAACTGATGCGTCGTCGTGCTGCTGAGGCTGTGAGA
Source organism: Raddia distichophylla (assembly GCA_005191435.1). NCBI lineage: Eukaryota > Viridiplantae > Streptophyta > Magnoliopsida > Poales > Poaceae > Raddia > Raddia distichophylla. Next base: position 610,123 of record SPJY01035151.1, on the reverse strand, counting down.
TAAATAATGAAGCCAGCGTGTGTTGATGCCTCTGTATATATGAGTGGGTGTTGTGTCGGACAAGATGATCGATGTGGGATTATATATTGTGTTGCATGCATGCATGATGGCTATAATGCGATGTACTTCCTATCATTCATCGATGATGATGCAATGCAATGCTAGTAGAGTAACGTATGCTATAAATTGTTTGGGAATAATCTCTTATGATGGGACTGTTGCGATATCATGTAAATGGCATTGTAAATTCAAAAAAATTCATATGCCATTCTAAAGTTCAAATTTCACGGGTTTATCATTCTTTAACACTTGTACCCATCTGCCTCTATTAAATTTACGAAGAATCTACCCTTTGGTCTTCTCTCTCTTCTCTTCTTCGAGCTATCCAAGCTATAACAATAACTTCTTCCTCCTCCCACCTCTACCTCCTCTAGATTACCAACCCCCCTTATTCGACATTTAGGTTTCTGTGTCGTAAGCCACTCGTAGCCTCTGTGAACTATAATCACACCTCTTGCCGTGGGTTGACGCCGCTCCTCTCATTATGGGTCATCGTCTCATCGATGTAGCGCAGCCATTGCTGTTTGTATAGAGCCACCGATGGTAACATGAGCTTGTTGGCTAGATGGGAAGGCCCTGAAGTATGATGAAGCTCAACTGCTCAAGGATGGAGGGTGACAACCTAGTGGTACAAGAGTAGGTGTCATCATTTTCACCTTATCTTAACTAATTTTAGTCTTCTAGGAAGGTAAGATAAATAAAGTTAAGATAAAGCTAAAGAATGCCACCTAAGGAGTGAGAGGAAGGAGGAGAAAGACATATTTTTAAGAATTCGAAGTCTTAGATGAACTTTTACCAGAAGTTTATGACCAAGACGAAGGATGAATTGCAGAGATTTTGACGTACATCTAGTTGCTAACATACCTAAGTTTCTAGCCAACTAAGAACTAGTATTTCCATTGGAACAACTATTTCATTCTTGAAGCTTCCAGACCGTCTGAAGGAAAAAAAATGTCATCGAAAGATCTAATCTAACAATTACGCACATAAGACAAAGCCATGCCCTCTCATCACACCGGCGATGGGGACGATGGCCGGCAAGGATAGCGGCATCACCAGGCCTAGCCCCTCCGATCGAAACCAACATATGTAAAAGTCAGCACCAAGATGAAAAAGTCAACGAGAAGCTTCATCTGCATGGGTGCTTGGGTTGTCGGACAATCCTTTGTTTCTTTAACTTCTTCCATTTACATCTCCGCACGATTTTAAAAACTTGACGTTTCAGTCTTATCGTGAGTCAAAGTTTCTAAACTTTATTTGTGAAAACATTTTGAACTATTTGGATGTGATATATCAATCTATCTATTATATATAATTATAACCGGATCTAACGGAATCACCATATTAATCCTAAAATTCTAGAAATTTCCACGTTAATCGAAAAAAAGTAAAGATCCATACCGTTGGTTGCTATGGGCCCATATTATAACGGATGAGATTTAGAAAAGATTCATATGAACTTAAAAAACAAAGTATTTTGAAATAAAAATAGAAGACTCCATATCATATCAAAAAAATAGTTTGTATGAACAATTACAACAAAATAACATAAAAATTTAGAATGAAAAATATAGGAATAAGATCCCATGTTAAATTTAAAAAGAATTCAAAATAGATAAAAATTACATAAATTAAATAAAAGGATTGTGATAAATTTAGCCATATAGTCACAGGGATCAGCACGCTCGTTTTTTAAAGTTATTTGAAGTTACGAGCATGTTTGGTTTATATCCCTAGGTGGTCATACTAAAAAATTAGCATGACCATCTCATGGCATGACCAAATATTGCCAATTTATCTTTTGTTTGGATTGTAACCAACTGACCAATGGAAAATAAAAAAGGAAAAATAGAAAAGTATTTAAAATTTTTAGATGAATTATAAAATTTTTTCTATGTAATTTGGACTCCAGATAAAATTGTATAAAAAAGAGAAATTCAAATAGAAAAGTAATCAACTGCACATTCCTTTGCTATGGGCAAGCAACTGGTTTGGATGGTTGTGTGCGGTTGCTGCTCCTGGGCCCAACGCGCCGGCGTGAATTGGCAAGGTGTGGGCAGCCGATTTCGGCGCCGCATCTGCTTCTGCGTTGAAAACTAAAGGCACGTCCTCGCATTGGCTCGCCGTGTCATTTATCGGTAATGATTCAAACAGCTACCAAATTACCATGATAGTCAATTTTTTAACATAACAAACGACGGCTATAAACCAAACATGCCCCCATGGCTCGTTGCGAAGCACAAGCAGAGGGCCAGTACGTTAACAGGGTAACCATACAACACCCTATTGTTATACACTTGCCAGTTGCCACGGCCTCTGCTCCTCCTCACTCACCGGTCACACCACGGCACCGCGTGGCACATCGTCGACGCCGCGCCACCGCATCGGGATTCGCTCGCTGCCGCCGCGCAAGCACCCACGCCAGCCACCAGCCACCAGCCACGGCGACTCCTGCACCCCGCCGCGCTGTCTGCTCTGCTCCGGCTCGTAGTCGTAGGTCGTAGCGCGCTGTTCCGAGGGCAAGCGACAAATCCAGCGGACGCAGCAAGACGAGGAGCAGAGCCCAAGTCGTCTTCTCCGCGCATCCATCACCAACTCCAACGCCTCCTCTGCCCTCATCGTCGCTGCTGCTGCTGCTGCTACAGTGTGACGAGGGAGAGGAGGGGAGGTTACCCAGTAGCCATCATCGCGCAAGAAAAAGCAGAGCAGAGGAGAGGAATCCCATCACTCTCCTCATCATTCACGTTCGTTCACGTACCCTCTCTCCATCTTTCTCTCTCTCTCCGCCAGTTTTGACATCTCCATCATGGAGCAATGATTCGGTGCCCTCTTTCTCCCCTACCTGCAGCGCCCTCCCGCCATTAGATCACTCCTCGCGGTCGCACCTCGCCCTCTTCGCCGTCTTCGTCCCCTCCGGCGGCGGCGACTCCGAGGTTCTTGCCGCGCGCGGCCTCCCAAAGGTCGGATCTCGTCGTTAGCTTTTGATCTTTGATCCTTTTGACTTTTGATCCGAGCTGGCGACGGCGAGCTCACGGTGCAGCGCCGCTGATCCGGCGCGTCCATTGACCCGTTCTTTCAGGCGGTGCGCGCGCTCGGCGGAGGAGAGGAGCCGGCGGCGGCGGCGGCCGGTGATCCCTTGTAGATCCGATCGCGGCGGCGGCGGCGGCGGCGATGGGGTCGTTCAAGGGGCACCTACTGCCGGGGACGCTGTTCCTGGCGGTGGGCGCGTGGCACGTCTGGGCGGCGGCGGCGCGCTTCGCCGCCGACCCGGCCGGGTTCCGCCTCCGCGCGTGGAACCCCGTCGAGGCGCCCTTCCTGGGCGGCAAGGCGCGCCACCTCGAGCTCTACGTCCTCGCCGGCGGCGCCTTCCTCGACATGTGCGTCGAGCTGCTCTACTCCACCCACCTCCACGTCTTCGCCGGCGGCGGCCTCAACCCGGCGCACCTCAACGACCTCGAGCACGGCGGCATGCTATTCATGTTCTTCCTCTTCGGCGCCCTCGCCCTCCTCTCCCAAAAGACCAGGTGATCATCAATTCACCATCAACCACAAACCTCGTCCACACTTAACTGAAAAAAAAACAATCTTTTCTCCCTCAATTCCTGCAGCATATATCGATCGCCATGGTCGGATCATAGCACTCGATCATCTTAGTTAACAATTATCTAATTTCTGGAGTTTAATGCTTGCTACTGCCGTCGTACATGTGATTGAAGAAAAGGCGAGAGGTTAGTTGGATTAGTTGGTTGGTGTAGGAGTCGACGACGTAGGATGCTTCTTGTTCCATGTGGCCAATGGTTCTTCATTCTTGACTATTGGGGTGTCGCATCTTGAACGATTCACTGGGGCAGAGAAGAGAAGATGTGGACTAGTAGAAGGATTGGCTGGTCCAGCCTAGCCAGCCATGTGGTGTCTGGTCCAACTTGGCTAGTGTTTGTGCCGGTGCCAGTTTCATTTTGCTGCTACTAGTACAGCTTCGGTTGCATGTTAGTCTGTTAGGGTGCTGTTCTCATGACCTGCCTATGTCTTGGGGAAAAAAATTATATATTGCTGCCTCTTTTGTTTTGGAAAGAAGACAGAAATGTTGATACCACAAGAAACCATGCAAGGAACCATGCTATGCTTGCAATACATCGATCTACAGTGCCTCCATTGGTCATGCCCTAAGTAAAGTAGCCTACCAGGACTTGTAGAGTACCATGTTTGTCACCGAGAGGGATCTTAAGTTATTATGTTCGGAATGCGGGAAATTCATTGAAATTTTCTAGAGAATGGCAATCAAAATTGTGAACATTTTCCCGTGTTCTAAGCATGCCTTAAGATTCTTCCTCCCGGTGACGATTACTTTCGGTACAAAGTCAACCATCATTCACATTTTTTTAGATAATGAATAAATTCGTGGCCTCTACATCCGAGAACGTACACGGCATATGAATGGAGCCTAGTTATCATCTATCTCATCACACTTTGACCTGGGCAAAGAGTAAAATATCTAGGAGAAGTTTCCTCTTAGCTTTTGTTTAGCAGTGGGGGGTGGGGGCCAGGGGCTCTCTCTTGCCATTCTTCTGTGAGTGCAGTAGCAAATGCAATCTGACTCTGCCTTGCACCGGGTTGCTAGGGTCCCAGCTTCGTCTCAGTGGAATTTTCTGTGTTAAACTTTCCCCCTGCAATCATGTTGCCCTTTTGTTTTATCTTGTCCCTGCAGCCATCGTGAACAGAAAAGCTATAGTTCATCGCATTGTAAAGTACGCATCAATCATCAGTGGTTACCCCAGTGGAAGACAATCGAAAGTGCCTGCCTTTAGTGCAAGCAAACTTGATTGAAACCTGCATAGGACACAGTGATTTCATATGAATTCCAGGGTGACATTTGAGTGTGAACTGTGCACAATGGTTGAAGCTTTAAATAAACTTGTGCCCAAAAAGAAAAACAGATTTGCTTTACCACCTAGTTTTCAGTTAGCTTCCTCACTTATTTGTAGAACTCCCTTATTGTTGTACCTTCAAATCTATTTAAAGCATCCAATGTTCTTGATCCAATGAATCAGATTAGATTATACTTTCAACACAAATCTAGAGGTAAAATTAATTATAATTGCCCAAGTAATTTTAAAATAAACACCATGGCTAGATTTACATAGATAATTGATCAGATCTAAAACTGAATTATTTAACTCCTAGTCGATGTTCTAGGCCGTAGATCACATTTCCATATAGTATACAAAAGATTCAATGGAAGCATCTATGCATGTGAAAAGTTCGACCGCAGATCTAATTAATTTGAATGAAACCTCCGCTTTGCAATGCCTCTTGACTTTACCAGCTTAGTGCGGTTAATCATCTAAGAGAGAATTGGCATGAGTAACGCGAGTTTGCAATGGCGATGGGGGCAGGTACCTGCCGCTGCCGGAAGGCGCGCTGTGCCTCGTGGCGGCGGCGGCGTTCACGGCGGAGTTCGCGCTCTTCTACTTCCACTCCACCACCCACCAGGGCCTGGAGGGCTACTACCACTACCTCCTCGTCGTCGTCGTCGGGCTCTCCATCGTGGCCTCCGTCCTGGGCGCGCTCCTGCCGGCGAGCCTCCCCGCCGACCTCGCCGGCGGCGCGCTCATCACCCTGCAGGGCCTCTGGTTCTACCAGACGGCGTTCGTGCTCTACGGCAGCATGCTCCCGGCGGGGTGCCACCGCGACGCCGACGCGCACGTCGAGTGCCACGGCCGCGCCGCCCAGGAGCGCGCTGAGCAGCTCGCTATCTTCCAGCTCTTCGCCCTCGTCTTCCTCGTCGCCGCCTACGTGCTAGCGTGCTACGCCGTCGCCGCCGCCAGGCACGGCCACCCGGACCTCGCCAAGATTCACGCCGCGCACGTCGCCGCCATGGACCGCCACGCCGGCGCCGAGGGGGACGAGCTGCCGCTTGAGGATGGCGCGATCTAGTGATTCGAACTCGCAACCATGGATGGCTTCATGCTGCGCTTGCTCTTCTTGGTTTGGTATAGGACTATAGGAGTACACATGTCACAGTGTCAAACATGGCTGGCCAATCCAGAGTCTGAGATTGGTCAGGACACGAAGAGTAGAAAGGGGAGTGTACATTGGGGATTAATTACAGCATATCACCATGAACTCGATTAATTGCTTAATTGTTGTGCAAATTAACCAACTTTTTTTTGCCGACTGCTTAGTCACATGAGGGGATAGAATAAGATATTGAGAGGGTTACTGCTCAGTGCAAAGGCTTTTCTTTTAGCAAACTATAATTTGTAATTGGATTAGTCACGATCGAACTTTGACTGCTTGATCAGTGTCTACATTGTTCATACGTATCAGTGATTCAGTATACCATCTGTTCATACGGATCTTGAGAATTCTGTTTCTGTAATTTAAAAGAAAGAAAGGATTGCTGCCGCCGCCGGGGGCGGCAGGGGCGAGGGCGGCGGCTCGAAGCAGAGGACTTGGGAAACCAGGCGGAAGGGAGGGAGGGAGGAGCGTGGGGGAGGACGCCCGGCGGCGAGGAGCAGCCGGCGGCGGCGGCGGCGGCGGCGGCGGCTAGGGAAACCCTAGTCGCCCCCCGAGTCGCCCGCGCGCTGCCTCCGTGGCTGATTGTTCCAAATGTGCGACATAGTAGCGATGTACTTAAAAAAGAGTTTGATGACTTATTTCCAGTGGATCTTCAAAAGTTTGCTTCTGTGATTTCATATAAAGAAAGCCTTGCCTGTTCATGTACTCCACTTAATTTTAGCTCTGTTCATCTTGTGATCGAGATGTGAACAGTTGCCGGTGTGGCTTTTTTCATTTTGTGGATTGTTTTTTTTTTTGCAAGGACATTTCCTGCAGACACAAATTAGCAGGCGACGCTAAAACTGAGGGGAAAAATGTACTGTTGCTACAAAAAAAATGTACTGGAGCACAGCAAATTCTCGAAAAACAAGTGGAAGTGTAGTTCTTTTTTTTGTGAAATGGAGAACAAAAAATTTGAACGACGCCTGAGAGATTCGAACTCTCGCGGGGAAACCCCATGTACTTAGCAGGCACACGCCTTAACCACTCGGCCAAAGCGTCGTTTTGTGACAGTGGAGTTCACCGTATCTTTCTTATTCATACTATCCTGTCATGCTGCGTGCTGCCCCATGTACAAGGTGAAAGCTGTAGGTGTAAGTCATTTTGCGATTTAAAACATACATATAGAACATGTTAGAATGTTGCAGGAAAGGTCAAAAATAGTGTGTGCCCTATGGAAAAGGTTGAGTGCGTACAAAATTTGGCTTTCGTACGCAAAAGGTTGCAAATTTTAAAACTTAAGTGTAAACTATTTAGGACCATTCGGAACTAGATTTTTTGCCCAGTTTGAAGTGATTAATGAAAAGTTTCTACGGCATTATTTTCAAATTTATGTGAATGAACTTTGAAGCAGGCCCACGGTATTTTCATTTCCATAATCTACTTTGGGCACATGCATTATGCAAAGAAGGTGCATACGTAATTAAAAGTAAAATGTAATATGTTTCAACAAATGCACAGCATGTTAGCACCCTAAAGCAAAAGATTTTGACATGAACACAAGTACAACAGGTACAAATTAATGATTTTACATCTCTATAAAATTCACAAAATTAAGCATGGTCATTAGTCATTACCTCGTTAATCCCCTCCTCAAACTGCATGATACTGTTGCTTAAGTCGCAAGAGTTATGAAATTACATGTTTACACCCTCATGTCTTGACTATTGATTTTTCATTCGTTTCTTCATTTCAATTTTCGACTTTGCTCTCCTTTTTTGTTTTTTACAAATTCAGACCTCGAATTCACGCACAGCACAAGTGTCCAACCATGCCCCTCACGACCCGTCAGATTCTTGACACGACACCGTACTCTGATCAACGGCCAAGATTTGATCACGTTCGAGCTCCCCCTCCACGTGCATGCGCAACCATACATGCACCAACGCATCGCTTCGTCCCGTGCTCCGGCGTGGCGGTGGTCACGATGCGCCGGCGGCGGCGACCTCCTCCACCATCCTGGCCGCCTGCGCCATGTTGGGCCGGCTCTCGAGCTCGGGGTTGGTGCACTCGACGCCGACCCGCAGCAGCCGCACGGCAGCGCCGCCGGCGCCGGCGGCGATGACGGGGTCGACGAGCTCCTGCTCACCGCCGTCGGCCACCGCCGACGCCGCCCACTGCACGACGTCGGTGCCGCCGCGCGCGTTGAGGAGGTACTGCGAGGGGAACCTCCCCGTGACGAGCTCCAGGAGCACGACGCCGAAGCAGTACACGTCGGACCTCGCCGATACCGCCGCCGCCGCCGCCCCCGGCGCGGACGCCTCCGGCGACCGGAAGGCGAACATGGCCTGCGGCGCCTGCGCCGTGTTGACGAGCGGGAAGAAGCCGTAGTCCACGAGCCGCGGCTCCAGGTCGGCGTCGAGGAGGATGTTCCCGGACTTGAGGTTCCCGTGCGGCGGCGGAGGCGGCGGCGCGTCGAAGTCGGCGCCGTCCATGCTCACCAGCCGCATCGCCGGAATCCCGAGCTTCTCGTGCAGGTACGCCATGCCGCGCGCCACGCCGACGGCGATCCTCACCCTCGCCGCCCAGTCCAGCACCACCCTGTTCGGGCTCTGATCCCCTACACAATCACCACCAAAAAAAGCATAATTAACAAGCCCTAATCCTTGTTTAGCACGCGATTAGTGTTTAATTAAACGTAATTAAGCTGTGCTCCATCTTTCAAAATATAATGCATATTTGTTTAAAATGTCAACTCTGCAAACTTTGATCAACTATAACTATTGTATCCTTATATACAGAAACGTGATTATAGTTTTATACTCTCCTTAGAGCATCCCCAGCAGGAGAGGCAGAGGCGGCCTGCATCAGCGTGTTAACCATGCTCGTGCTCCCCTGCCCGCCAGCTGCAGCCTGCAGGTTTGAATTTTTTCCCGCCCCCGTGTGCATAGGGATGCCGGCCGGCGCTGATACGTCCCCTGCTAGGGATGCTCTTAGTATGTAAGGCATAATTTGATTTTCGTGAATTCTAATGAGACCGTGTATAGCACTTGTGATTTCTGATTTGCCCCTAATTAATGAGATGATTTTTGATTAATAAGCGACCGCGCGAGCGCTTGTCGATTGCTTGCATTAGTATACACCGCCGCTAATCACTCCTAGAATTAATTAGTTGCCTGCACAGCGAGCGTTCATACAGGGATATTTCTGAAACTTTTAAACGGTCAATGCAGCTGCGTCTTATAGATTGGAAAAAAGTGAAAACAAATTATGCCTTATTTACGGGAAAATAGGGAGTATGTTGAATTACTTTTGATACATTATTACGCCATAGCAATTAACTGTATGCTGGATTGGTTTAATATCAAATGAAACTCTTAGGCAATGCATCTAGATATGTGAGAAAACTGATAGATTTTTTGCAAACTCAAACGTCGGATGATTAGCAAAAACGTACAGTAATAAATTTTGATTAGCAGGCGATTAGTGTTTAGAGTGATTACCATGGAGGACGTAGAGGAGGCTGCCACGTGGCATGTACTCGGAGACGATGAGCTTCTCCTCCTTGCGGTAGTGGTAGCCGATGGGGGGGAGGACGTTGAGGTGGCGGAGGTCGCCGAGCATCTGGAGGTGCTGCTCGAACTCGTCGCGGCCGACGCGGTTCATGTCGCGCATGCGCTTCACGGCGACGGTCACGCCGCCGCGCATCGCCGCCTTGTACGCCGACCCGAGGGTGCCGTTGCCGAGCACCTCCGCCGACGCCTTCATAAGGTCCGGCAGCCCGAACTCGCCGGCGGCGTCGCTCATCAGAACGAACTCGCCCACCCGCCGCCCGCCGCCGCCCTGGCTGCTGCCGCGGCTGGACCCGCCGGCGGCGGCGGCGACGCCCATCTCCGCCGCCACGTCCACGCCGCGGCACGCCGCGAACGCCGCCAGGGCCTTGTCCGAGCTGCCGCTGCTTCCGGCGTGGGTGTACCTCGCCGCGTTGTTCCTCTCGTCCTGCCTCAGCATGAGCACCATGGCGCCGGTGACGAGCACGATGACGAGCAGGATGATACCGATCACCACCACCATGCTGGTTTCCTCCTGCACGGCGAGGTGGTCGGCCGGGGTCGCCGGCGGCATGGAGGACTCCGCCGCCTCGGGCGCCGGGGCGGTCGCAGCGCACGTGGCGGCGGCGCTCCCCGGCGCGCCGCACAGACCGGGGTTCCCGGCGAACGCCGACTCGTTGAACCGCGCGGCGACGGCCGGCGGCAGCTCGCCGGTGAGCCGGTTGTGCGACACATTGAACAGCCGGAGAGACGCCGGGAGGATGGCCGGCACGGGGCCATCGATCTGGTTGTGCTCGAGGTGGAGCTCGAGGAGGCGCGGCGCGTCGGCGATCGCCGCGGCCGGTAGCGGGCCAGAAAGGTCGTTGTTATCGAGGTAGAGCTTCTTGAGCCACCGCATGGAGGTGAAGACTTCGCCGGGGACCGTGCCGGTGAAGGCGTTGTGCGACAGGTAGAGCGCGCGGAGGCTGCGCACGGCGGCGACGCTCTCCGGCGGCAGCTCGCCGGAGAAGGCGTTGCGCTTGAGGTTGACGAAGTGGAGCCCCGGGAGGCGCGCGAGCGCGCCGAAGTCGAAGGTGCCGGAGAGATTGAGGTGCGCGAGGCGGAGGCCGACGAGGATGCCCCTGTAGCACTGCACCCGCGGCCACGGCGCGGCGGCGTCGCACGGCGCCGACGGCGACGACAGCGACCACGCCTCTAGCGCGTTGGTCGGGTCGGAGAGCGACGCCTTGAGGCGCAGCAGCGCCGCCGCCTCGGTGCCCGGCGGCGCGCCATCGGGGTCGGCGGTGACGGCCGGGCCGGCGACAACGGCGAGGAGCAGGAGGAGGAGGAGAGTGGAGAGCCGGAAGGCGAGGAGGGTGACCATGACCAAATTGGTGGAGGTCAGAGCCTTTCCTCTAGCTCTCTTCCAGCTCCTCTATTGATTCCTGCCTTTCTTGGCCTTGCCTCTTCTGCTTTTGTCAATGCCTCTTCTGCTCCAGTGGTTAGGCAGGCAGTTTTGGGAGCTAAAAATAGCATGATACAGCTGATGCAGCAGCTGATCAATGGAGATGATGCAATGCAATGCAATGAAATGCAATGCAATGCAGCAGGTAAATAACAAGGCAATGACAGGTTTGCCAGCTTCTTCAGAAATCAGAACAGATGTGTAGTTGTGTAAATGAGTGTTACCTGTGAGACGGGATGAATGGGCAGTGCTGGAAAAAAAAAATGAGGGGATTAATATGGCAGTTGGTTCTGCAACCCAGCTCTAAGAATAGACAAGGTGGCAAATTAGGCAGGGGGTAAATTAGCAAATTGAAACAGATTCTTGTTCCTTCTTTCAGGTACGTGCTATGTATAACACGTTGGAAATCAAATGCAGGGTGTTCTCAAATGTGTTGCTATGTCAGTGCTTCAGCCTCAGAAATAGCATCAGAATGTCGCAGGAGTGCTGATTTGCCATGTTGCCGATTGATGCTGAGATGACATGTGAAACATGCTTAGGAATGATCACAGGTAATTTCATCTGTATACAATAGCCCCATGCATTCCATTCACTTATAGCAAAAGAGTCATGTAATTATTTTCTTGCTATATCTCCATTCTCCAAAGCAGAAGAGCTAGACAAACCACTACAAATTACAAACACTATCACCTATCCTCCTAACAAGCAGAAAAATTCTGACATGCACCCTACATTTGTCATATGTACACGTAGAGCAAGCACTCATTCGACGTTAAGCCTAGTTCGCCTTCAATCCAGAACATTCTGCATTTCTGCTATAAACATTCTTGCCTCGAAAATTTGAAGACCTCAGCAATGAGCTCCAAGGGAAGACCCTTTGTCTCTGGCACTCTGAAGTAGACGAACAGAAGAACAATACAACACACAAATGCATAGACACCGCATACTCCAGTGAGCTCGATGGTACTAAGCATCACTGGGAAGCAGTATGTTGAAAGCAATCTTCCAAACCAGAAGGAAAGTGAACAAAAACTTGCACACGTTGCACGGGCCCTAGTTGGAAACATCTCAGAGCAGAGAATATTGGGTATCGGTCCCAACCCAATGACGTAGGAGCTGAAGCAAATGACTAATGCGAGGTGGAAGAGGATTGCATGTGCTGAAAATCCCATCTTCACTATGTTGGACAAAGACATGGTACTGAGTGATAGTATTAGAACAGGAGTAGTGACCAGGAGAAGAGCCCTGCATAAATGTATAAAGGTCTCAATATGGAGTTTTTCTTAAGAACATGCTATGCATTTGGTTCTCCAAAATCATGAGCATCATATGTGAGCTTATTGTCATATAGGACCACAAAATAAGATGCCAACACACAAATGTTGACAAGATTTTGTAACATGGTTCTTAGAAAACAGGTAAATGGTGGGGAAATAGTATCTTGGAAGAGAGTACTTGAGTAGCTTAGATATTACCACTCGAAAAACACTAGCACATATTCACATGGAGAGGGCAACTCTGAAAATGTCAAACGACTATTGTAATTCAACAATGACACTGTATAGTGGTAAATTGGAAAATATTAAAAATGTAATGGCACTTCCTTCTAATTGCAAATAAAATTATTTTACATGTTTAAATAGTTTAAGTGGTAACCTTCTTCCGCAGGTATCCATCAAGATCATTGCAGCAGCTATACAAGGGAGCATCAGCAAAGCAGTAAGGGCACTTATGAGGATTGACGTTGAATGAGAACCAAGTCCAAGATCTGAAAACAAACTCGATAGTCCAACCTCTTCAAGAATCTGAGGAGTGTAGCGGAGAATGACACTGATTCCGGCAGACTGCATTTTAAAGAGAGGGACAGTCGATATACAAATTATTAGCATAATTAACACATTGGGTGGTTGTCAATGCAGAAGGATTGTGGACACTGAGCTTTACCAAAAATTTGTTCATGTGGGTGACGAGAATTGTACCTGCTGAAGAGCTTGAATTAACATGCCATAACACAAGGCATGTCTGACTCCTGGCTGAAGAAGAACCCTCCATTTAGGTTTTATATCAGTTGTTTCAGATAGCCGAACTATCTGTTGTCTGACTCGATTCATGTTTATGCTTTCCACATCACGAAGTGCAGGCTGATGAGATAATGTCGCTCGATGGATTTCTTCTTCTTCTTCTTCAATGTCATGATCATGTAAAGAAGCAATAAAGTCCTGCGCGTATCCTGAGGTACCATGCCTTCTTAAATATGAAGAGCTCCCTTCAGAGGTAAAGGACGTATATGTTTCATTTACTTCCACACTTGCTGACCGAGAGAGCAGGGAAGCCTGCAAACCATCTCCATTATAGCCTTCTTCAGCAATATATGGCTCCCTAATCTGTTGAGCACTGTCATCACCCCCCCTGTGTTCATTCATTGGTTCATGTTCTGCAAAAGTAAAACTGCTGAAGGCAGGGAAGAAACTGTTTCGTGCACTTCCTGTTTCTGACATATTCTCATGAATGCTTCCAAGAAGATCAACTAGTGGGTCTGAAAGGTGCCAATAGAAAGTAGTACTAGGGTGCGAAATCTGGCTGGTGCTAGTTCCACGAAAACTTTGACCTCGATCAATGGCAGTAGCATGTCTTCCAATGCCCGTGCCTGGTGTGATGTTCATACCATCCGCAATAAGAGCTATTTCTCCTGCAGGTAAATGTGATGTAGTGATGTTATGACACATTTATGTTTTGAACGGTAAAACATATATAATAGACGAATAGTTATCGGTGTGATGTTGTGATGTCATGAAAAATTTATATTTCTTTCAAATGGAGAAAAATATGTAAATATTCACATATTTGTCGCTTAGATTAACCAAAACAAGACACCATCTGTTTATGGTGCCAGTGTAAATATACCTTACATCCTTTCCTTTTTATTATCTTTTTATCACCATTTGATTTTGCAATTTATCATTACATACTAATTATATATCTCTTCTGCCATGTGCATAAATGTTGGGATTAATTCAAATCCTTAGCCTAAAAGTCCCAAAGAAATCGCCCCCATAGGTCCATACAAACACCCCCACTAATTAGTTTATAAATTATAACTTTAATACTTTCCACACAATGAAAAAGTTTCTTAAAGCATAAGAGATTACATTAGAGGTTTTGAAGACAAATAGAAACTAAAAAAAAAAGTTCCAACTACCAAAATCTCTTCCTACTCCAGGCCCTCCCTTCTCCTTTTCTAAAAGGACATCATGACAAGAGCCTCGCATGGTGCATGAAACAGCACCACCACACATGATCCGCCATGATAATCTTCGTCCATTATGTATGCGGTATGCCACAATGATACGGGTGTTCTCGGTCAAACGCCTGTGTGTTTGGCCTAAGGCCGGAGTGTGTGGTGGAGGGCGTCGCTGAAAGGCGACATCGCAATATGGTAATGGCTGTAAGAAGCCACTGGGTGGTTATCAATGGCAGCACCTGAGACTCAACAACCCCTAACAACTGAAGCTGCAAAAAGGGAAATGATAAGACTAGCTTAACCAATTCAAGATAAAGACTCCAAAAGGCTAACCACTCTGATCCTATCTTACTCGGTCGAAACAATAAACGTGAATAAATATTGGAAATGACAGTAGCATTTCTCACCTGAAACATCATCCTTCCCTCTAAGCCATTGTAGAGAAACTCTGGCCTCACTAAATTTTCCATCGCTTACAAGCCACCTAGGTGACTCTGGCAAGTAGATTACCAATAAAGCAAAGAAGACAATGGAAGGAGCAAAAATTATGCCGATCATAATTCTCCAGTTGGGTGAAGACTCCAGTGTCATCCAAAATATCATGCAATAGGAAAATACTATTCCAACAAAGAACATGAATTGTGGCATAGCTCCCAGTGATCCCCTCATATCTGCCGAAGATGTTTCGGATATATAAATTGGGACACAGGTGAAAACCAAACCACTCCCTGATCCTACAATTAGCCTAGCTAGAAGTAGAATGTAGATGTTAGGACACCACAGCATTAGGAGGCCACCCACCAATAGTAGTAGAGATGAGTATATCAATACAACACGTCTGCCAAGCCAATCTGCTAGTGATCCAGAGAATATCGTGGTTACAATGGCCCCAAAAACTGAAATTGCTACAGCTATCCCCTCAATAGAAGGTCCATCCTCCAAGTTAAATTCCTTTTCTATATGGAGATTAGCCTCTGTCAGATAATCAAAACTGAGTTTAGCATGATTGTTTGGCACGGCTATAAGTAATACTTCAGAAATTAATAGGTCTCTCATGGCAAATAAAACTAGAGCATGAGAATTTACCAATAACTGTCATAAAATCCCATCCAAGTAGCATATAACCAGTAGAAACAGCAACTGCAGAAAACACTGCTGATTTCATCATTTCATCAAATACTATGGCTTGTGACCTGAAAAATATGGATACTTGTGCTTCAAAATTGAATCTAACCAATCAGTTTTTTCTTCTAAAACAGCCATTTTAGAAATGAAGTTTGATGCTTAGTATCTCTCATATATTGAACCAATACTCTGTTGAGGTGCAGCCGGTATCACGTTGTGCATCAGTATCCCATACATAGGGATATGGTATTGGGAAGAATTGGTTTAATCTCTTAAGAGCATGTATAACAGTCCACCTCAGGCCTCAGCAGTCTCTCAGCCATCTCTAAGGTCTGCCATTTAGGATACGGGGTGATGTGGAGGAGATAGAACATGCATAGATATTTGAGCCGCCTCCAAAACAAGAGTCGACTCTATACGAAAATTAAGAAACTTTACATGTGAGCAAATTACCAATAAAAACATAAAATATCTCTACCATTGTATATGTTGTCTCTAGTGTTGTCTCTAGGTGACATGGCAATAGTTAGAGACAACTGCTATATCAACCATTGTACATGCTCTAATAACAAGGGTGAACCTAAATTAACTCCAAGAAACAGTTTAACAAAAATAAAATCCTTTATTTATTGTGTAAGGTCGGTATTTCCAAAAAAAAAAATTGCATATAGTAAATACACTAGCGTACACTTCACACACACACACATGTATATATATATACAGCCTCATCATGCAGATCTAGGCATGCATATATACACTTATGGTCTTGCAATCACCCATTCAATCATTGGGTAAATCAAGATCGTACATATACATCGACACCTCAGAAATACAGAGCACCACAACCAGCACCAAGCCTAGCAGAAAATCTCACGGTGGCTCTATTGACCAAGCCACCTTATTAGTCAACGCGCACAATAACAGTTGCGTAACCTCACTTCACCAGGAGCACCATTTCAGCTCAGAGACCTCAGTACACCATTCATTCCCAGTACACCATTCATTCCCCCAAAACTCCCCACCTCTATGAAGAGTCAGTACCAGAGGAAATCATCTCGAATCCGTGACATAATCACCCAAATCCCAGGCTGCTGGCAGACGGACACCATGAACTGAAGATACAATCCCGACAGAAGCGAGAGCTCCCAAAACGGGAGCCTTCTTTTCAAAAGGAGAAGGAAATCCCATCGCAAAATCGAATATGTGCAAGAGCACAGTCTAGTCCTAAAGCACTACTATCTCTGGATAATGAATTGGTGAATCCGATCCCAAAACTAAGAAAATTCAAAATTCCATCACAAAATTGAATGTACGCAAGAAGGGAATCCATCCATAGATGTGGGAATTAATTGGAGAGGATTCGACCGGGCTAGAAAATTATGGCATGGAGCAACCGGGGTGGCTCACCCTTTGCTCCGGCGGCACAGCTTGGGCTCGGAGCCGCTGACCACCAGTCCACCACCACACGGCCGGCCGGCGCAACGGCGGCCGCCCGCGACCTACACCGAGAGGGAAGCGGTTTGGGACATGGGGTGCAGGCAGAGAGGAGTTGGGAACCGAGAGGGTAGGGCGGGGAGGAGGCGGCGCTGTGGTAGTGCTCTCCGGTCGCCGCTCATGGCGGATGGGGAGGAGCAGGGGAGAGGAGGCAAGGCAGAGGCAGGAGCCCGGAGGCCGGAGCCAACTGGGGGTGGGCATTCGGTTATATCGGTTACTTCGGTTCGGTTACTTCGGTTTCTAAAAAATTCGGTTAGTGAAAAATGAAAACCGAAATCTTCTCTAAAATTTTACTAACCGAACCAAATTAACCGAATTATTTCGGTTCGGTTAATTCGGTTTTCAGTTATTAACCGATCGTTTCAAACTAACACAATAACATAGATTAACATAGTCACACAGTGATACAATCGTACAATCATAAATCAAACGAGCAAAGAGTGAAACAACAGATGACAGATCGAACAAACAAAGAACAGATCGAAGCACATACTTGCACCAACGCTTGGATCCCATTCCCCCGACCGGTCGGCGAGGCTGGCTAGGGCGCTAGGCGATGGGCCGACGGCTAGGCGACGCTGGAGGCGACGGAGGACGGGAGGCAAGGCAATGGGGGCTGGAGGCAACGGGCTGACGACGGGGATGGCTAGGAGACTAGGCGAGGCGGGAGGCGATGGGAGGCGACGGCCGACGGCGGGGTGCCGGATGCGAGCGCCAGCGGCAGCATGTGGCGGCTGGAACTGGAAGCCTGGAGAGTGGCCGAGTGGGTCAATGGGGGGCGATGTCTAGGGTTGGGGCGACGGGTTGTGGGCTTCTGGTGGGCCGTGGGCGGGTCAAGGTCAGATGGCCTCATGAGTCATGGGCTGGCAGCTAGCTAAATTATACACTGAACTGAAGTGGGCTGGGCCAGCTATGTATTGACTTCGGTGGTTCGGTTTTTCGGTTTCCACATATTAAAAACCGAACCGAACCTTATTAACCGAACAGTTCTAAAAAAAAAACCAAACACTAACCGAAAAACCGAAATAACCGAAAATTTCGGTTAATTCGGTTCGGTTCGGTTTGGTTTTTCGGTTAACGGTTTTTTTTGCCCACCCCTAGAGCCAACTGTGAAGCCGGCGAGCTCAGCTCAGCTCAGCTCAGGTGGGCTCGTGGGTTGTGGCCGGCCCACTTAGGCCATTCGGCTTAGAAATTTGCTTAGCTTGTCTTGTGAAATGAAAATTTGAGGACCCTCGCAGAATATGGAATAAAACTTTAGAATATTTTAGGAATATTTTAAATGACTACATAGTGTTAAAACGAAAGATTTGTATAAAAGTTGATAAATTCCAAATCGAATCAGCTGGCTTTTAAAACGGAAAAACCCACCTAAATAGAGAAAATAAAAGATATTTATTGATTAATCAGAGCTAATCAAAATTAATCGAAACCTGTCAGTAATCGCTGCCGAGCGGAGGACTACCCATTAGAGAGTAATCGGAGATTAATCGGAGAATAATCATGGATTAACCGTGATTTTTAGAATATTGGTTCTAAGCGAGTGAGCAACCCCTATTGACAAGCACACAACCATCAGAGGGATCTATATCCCATGACATTGCATTGTCAGAGGAGCACAGTGATCACTGTGAGGAGAGATGTCAAAGGGGTACCGCAGATACGGTGAACGGTTAATGTAGCAAAATACGGTAGCAAAAAATCTTTTATCCAACGGCTCACGATGTAGCATACGCCGACATTAACAATGGAATGTCAGAGGATCACGGTCCAACACACATACATCAGCCGCGCTTGCATTGCAGGCTCACTGCGATCGATGGAGAGATCGAGAGATCACGAATGACAAGAACGGCAGGGACACTTGTATGGCGATGGTCGCCTTCCCGTCCGGAATGAGATGAGTAAAGGAAATGGTCGATTTGACTCGGACGCAACCGAACAATCCATCAGCGTCAGCGCCAGGCAGGCATACATGCAGCACGGATAGACCCAGGCAACGATCGCACACCTAATTAACCCTGATCAATGATCATCGAGTCACAAGTCAAAACAACCCCATCCTCTCCTACTAACAAATTAAATTCCCAGCTCAATTTAATAGATTTTAGGTAGGAAAAATCAAACTCGGAAGCCCCCATGCATAATCTGATGGATTGTATGTTTTTAAATAGGCACTTGTAGTTGAAAAAATTGACAATTTGACACTCTAAACGTGTGTAGTTCGTTAAGTATGCCATTTGTGTGTATGACACGTGTGACCATCTATGTGTATCACATCGGGACATAGTGATATTTTAGCGAGCATTAATGTTGAGAGTGGCAAATAATCAAAGGAAAATATTTAGTGCAAACTCAACAATCGGTGCAAACATGAAAACTTCGAACCAGAGCCGTCGGATCCGCGTTGGATGGTCCAGATGGAGCGCAGGCTGGGAGGCGGGCTACGAGTCGGTTTTCTCAGGGGTGAACCGCGAGCTGGATGCGCTGAACCGACTAGATAAAAATCCCCCTCCGTCTCTTCGCGCTCTGCCTCTTCGCCTGGCGATGGCGTCGCTAGGGGGCAACCCTAGCATACGGTGGCCGGCTTCCAACCCCGACGGCGGCAGCGGTGGCCGGCTTCCACCTCCACTCGAGACAGGCAACGACTCCCTCTCTCCATCCAACGCCTTCCCTCCACCCGAGACCGACCCGCCTTCCCTGCACCCAGGGGCGGATTTAGGCCCAGGGCACCCTGGGCCGGTGCCCTGGGCTTGGCCTGGTAGTGCTGAATATCCCCATATAGGAATTGGGCTTGGGCCAAAAATTTGAAGGCCCAGCCGGCAGCCACCCAAGGCAGTGGGCACCTAGGTTTGCCCCGGCCTTGCGCCCTTGCCCACGCAAATGCGCACGGCGCACGCCCTCGCTCGTAGCTGTGCGCCGCGCCGCCGCCAGCCTCCTCGGGGCTCGGTCCTCTCCTCGCCCTCGCGGCTCGCCGCTCACGCCCCTCGCCGAGTCGCCGGCATCGCTCGTGCCGGCCGTGCGCCGTCGCCGCCTCGCCGGCGACGATGCCCCTGCGGCCCCGCCGACCGGCCCTGTGCCCGGCGCCTCCCCGTTCGCCGCCCGCCGCCCGATGGCCGCCCCGCGCACCGCCAGTCCGCCACGGCTGACAGCTCTCCAGTCTCGACTGCTCCGTCTGGCCTCCGCGGCTCCGGCCTCCCGCCTCCGCAATTCCACATAGGCACATAGACGAGGACCGAGGTGAATTGTGAATTTGTGAATTGTGATTGAGTGATTAAATGATCTGTGATTTAGGACTTAGGATTGAGCCATTGGTGAATTTGTGATTTAGAATTGTGAATTGTGAATTTGTGAATTTGTGACTTAGGATTGTGAATTTGTGAGCAAATGATCCATGATTTAGGGCTTAGGATTGAGCATTTGAGCCATTGAAGATTGCTAAATTAACTACTTCATACTTCCGGTCGATTATTTATGCAGATATTGAGTAGAGGATGAAGAGAGCACGAACATTGGAATGTTTTTATCAACCGGCACTTACACCAGTGACATCACAACCAAGTTCCAATGAAAATCCCCAAGAAACGGTGGAAACCGGAGCAAGTAACAATCGTCCACCTCCAACTGAAATCCTTGTTGAGGCTACGGCTACTGTCTTTGAGGCTAAAGATGCCGCCTATTGTTTTATATTGCTATCTTTTCAAGCAATCAAGACGTGAAAATTGCCGCAAGATGAAGCTACCTCTTTCTAGTGGTATTTAAAAATACTTGCTCTAAGTTTTGCTTACTATTAACTTGGTTATTTGTTCATGTCGGTAATATTGATTTTTTAAAAAAATTCCTAGGCTTAAGATCTATGGCTACTATTGATGAAGGCTTGGAAGAAGCGAATCTGTCTTAAAAAAAGGTACTATATTATTTTTAAAAGTAGCAAATTTATCTTTAAGTATGTCACTTTTTAATGAATCTAATTAAGGTGTGTAATTGAACAACTTTCATCCTACATTTATTATGAACACCATTTATCCTTTGCTCTAGCAACTATATTTAGTGGAATTTTGCCTGGGGCTTATTCAAATCCTGGATCCGCCACTGCCTGCACCCAACGCCGGCAACTGCATGCCGACCACTGCACCCCGCCGCCCTCCACCACGACAGTGCTGATCGTGGATAGGGAAGGCCGCACATCGCTGCCTTGAAGCCAATGGAAGAGATGGTGTCTGTAGGGAAGGATGTCTTGGCCATATCCAGCTCAGTGTTGAGCCACGATGATGGTGTCAACGTATTGGGCATGTCTACGTCGGCGAGGCTCCATAATGGCAGTGCACCTAAGATTGATGGAAGAATGACCTCGCAGAAATCCACACTTTCATTTTGTGTAAGTATTGGGAGAATGAGTTCTTGATGAAATTGTGAATTTTAGGCAAATATGTGTTACTAATGGTAGAATTAATCTAATACAGGGGACACTATGCACACCGAAAGTTGCAAATCTTAGAAATCAATCGGCCATTGGAATGGAGTTTCCTGATTTGAGCTCGGTTGTGAAATTCTATAAAGACTATGCTCATGATGCTGGATTTGGGGTTCGTTTCGGACAACAAAAGAAGGTGGATGATGAGGTCGTGTGGAAGAGATTCTATGGCTCGAGAGAAGGCTTCCGGGTGGATCGTGACAATACATCGAAGGAACCAACCAACAATTGGGTAAGAAGAAGAGGAAATACGATCAAAAGTTTAGCAGACGCGGATGTGAGACCATGATATGTGTTGTACAGACCAAAGAAAGGAGTGGTGGCCGGTGTGGGGGCGTTAGGGAGAGGGCATGCATCCCGGAGACGACCTAGAGAATAGCGGCGCAGTGGCAGCGTCAGGGAGGACCGCGGAGCCATTCCGGCGTCGGGGAGGACGACATACGTTGGGGAGGACGGCATAGCCGTGTCGGCGTCGGGGAGGACGGCGGAGCCGTGCCAGCGTCGGGGAGGACCGAGGGCGGCGTGCCGGCGTCGGAGGGAGGGCCGAGGGAGGCGCGGCGGCGTCGGAGGGAGGGCCGAGGGCGGCGCGGGCGCTGGTGATGGGAAGGAGGATTATTGGGCGCGCCAGCACGGTGGGTGGCTAACCCTAGAGTAGAGAGGGGGATTTGCATCTGGCCGGTTCAGCAAGCTCGTAGTTCACCCCCGAGAAAACCGACTCGTAGCCCGCCTCCCAGCCCGCACTCCATCTGGACCATCCAACGCGGATCCGACGGCTCTGGTTCGAAGTTTTCATGTTTGCACCGATTACTGAGTTTGCACAAACATTTGACACATGAATTTTCCCAGCAAAGCGAGCTAAAGATGATAGGTATTAATTCATACAGGTACAGGGGAAAAGATCGTTGTTCCAAACGGACCGGAAGCAAATATTTTGATAGCTCGAAAGATATATGTGTAGCCCTCCACTACAGGAAACGAACTCTACGTGGGTGGCCAGAAAACTCAGTGTCGGCGGCCAAATACCAGCCGCCGACACAGACAGAGTAATGTCGGCGGCCCAATAGTGGCTGCTGACAAGGCTCATCCCCCTCCCGCCCCCCGGATGAAAATTCAAATTTGGAGCCCGCCAATTAGTCTATGTCAGCAGTCAAATCAAAGCCCCCAACATTTCCCCATCCACCAGACGGAAGAATAAGGGTTGAACAGGACAACGTTAAAGCGGTCCCACGAGTCAGTCAGGCGACGTCGCTACCATGTGGGGCCAGCAGGCTGCAAGGGAGCTATAGACCCCCTCTGTGTCGGCGGCCAGTTATGGGGCCACCTTTGGAAGCACCGATCGACATTGGTTGGGTCTATGTCGGCGGCCAAATCCCTGGCCGCCGACACAGACCCTCCTCCCCTCAAGCCCGCCTTCTCTTAGGCCCTCCCCTGAGCCCACGGGGTCTAGGCTAGGTGCCAAGTAACTTCCTAGGTCATGCAATGGGCATGAGGGCTCATTGGACCGGGGAGTGCCGTCTCGGCTCGAACTCTACGGGGTTCCGTAGAGTTCGAGCCGAGACGCCTCATGCACCTAGGATTGACCCGACAAACATGATTCAAATCGGAACAGTCTATGCAACCATGGGGCTATAATGACTTCTGAGACCTTTGTTTTATTTTTTTTTCCCCGAAGGGGTGCCAAGAAGGCCACCCATTTATTCATAGTTGGAAACAGAGTGCATACATAAGGAAAAAGAAAAGGAAAGAATGGAATTAAAAGGAAAGCAAATTAGATCAGAAATAAAGAAAGAAATAAAAAAATTAAAGCAAATTGGAGAATATGTTCTGTTTTCTGATATGGACACAATTTTACATATATAGGCCACAAGTCAGCAGTTCTTTTTATTCATGTGACACTGAAACATCCCATGCATCATATATATACATATATATATATATATATATGGCCATACCGGCGGATACAAGCATGAACGCGCGTGATGCAACGCCGCATATATATATGCATGCATGCATGGCCATGCACGTAGGTAGGAGTACGTAGCTAAGCGGCCGATGAGGTATTCAGGTGCAGGTGGGCACGGGGAGGCGGCAGGCGGCGAAGAGGCGGCGCGCGTTGGGGCTGCGGATGTAGCCGCCGTAGTTGGGGCTGCGCGCGTACGCGCACAGGCACCGCTGCTGCGCCCGCAGCTGCGCGCAGCACGCCGCCGGCACCGCGCCGCCGAACAGCGCCGGCCCCGCGCACGGCGTCAGCAGCGTCGGGCTGCACGCCGCCGCCGCCGCCTCTCCCGCCGCCGCCGCCATCGCCAGCGCCGCCACCACGGCGGCCGCCACCGACGACGACGACGACGGCCTCATCATCTCGTAGTACGGTCCGGCCGTATATAGTACGTAGCTATGGTTAATTGTGCCTTTGCTCCGAGTCCGAGCTAGGGGGTTGTGTGTTTTGAGTGAGATTCCCGGCCGGCCGGAGCTAGCTAGCTAGCTGGTATTTATAGGCGGCGATCGGCGGCGCCGCCCGTCGGCATGCGCGCGACCGAGATGTGGGATGGATATGGGGTATGTGGAGCGGACACCGTGCGTGCATGCATGCGGGTACGTGTCCACGATGACGCGCGCGCGCGGCGCCTGGATGCACGCGTGCGTGCATGCATGCATCAACAATCAACAATGTGTCATGTATGTTCGTTGAGAGAGTAGAGTGAGTGCGGTTTCATTTAATGCTGGTTGTGTTGTGTGAGCTTCCGTGGCATGGCGATTGCAGGTATGTTACCATCAACATTCACGGAGTATTCATACGCGAGGACAATAACGATAGTATAAACATTCATTGCAAACCAATGTTATGCGTAAAAATAGTTCGGACTCTCGTTACAATTAACGCATGTCCAAATGAAAATGTGATAAACAATGACACAAACCACCACGGCAAACATTAGTAAACCTCGCGGCTCGAAACGACAAGACAAAAAGAAAAACTATCAGAAGAAGCCAGTATCGATTACCGGCCATCAAGACAAGGCTGTCAATACTGCTCTGTTCAGAGAGGAGCTAGCATAGTCTAGACGGTTTGGCCATCAAGAAAGCTTCTCTCACCGACCAAATATAAGACAACCAATATAGGCAGCGTTGTCGACGTCAGGGTTGGACGCGTCTCTCTCAACAGCCACATATGGAGGGACCATAGAGAGAGATCAGTTACATGTCTCGACGACTCGCTTTAGTCGGTCGAGAAAAAGACTAGTAAGGTTCACACACGTGACGTTGCAGGCTAACTCCCCTCTCTCAACGACCTAACGGGCGCCATCGAGAGAGAGAGGAGCTAGCCCGCACTGTTCCACGGTGTGTAGGGATGGACCTCTCTCGAGAGCCAACTTTAGACCATCGAGGAAACTTAGTTACAGAAAAATAACTTAAAAAATACAAAAAACACAATTTTGCAGCTGTTGCCTCCCAGTAGCAGCAGTTGCACCTACAAAACCCAGAACACCCACGTCATGTATATATGTCCACAGTTGCACATACTCATCCACGTTTCTACATCCATCACATGAACACGCATATTTCATTCTCATCTACATCTAAAATAACTCAAAACTAAACACATCAACATAACCAAACAATGTTTGACATTAACAATACGCATAATCATAATTTCATCACATGGAAAGTCACCAAGACGACATAAAACACCATTGTTCGACACATGTCACCTTGTTCCTATGGCTCGCTCGATGCGGGGGGTGGGGTGTGGCTCGATGCGGTATACATCGGAGGGCCATCGTCGAAGGGATTGTTGATGAAGTCAACATATTGGCACCCTGATGTAACGCCCTCCTACCCATGAGTTGTACCTAATTAAAGCCGAAATGGAATCCTATATATTCAAACACAAGCTCATTAGATGTATGATGGTGAAATAATGGATCAGTAGATGGTTTGAGCTGGATTAACTTACCACATCCATAACGACCCCGAAACTACCCTGTGCGGGAGGTGTGCCCACATAGTCACCTGGTAGAGGAGGCGACCCGTCGTAGGCACCTTGTAGGGGAGACAGTCCTCCGTATCCACTGCGATATGGTGGCGAACCCTCGTAGACACTTGGATGACCACCGGTACTGCTCGGGCTAGTCTAAACATTTATAAGATGTAAAAGTGTCAACTAGCTAGATACTAAGAGAATTATATTTTTGAAGTTTAGAGACATTATTCTAGCCAGTCAAGAGAGGTTCTTCAAGTAGGCGAATCTGGCCTCGAATTTCGCTCGCTGTCTGGCTATCTCCTCAACCTGCCTATTGCGTCCCTCATCCACGGTCCTCAAGCTCTCCTGCATCACATACATCGGTCATCGTTGTTGCTTCCCTCTCCTGCTTCCTCTCCCTCTGGATTCGCGCCTCGCATCCCAATGGCTCTCAGCATATGTGTGGGCAGCCCGCATGACGCGTATGTAATCCTCGAACCTGCAATAAAGCATTGTGAGTAGTTACGAAATTTCAACTGAGATGGGTTGTAGAATTGATAAATGATCCTACCTCAGGTGGTCCTGGCCCATTGCAAGCCTACAGTGAGCCTTCCCACCCATAGCTTGGTGTATAAGCAGAAGGTTTAGTGGCTCCTTCTTCGGGTTGCTTTCTTGCCCGTGCTTCTCGAGGTAAGCTTGAACGCGAGACACAATACATGAGGTGGAACTGTCGACGGTTGGGATATCGGTCCCAAGTCAACTAAGGTTCTTGAGAAAGGGAGATAGAAGACTCTACCGAGCAAGGCAAACAGCAATCAACGAGCAACAGGGAGACACGGGGTTTTTATCCTGTTTCGGGTTCGACACATGTCACCTTGTTCCTATGGCTCGCTCGATGCGGGGGGTGGGGTGTGGCTCGATGCGGTATACATCGGAGGGCCATCGTCGAAGGGATTGTTGATGAAGTCAACATATTGGCACCCTGATGTAACGCCCTCCTACCCATGAGTTGTACCTAATTAAAGCCGAAATGGAATCCTATATATTCAAACACAAGCTCATTAGATGTATGATGGTGAAATAATGGATCAGTAGATGGTTTGAGCTGGATTAACTTACCGCATCCATAACGACCCCGAAACTACTCTGTGTGGGAGGTGTGCCCACGTAGTCACCTGGTAGAGGAATAGATACTTGGATGAACATTTATAAGATGTAAAAGTGTCAACTAGATATTAAGAGAATTATATTTTTGAAGTTTAGAAGACATTATTCTAGCCAGTCAAGAGAGGTTCTTCAAGTAGGCGAATCTGGCCTCGAATTTCGCTCGCTGTCTGGCTATCTCCTCAACCTGCCTATTGCGTCCCTTATCCACGGTCCTCAAGCTCTCCTGCATCACCTACATCGGTCGTTGCTGTTGCTTCCCTCTCTTGCTCCCTCTGCCTCTGGATTCGCGCCTCAAATCACGATGGCTCTCAGCATGTGTGTGGGCAACCCGCACATTGTAATCCTCGAACATGCAACAAAGCATTGTGAGTAGTTATGAAATTTGAACTGAGATGGGTTGTAGAATTGATAAATGAGCCTACCTCAGGTGGTCCTGGGCCATTGCAAGTCTACAGTGAGCCTTCCCACCCATACCCTAGTGTATAAGCAGAGGGTTTAATGGCTCCTTCTCCGGGTTGCTTTCTTGCCCGTGCTTCTCGAGGTAGGCTTGCACGCGAGACACAATACATGAGGTGGAACCGTGTTGTTCTTGCCTGT
Organism: Raddia distichophylla; assembly: GCA_005191435.1. Lineage (NCBI taxonomy): Eukaryota > Viridiplantae > Streptophyta > Magnoliopsida > Poales > Poaceae > Raddia > Raddia distichophylla. The sequence goes on along the minus strand of SPJY01035151.1, from coordinate 583,015 downwards.
CCTCAAGCATCGATCGTAGCTTCCATGAGGCGAGAGCTCACACCTTCATCACTATTTTCTAGTACTGTCGTCCCCAGTGAGCTCACACAGCTGTCACCAAAACTTGGTCCCCAACGATTGTTCGGCTGGAGTTCAACCACTTCATCGTAGTTACTTGAGTTTTGAGGAGGAAGGAGGAGAAGAGGAGGAAAAAGGAGTTGATGATAATTTGGTCCAAATTGTTCACAATGGTATACATATATGAGAATCACAATCCTGTAACGGTATGGGGGAGATTTTGGACTTTATAATGGTATATCGTCTAAGTGACAACTCTCGGGTGGCATCTGTCTAATTAATTCTAAACAAACCTTTAAAACCTAATCATTTGAGGAAAGGAAAGGTAAGGTATCGCTGCATTGACGAACCAGGGGAGGGGGAGTTTGGGATGGAATAGATCAAGAACAAGATGGAAAAACCCACATGGACGTACAAATGTGAGTGTAGGGAAGCATGCAACTAGCCAACAACTGTTCTAGAATTTTATCGCTTACACACCTAATTTACTCTATTTATCTTTCTTTATATGTTCTTTTGTTCCTGTCAAGCCAAGCCAATGAAAATTGGTGAGCTAATCTTCTACTCCAGTAATTGAACATCTCTAAAGCCTCAACAAATGTCCGGATCTCGGGTTAACTGTTTAGCTCGATCATGGAAAAAAAAAGTGATATTGGGTCCGGTTTGCTAGTATTTTGGTACTTGCTTGATTGTTTGAAAGGATTAATACACCACTTGAGGCTGCTTTCGAGCTCAACTACGAACAGTCTCTCACCCGTTTTGGAATTTAGTCTGGATCTAAAAATAGGGCCATGCGTGTTGGATGAACATGTGTGTGTGCGTGTCTATGGTGCAAGTTTGTGTGCGTCCACATTGCATCCTTTTAAGGGAAAAAAAACAACGTCATTCGACTTAGGCCTTGTTCTTTTCAGCTTAACGGCTTAACAGCTTAATGACTTATCTACGTTCTGAAAAGACATATGATTTGAGTTTGTTGGGTTCGTTTTTCACTGTTTTGAAGGTGGGTCCTAATGTTTTAAAAAGCAAGTCAAATGAAATGGAACTGAATCTCAAGACTACCTCAAGAATCTTTTGAAATTCAGTCATTTCAGCCGTTCAGATCAGAAATAGGGCCATGTGTGTTGGATGAACCCGTGTGTGCGTGTCTATGGTGCAAGTTTGTGTGCGTCCACATTGCATCCTTTTAGAGAACAAAACAACGTCCATGGCCTTAGTGTCATACAACGAGTTACATGTTTTGTTATTCTAAAATCACAATGTAAAAGTTACATGGTTTCACTTTGTGACCACATAATTTTATTGCTATTTACCTTTCTATATCCAACACTTTTATCATCTTGTTTGGATACTCAATTTCTTGCAATGATCTATATTTTTTGTTTACCGTGGTTAGGTTTCTAGTTTTAGTTCACCAATCGTAGAGGTTGCACATATAGCCATTATCTATCCAAACAATGAAAAAAAATCTTTTTCTTTCATAACTTGTAAAATATTGTTATGTGGATCAAAATTATGCGCTAAAATTAGATCTTGATCGGTTTGATTTTCTATTTATCAACTCAAATCTAATATTCGAAGCCGGGTTAAGAATAATTCTCTCGTAACTCAAAGAAAACACATGCTCGAAATGCCATGTGAGGTACTACCTCAATTCCAAATTGTAGTTCACTGTTGACTTTTAGATATTCTGTTTGACCATTCATCTTATTCAAAAAATATATGTAAATATTATATATTTTGTTGTGATTTGTTTTATCATTAAACATTTCTTAAGCATGACCTATATTTTTGCATGTTTGCACTTTTTTTAAAATAAGGCGAACGATTTAAAAAACGTTTTAAAAAGCTAATAGTGAACTATAATTTGAAACGGAGCGTGCTCAACCCATGCAGCATTCTGACCATGGAACCGAGCGGCCACAGCAAGGGACAACGGAGTCTGACACGGAGCTGATCCCGTCCACCCTATCCACTCCATCCTACCCCCTCCTCCATGCACCTCGTCCACCGTTGCACCCCGACACTCTCTCCCTGCGCAATGGGCCCACACGCACCCCAACACTGTAGAGCCCGTGCTCTGGTCTCACGCGGCACATAAAAAAAGGCACTTTTCCGCTTCACCCCCTCGGACTTCCCTGCCGTACCCATGGAGCCCCGCACCAACCATGCGTTCCGAAATAGGGGGGCACGTCAGGGGGTGGGGCGTAAAAGTTGTATTCGCCTCGTTCCTGAAAAATATCCCCTTTCTTCTTCTTCCCCGGCTCGCCCCCCCACCCCTCACACACTCCGCCTTCGTTCCCCTTCTCCCCTCGGCTTCGAGGGTTTTTTTTCTTTCTTTTTTTCCTTTTTTTTTCTTCTTTTTTTGGTTTGGTTTTTTCCCTTTCCCTTCCGGGCTGGACTGATCCTCCGGCCGAGCCCTAATAATCCCGCCCCTGACCGGCGGTGAGGGGGAGCCGATCGCCATGCAGCAGCAGCAGCAGCAACAGCGGATGAAGCAGGCGGCGGCTGCGGCTGCGGCGGCGCAGCAGCAGCAGCAGTTGATGCAGCAGGCGCTGCTCATGCAGCAGCAGCAGCAGCAGCAGCAGCAGGCGGCGGCGGCGGCCGCCGCCGCCGCCGCCCAGCCGCCGCCCATGTTCCCGCCGCACCACCAGCACCCTGGCCTCCTCGCCGCGCCGCAGGTGGGCTCTCCGCCCCCGTCCCTACGCTCGATCGCTCTCTTTTGGTGGTTTTAGGGTTGCGTGCTGGGATCCGTCTCGTGGGGGTTTGGGGGTGAGCTAGGGCTTTCCGTGGGATGATTCTTGTGGTCTCTGGGTTGGGGAAATTTGGTTGAATTTTGGGGGTTTAGTTATTTCCTGGTTCGGGTTTGTTGAATTTGCCGCCTTTGCCTCACAATTTTGCGTGCTCTCCTGTTTAGGACATTTTCGTGCGCGAGAAATTAGATTTTTTGGTAGGGTTTGTGGAATTGGTGTTTTGGTTGGATTGGGTAGCCTCTGGGTGCTTCCACTTGAGCGGGTTTCAGATCTTTTGCATTATTATAAGCCAAGCAGCAGTTTTCCCGCAATTATCATGTTTTTTAGCGCTGTTCAAATTTCTATTTACTTTATAAGTCAAACATGATAGGGGTCCTCATGTGACCGATTTGGAGGTTTTGCCCGACTGCCTGAGTGTGTCGTCACGCGATCAATTTGGAGGTTTTGCCTGACTGCCTGAGTGTGCTGCGATGGATTAGTTTCGTATGACTGCCACTGTATTTACATGTTGGATCATGATTAAGTTTGAGGAGTGGGAGTGAGAGTTTTTGCTCAGTAAATGAGGCACCTTTGCAATCTTCTCGGGGTGGCGCTATGTGATGTTTCTTAGGTGATATGGTGCCTAAGATGTTTGTGCTTTCAGTGTTAGTAATGTTTTAAATTCGTTGTAGACAATTTGAAGCTAGAACGGTGAATAAATTAGTCAGGTAATTGCTAACTCGGTCACCATTGGGGGGTGATTACACTTTGGTTGCATTTAATCACATAGCATTGCACATTTCATGGTGGTGTAATGATGTTGCCGTTCCTTTGCCTTTTTCATCCTGTTGGTGATAGGATTGTCACTTTAGTTAATTTAGTGTTTAGTTTTGGAGGCCTGTGGTGGTGATGAATAATGATATGACCAGTGTCCTTATGTACTTGATTCCCCCTTTGGTCTGTACAGGGATGCTTTATGTTAATTATACATGTACCAGTGTGAAATGCTACCTAAGGAATATGATTGACTCGTTTGAGTTAACATTGCAAAATTCAGCTGAACATGTTCATATGAAGATGCAATCTTGAACATTGTGAATGTCATCTTTGACTGAGTACAGCAAGTTTTTCTTACTTGTTGGTATCACCTAGCTATTCACAGTCCTGGATAGCCTTTTATATTACATGATTGTTGACTGGCTAGATCTTCTAAGCCTACCTTATCACATTTGTATTGTTTATATGATTTTGATGTCTGATTCTTACATGGTTTTGACTTTCACTGTTTGCTTATCCCTTTTTGTTTCAAAATTTTAGAACTGTATGAGTTGTTAACAATTTTATTATTGCAGATAGAGCCCATCGTTAGTGGAAACCTGCCTCCTGGGTTTGATTCAAGTACATGCCGCAGCGTGTAAGTGACTGCTTTCTGTCGTCAGTAAGGGAACTTGTTACTTTCTGTCATTGTACCCTAGTGATTGCTTTACTGTTACTTTTATTAATAAAAATGTCAGATAATTCTTTGTTTATTGTGGGCAGCATTCTCTACATCCTCAAATAGTCAACTCCAGTACTCCACATTGAATATGTTCTAAGTAGTTAGTGCGCAAAGTTGTGGACCTGATTGTCCTAATCAATTTCTCTTCTCTATGTTGTAACATAAAACTGTTAGTTACCTCCTTCCCTATATTAGTATTCTCTGGTGCTCATCATTAATGTTCTGAGCAGGTATGTTGGCAATATCCATCTTCAAGTAACGGATTCCTTACTTCAGGAGGTCTTCCAAAGTGTTGGTCCTGTAGAAGGATGCAAACTCATACGAAAAGAAAAGGTTAAATTTGTACTGTTTCAAACAAAATTAACAGAATCATTTTCTTGTGATTGTAGATACAATGTTTTTCTCTAACGTATTGTAAAGGCAGTGCAGTATTTCACCAATTACTCTTCCATAGAAAACTAAAGCTACATTTTGCTTGCGTGCATGTTTTAAATTATTTAACTAACTCGGTTGGCACATGAAACTATTAGTCATTGTAATATGAAATAATTTGATGTATGTATTCATTTGCCCATTTGTGCCCTTGCCTTTGAAACATTGTATGTGCTTAATTATGTAATATTCTCATAGGCCAGATACATACATGTATTCTCTCTATTGAGAAAGCTTCAACTTGCTGCATTCGTGTTTTTCAAGTGGATAATTTACTGATCATGTTTCATAGGTTGGTTAACCTTACGTGTGCCTAGATTGTTTGTGTTAATATGGTATCCACCTGTTTTGTCTTGCAGTCATCCTTTGGTTTTGTTGACTATTATGACCGTAGATCTGCTGCAGTTGCAATTATATCACTCAATGGCAGACACCTGTAAGTGTTGGTTTTCTCAATGCTAATTTCTATGAACAAATCCTAATGTCCTGCTTCTTTACACATTACCATATTATGATGCTGAATGACCAGATTTGGCCAGCCAATAAAAGTCAATTGGGCATATGCAAGTACTCAGAGAGAGGATACATCAGGTTTGAAACTGATAGATGAATTTTAAATCATGGAAACTATTTTAGGTCATGGAAACTGGGCTTTCCTGATGGCTGTTTGTTTACACAGGTCATTTTAATATTTTTGTTGGGGATCTTTGCCCAGAAGTCACTGATGCTACTTTGTTTGCCTTTTTCTCTGCATATTCCAGCTGCTCGTAGGTGTTCCATACCTCTCTGCATCCCAAATTTTTTACTGTGCAATCTACAACATTGTAACTTGAATAGTTTGCTACTTGTGTATTATATGTATTTTCTGCCTTATCAGTTTTGCTGGGTAACTTCTGCAGAGATGCCAGAGTTATGTGGGATCAGAAAACTGGACGTTCCAGGGGTTTTGGTTTTGTTTCTTTCAGGGATCAGCAGGTAATGTTATAATGGCAATTAAAACCTTATTGTGTACTTTATGAATATATTGAACTTCTGTTTCATCATCTTACATTGTTTTTTGTCATCAGGATGCTCAAAGTGCCATAAATGAATTGAATGGTGTGCTCTCTCTTCCTTGTTTCTAGCTATATCTTATTCTGGAGGCATAAGGCTGCTTTAGTAATGTGATTATGGATCTCTTGTTGTGCGCAGGGAAGTGGCTGGGCAACCGCCAAATTCGTTGCAATTGGGCAACAAAGGGTGCTAATGCTGGTGAAGAGAAACAACCTACAGACTCCAAGGGTTTGGTGGAGTTGACAAATGGATCATCTGGTGAACATACATCCTTCTGTTCCAGAGCTGTTTGTGTTGTTATATGTTTAATATATGATATATGATTTTATAATAACAGTTAACAATCAAGATGTGTATGGTTTATCCTTACTGGTAGGTTTCTAATTTAATTTTGCTCTTTAGGGTTGAATTTTTTATTTGTCTGCTCCATTCATTTCGAAATACAGGTTTCTGTGTTATTTTTTAGGCAGGCCATGAAATGAGATAATGTTTTCCTTCTCACGTAATCTTTGTACATAAATTATTGACGCTCCTTTAGCTTTACACTTTATTGAATGCAATAAACTACTGACCACTAAATAGTTTCATCCTTTTCTCTTATGCAGAAGGCGGAAAAGAGAATCAAAACGAAGATGGTCCTGAAAATAACCCTCAGTACACCACCGTTTACGTCGGCAATCTTCCTCATGATGTAACATATCTCAATTATCACCGAATGCATTTTTGTATTGTGCGTATTGTAGTTGGTATTCCTTTTGGCCTGTTAATTAGTTTGATGGCTTTTTATCTATTGTAGGTCAACAGCAACGATGTGCATCGGCTTTTCCATTCCCTTTCTGTTGGTTCAATTGAGGAGGTCCGTGTAACACGCGATAAAGGATTTGGTTTTGTAAGGTATAGCACACATGAGGAAGCTGCGCTAGCAATTCAGATGGGCAGTGGCCAACTTATTGGTGGGAGGCAGATCAAGGTAATTTATCTTGAGATATTGCCATTTCTATTAGTAGATTAAGTATATAGATTATTTTTTATTTTGTTGGCAGGCTGAAAATTAGCTAGTAACAGTCAAGTATTTTTTACAGCATATTGTGCATGCTTGGCATTACACTAATAATGACAGAACTAAAGTTTATTTGTTCTATATTAGGATGAGCATGAAACACAGGTCTACTTCACTATATTAGCTTTGCATATACACTGAGTGGCTAAAGTTCCTTAGGTATAATAGGCGATGCAATAATAGTTTTTTTGTAGCTATTGAATTCCCACTCTTTCCAAATCTTGCAGTGTTCTTGGGGAAGCAAACCAACGCCACCAGGGACAGCCTCTGCACCACTTCCTCCTCCAGCACCGGCACCATTCACCTCTGGCGTGTCGGCGACTGACCTCCTGGCCTATGAGCGCTCTCTTGCACTGACCAAGATGGCTGCCTACCCGGCCCTGATGAGTCAAAATGCTACCCTGAAGCAGGCAGCGATAGGGATGGGCGCCGGAGCTAGCCAGGCTATCTATGACGGCGGCTACCAGAGCATCAATGGCGCCGCGCAGCAGCAGCAGCTCATGTACTATTAGAGTGACGACTCCATGAAAGCACAAGCAACCTGTCTAAGGATGCTCCCCCTCCCCCTAATATATACATAGTAGATGAAGCCTTGCCAGGACCCCATTTATTTTATTTTTCTTTTAATCCTTCTTGTTACCATCTAGTAATTTATCCTTTGGCTGCTGCCCTTTCTCCTCGGTTCGGGATGCCTGGTTATATATATAATACAATATAATGCTACTGTAGAACATATGTATTCGTAGAAACATGGAAATAGTTTCGGTGTCTCTCTGGCATATATATATGACTAATGTTATGTTTGTCTGCATTCTAGCTGATAGCTTATGAATTGCTGATTTGCTATCCTTTGTGCAATGTTTTTTTTTTTGTTTTGCATGGTTGGTAGCATTGCACTCTGATCCTATACAGAAACTTGTCGCACTGTGTCAAAAAAAAAAGGAAATTAGTCGCAGAATTCGTGGTTCAGTTTTAGAGCAGGTACATCAATCAAGCAACTTATGTAAAGTACGCTTCCAAGCGCAGAGTTACACCCATCTTTAGATAAATACTCTCTTTGTTCTTTTTTGTTTGACGCTTTTAACTTTTAGTCATGTATTTGACCATTCGTCTTATTAAAAAATATATAAATATTATTTATTTTGTTGTGATTTGTTTTATCATTAATGGCACTTTAAAAATGTTTTTTTTTGCATGTTTGTACTAAAGTTTTGAATAAGACGAATGGTTAAAGATGTGCGGCAAAATCAAAGGCGTCAAATAATAAAAAAAGAGGTAATATGTTCGTTCTTAGCAAATATGAGATTGAAGCATGTACCGCGCGTTCAAACAAACTACGAAACGACCACTGCCGATGCAAACCGCTTCAACAGCTTGCAGCTACCAGCAAACTCGTCTTCAACATGGACACGGACAGAATATTGAAAGTGGTTTATTTTTATCTAGCTAAAAAACTAATTTGAATTTTTTAGTCTACTTTTTTTGATAAAATTACCAAAATACCATTATGAAATTTCCACTTTGTCAAAATACCACTGATGTGTGTATGGCATGTGGGGTCCAATGTGTATATGACATATGGGGACAGTGGTATTTTGGCAAAGTGAATTCTTCTATAATAGTATGAGAGCAATTTCCCCAATTTTTTTTCTATCATCATCTCAGAAAACTATTAACAATAACATAAGCGAAATGGACTAATTTCGGCCCTGCCAGCTCTTGTGACGGAATCCATTTGAGAGCTTAATTGTATATTCTGTGGTAGCAGGTGGGGCCATATGTCAGTGAAGTGATTTTCCTCTTTCGTACCGCAGAGGATTCGCGTTCCCGTCTTAGCTGCATGTAACATCTGAACAATGAATGATTTTCTAGTCCAGAAAATACTTTGCATGCCATATCCAAATCTACCCTAATCCTTTTGGATGAATTAAGCTATGAGTTTTCGCAATGAGCACCGCTAAATCTTCGTCAACCAACGTACATCTAGTTACAGCAAGACATCAATTGAACAATTTAGGAAAGCTCATACTTCCCGGTTGGAAAGAGATCACTCCCATCACAAATATTTTATCGATTGAGATCGTGCATGTTAAAGTTTTAAAGCTTTATATATAAATATCTTTCTCGCATTTGTCGTAATTTTCGTTCACAGAAGAACAATTTTTTTGTTGTGCATACTGCACTTGCTATTTCTTTTGCCCTGTGCATGGATTATTTTGATTGTTTTCTATCTACCGGTTCAACAGTATTGATGCCCATAGCTCAATTGAGGGGGTTCGTTTAATAGGAAACAAAGGATTTGGTTTTGTGAGGTACGTACAGCACCCACGAAGAAGCTGCACTGCAATTCAGATGGGTATTGGTAGGAGGAGCATCACAGTGCTACCATACTACGCTTTCAGAAATTGACTATCCAAAAACAGATTGAAGTATATGTATAATGAGAACATATCCTGTGCAAACGGGGTTCCCGTGCAAACGCCGTGCAAACCAACTAGCAAAAGTCATGAAAAATTCTGAAAAAAATCATACACGTACTTCAAGTCATACTCCACCTATATATAAAATTTCAAGTTCAAATTCGTTATATTTAAAGCACAGCAAAAAAGAGAAAATTCTGACAGATTTTTTAGTATAAATCTGTCAGAATTTTCTCTTTTTTGTTACTGCTAAAATATAACGAATTTGAACTTAAAATTTTATATATAGGTGGAGTATGACTTGAAGTACGTGTATGATTTTTTTCAGAATTTTTCATGACTTTTGCTAGTTGGTTTGCACGGCGTTTGCACGGGAAGGCCGTTTGCACAGGATATGTTCTCATATAGATATGGGACG
>SPJY01035151.1:550821-570284 GCA_005191435.1 Raddia distichophylla | reverse complement strand
AATAATGATCCCTAAGCTTTTTAGCACTGAACCCACCATTTCTTTGCATCAAAGTGAGCTGTTTATGACTTGGATTACCATGCAACAGATATCAGGCCATCCAATTCCTATATAAAGCTAGGTTGCATGATTAGATTACTTCTCCATATGTTATACAATTTCAGGCTTTTACATTTCTCATAATGCACCTGGTTATCTATTATTTCTATTGTAGGGCTTATTATTTTTATTGTATCATACTAGGTAAGAATAAGGTAAGAATCTAACTCTACCTCTACTACTTTAAAGCATGGATTGGTTGTGGTGGTGGTGGCGGCGGCAGCAGTGCCAACTTGCAATCTCAGCCGTCCATCTCACCAGGACCAAATCCTGGCCCTTGTTCGCCACTCACACGCAACTGACCTCACACGATTTCCTCCCACCACCGCAGCCAACCGCCTCTGTACCCTCCCCCGGCCTCGCCTCCTATCCGTCCCCGTCCCCCGTCGCCTCCCCTTCGCCGATCGCCTCCGTGCGCTGCTGCCGCCCAGCCGCCTTCCCTGCCTCCTCCTCTCACCCTTCCTCTCCTCTCCCTTCACACGCGAGCGGCGGCGCCGCTCTCTTCTAGCTAGCTCGAAACCCTAGCGGTCCCACTACCGCCGTCGTACCCCAACTTCCTTTAAACGTCCATAACAAAGCATTGGCTGATGGATAGATTATTCTTGATGCTTGGATCAGACCTAAACGATCCAAGCTACATCACGTAACGTGCTATACTCTCGATCTGAAATGATCTCACACATATAATGTCTTTCCTACAAATCACACTTCATGCTTATATATTTTTACACGAATTATGTTTTTCTTTCATCCCTTTATGGTCCGTGGCAGAGCACGGGCGTTGTACTAGTATATATGTATGTCACAGTGTCACAACCTTTCTTCACCGTCCCACGGCCCATGCGGCCCAACACCACAGCCTCCACATGGGCTTCTTTTCTCCCCCGCCTCCTCCCCAATCCCCACACGCCCAGCCGGCCAAGGCACACCCAAACCCTTGTTCCCCAACAAAAGCACCCAACCTCCACTTCCTCAGGCGCCGGCCCATGGCTCCGCCTCCACTTCCTCCCGGCCGTCGCCTCCACTTCCTCGCCCCGGTGCCGTCCAGCCTCGACGCCTTTGTCCAGCCGCCGACCCACACGCCCCTGTGCTGTCCCGCCTCGGCGCCTCCGTCCAGACGGCTGCTGACCACCGGTCCTCACCCCCGCACTCTCTCTCCTCCCTCTCCCCTCCTCTTTGTTCCCCTCCCCTTCTTCTCTCCCCTAGCTATGGGTTTGTTGTGCATGTACTCATATTTTCAGGTTTGTTTCTTTTGGATTTGTTTTTCTTCTCGGGTTGTGAGATGAAATACAAGATTGGATTAAACATGTAGCAATAATCCCTGTCGATGGCAAAGAAGGGCCTCAATGTCTTTTATTGAAGCATTAGGTCAATTTACATACTGTGTAGGTCAGTAAACAACAGCTCATATGGCTCGGGAGTGTAGCACTACAAGAAGGGGGATGCCAACGAAGGGATCATCAAAGAAAATATTGAGGTCTAGCCTCTTGCTCCTCGTCTTCGACATCTGAATCCCCATTCCTCCTGTGCTTTCCCCATGGTTTTAAATATTGCACTATAGCGTTGCTATAGCCCTGATATAGCGTTTAGGACGCCTCGACTGCTACGCATCAGCTGTTCTAACAGTTTTTTCTGATATCGCTGATATATTCCGTCTATATACTCGATATTCACTTCAAACTATATGACCGTTGTTGCACAAAACAAATAAATTACTTATAAATTGGTAATATTGAGTAAAATCAACTATTGAGTATTCACCAAATCATATTTATAAACATACCTTACCCCTAAAAATACTATATAGTATATACTAATTAATAGTAATAAGAGTTTTTTTTCACCTCAGAATTGATAAAAGAGACTGAGTATGAATCAAAACTACATGTTAAAGATAGTGGTACGCTAGAAAAAAAGGTGATGAAATAAAAAAATATATGTGGATTTTATTATATTGATGTTATTCTAGTGTAAATATTTGTTACGTGTAAACCCTAAACCCTTCATAAAATTGCCGTTTCATGGAGCAGTGGCATGAAAAACCACTAGGTAATTTTGGGTACATGCTATTTAAAACAACCATTTCATAAAATCGCCGTTTAACGGAGTAGTGGCATGATAACCACTAGGTAATTTTGGGCTGATTCGAAAAATTTGGGAAAATAAATTATCAAACCCTAGAAAAAATTTATAAAATTCTAGAGTGAATTCAAAGTTGTAATATTTGTATGTCAACCATTTATTTATTGAATTTTACTTCAAAACACTCACCATTGAAGTGCTTGATTCGGACTTCGTGTTGACTGTTCAGTTGATAGCATAGTTTTCGTAGTGAACTAGCGATTGAAGCGTTCGTCTCAAATAGGCCTGATCATGGGAAGTCTGGCCTGAAAAACCCGGCCTAACTCAACCCGAAAAAAGCCTGACCTGGCCCGACCAGCGCATCGGCCCGAGCTTGGGCCTCGATTTGAAACCCATCGTCGGACCGGGTCAAACAAAAACTCAAGTTGAGACGTGGCTAGGCCGGGCTTGGGCCTGAAATTGAGGGCCGACGCACCGAGCCGATTGGGGATCGAGGCCTGGTCCCACAAGATCGAGCTTTTCCAAGCCCAGCCTAACCTAAGATTTTAACAGGTCTAGTCTCAGCCCATCTACCCTTTTGGCATATGTAATTCTTAGATGGTGGCTGAAGGCATCACGCGCGGCCCACCTTACTCGCTCCAAGAACGCCACTCCTCCGAGATTGCCTCAGGACGGACCCACCGTGGGGGGGCTTTGACCCCACGTAAAATTTTGGAGCCAACTTGTAACCATGGTTTGATAAATTGGGCCTTGGGTGGCAGGCCAGCCCACTAGACCTCGTCTTCAACAGACAGCAGCCCGTGGGCCGTGGCTAGGTCATACTCAGCCTCTGCGTTTCTCCCCGAGTGCCCGTCTGCCCGAGGCCCCGACCCGCCCGGCGCCCCGGGCCGGGCCGGGCTCGGGCCTGGTTTTTCGGGACCGGGCTTTTCCAGGCTCGGCCCGAAGCCCGGCCCGGCCCGGCATTTGAACAGGTATACTCCGAGATTGCCTCTCCTGAGGGCGGACCCACCATGGGGGGCTTTGACCCCATCTAAAATTTTGGAGCCAACTTGTAACCATGGTTTGAATAGAGACCCAACCCCGGCGCAGGCCGCCGCCCCGCCCACGGCAGCGGCGGACCCTCCCCTGTGCCGACGCCCGCGGCCCGCTGCCCCGCCCCTGCGCGGCTGCGTCCCCGCGGCCCCGCCACGACCCCGGCGCCTGCTCCTCGTCTCAGCTCACAGCACAGGTAAATAAATAAGTAATTGATGAATTGTAACTTATTAACCGATAAAGGGACCAATTCATTGGTTCATTCTAATGATGGGTGGCACTCAGTTGATTTTGATTTTTGAACGTTTGAGGAGTTAGGAATTACTCGTATTTGTTACCTATTTCCCCCTATCAGTTTTATTCTGCAGCATGATTGTTACCATTTTAGCGTGTAAATCTGCTGGTTACTAGTTTCGTAGTCTTCCGACGGAATGCAGTAAATTTCTCAACCATTTTCTAGTATATCAATCAATTATTAATGATAAAGCCAGTGTTACAATCATTGATGTCCTTCTGCAGGACTTCTGCTACTATGCCAACACTTCTCTTCTTGTTATAATTCTCTTTTATACAAAGGATGAAAAACTTTTCATGGTCTGCTTCTCATTTGCAGATGTATGAACAGTGTCCTGTTGGATTGTAATTTGAACCCTTAATTTTTTTGTGACTGCGTGTAATAATTTGTTTTGCATTAAATCCTTCCAGGGTCCACTTGCTTGGGCATTAATCGTGTGGCGTTGCAGCTTGGTTTTTAGCTCATTTGATAAGCTTGTTAGTGTCCTGATACACCTTTTAGCTGGTAAGTCATTTCCTAATTCACATTTTTTAAGAAAGATACTGGACTTCTGGATTTGAAAAATCTATGTATTATGACATGAACACCCCCATGAGCCCAAAATTTCAGATCCCATTTATACCTAGTTAAAGTACACAGCAAATTTTTTATATTTTGGCTCCAACGGATATGATCATGAACTACTGTGTTTATTGTTATTGTGTTGCTATAGTTTAACTAGTTTGCGGTGCATTTGTCCTACGATAGACAAAAGTGATTTTAGGCTTGCCCCACCTACATTATCATCCTGCGTCCGCACTCCTCGCCGCCGCTGCCGCCATGTCCAGCTTCACACGGCGCCTCGCCGGCATCCCGTGGCGCGAGATCGCCGGCGACGCGCTCTCCCGCGCCTTCCTCCTCGCCCAGACTTTTTGTGCCGCGCACGTCGTCAACACCCACGTCTGCTCCTTCGCGCTGGTACGCTTTGCTCGTCGAGCTTGCTCTCTCTATCGCGCGCACAAGCTGCTCTGACGCTCTGCTCTCGCGCCTTCCCCCCGCAGTCGCGGGGCCCGAGCATGCTGCCAGCGATGAACCTGTCCGGCGATGTGGTGGCAGTCGACCGGGTGAGCGCGCGGCTCGGGCGGGTGGCGCCCGGGGACATCGTGCTCCTGATCTCGCCAGAGAACCCGCGCAGGTCAATCCTCAAGCGCGTGCTCGGGAGGGAGGGCGATGCCGTCACCTTCCTCGTTGACCCAGGCAACAGCAACTCCTCCAAGACCGTCGTGGTGAGTGCCAACACTGTAGCATCACACCCAAGAGGGGAAATAAGGCATGTGTTTTGAATGTTTGATGCTAGTATGAGATTCAGTTGTTGGATTGGGTTAGAATTTGATGCTGTTGTTGCTGTGAAAATTGTGTCTTGGTTGTGTTTGGTCTCATGCTCGAACACTGGAGGATGGGATTTGAGATGCTCTACATCATATTGCGAGCTGTAGTTGGGTGATTAGCTGTTTGCCTTTTACAGTTCTATTTTGTATGGTGATAATGTAGTGCGCAGTTGCGTTATCTGTGACGCTGACTCAAGTGATTGCTACAATTTTAGATTCTTTTCGACAAGGTTTCAGGCATTACTAGTCTCGTACATTTTATTGGACTGGCATGCACAAATGTTAATTGTTCTGAGGAGTAATGATTTTAAGTTGCTGTGCCCAATTGCTCGTGAGTACTGATTGCTCGCGCTGTCACATGCTTGTACTTTTGTGACATGTCTGTATGCTCCACATTTCACGGTTTGTGCGAGCTTAGGAAATAATGGTGGCTGAACCATTGTAGATCGTTGTCCTTATTCCTTTAGATATGACATAGTGACTTCATATTTCCTAGTTTATTAGCAACAATATGGCCTCTGGTGCTACTAGTTCTAAAAGATGGGCACTGCTGATATTACAAATACCTGATGAACTAGGATTGGATGGGCGTACTTTCATGCTGATAATATGCCAGCATCATCACCATATCAGATGTTGCAGTTCTTATGTTTCAAGCTATCAGTACCACAAAATTTAGCTCGTTGGTTTTTGGCTGCTAAAGGACTATGTAAATAGCATCCCTGATCTATAATATTGAAACTTAGTTCTGTTTATGTTTTTGCGGTTTTAGTGGAGTCCCATGTGTTTTGAAGTTCCATATTTTTTTTGTTTATCAAATTCTTTTTTTTGTCATGATTATTTTATTTGAAAATGTACCATCACCTCATGCTCTTACTTCCAATGATGTATAATTATAGGTGCCACAAGGTCATGTTTGGGTGCAGGGAGATAATATTTATGATTCAAGGGACTCAAGGCAATTTGGGCCTGTGCCATATGGTCTTATTACAGGAAAGATATTTTGCCGAGTAAGTTCATTCCTTCTCTATTTCTGTTCCTCATTGCCTCGTTGATGTATTGAAGAGCTTGATAAGGTTGTCTCCAACAGGCTCCCCTAAAGCACCCTCTACCTTAAAATAGCGGACGGATTCTTCCTCTATGTGCTCCAACAGCATTTCCTATTTCGTTCCCTAAAATAGAGTTTTTCTGTCCATTCCCTTATATGTAGGGGTTCTCTTTCCTTCCCGTATACAATTCTCCATATAGGGAACGCTGTTGGAGATGAGAGAAATATAGGGAGAGATTTTTTTAAAAGGGAGCCTGTATATGAGGCTATAGGGGATCAAATTTAGAGATTCCTGTTGGAGAGAGCCTAAAGCTCTGTGCCTATACCTTGTTAGGAGTATGAGATTTAAGTGTGCCATTGAGAACTCAGCTATTATTTGATTGGGCATCTAGGTTAACCCATCTTTGCATCTAAATAAATTTTGAAGTCAGCAGCTTGTTGTTTTGAAACAAATGAAAATGACAAAGTTGTAGCTTTATATGTGCTGTGAATATATGGATGCCATGATAACATTTTGAACAACAATAACTTTCAAGTGTAGCCTCCTATAGATCCATGTTTAGCTTGTATAATTTGTCTAATATTAATATTATCATCTGGGCAAACTCGCTATGCTGATATGTACAAGAGGAGGTTGAATATAACAAGCTGTTAGCCACAATATTTTGCTACTAATCATTTGATTTATCAGTTAAATGCCACCATATCACCATGGGGTTTGAGGTCATGCTCCTAGAATAATTATCACCATTAGGTTTCCTTTAGGTGAATTGGGAATATTGACTGTATTTAATATCAGGTATGGCCGTTGAAGAGCTTTGGTTTGATTGATTCAAAGGAGTAGCTCAGTATAGGTAAATTCAGCATTTTTTTTAGGCCTCTTGTTTGCAGAATCCCTGTCTCTCTCTTTATTTCTTCTCTTAAGTGTGTTGACTTCTTCATTTGCCCTTTGCTCCAGAACTCACTCACCGGAGATATGATCTTTTTACCATGCACGATGGAGAATTTTACAAGGCAATGAGGCCCTGCATTTTTTATACACTTTTGCTAATCATTTGGCGACTGATTTTTAAGATATGTCTCAGTCGATTTGTCCACATACCTGGATGCTCTCATTGGATCTTCCATATATCCTATGGAGGCGTTTGATCTACCGTCTAGAAAATCGACTGAGTTAAATAACCTTTGGTTGCCTGATGTAAAGCCGGTCCCTTTTTGATATTTTGATGATCATCATTCAATTTTAGTTTTTGCCTTTAGGAAACCTTGATCAACATATCTATTTTACTCTGGTGTATATTTATGCTCTGCAACCGGCAGTGTGATTTTGTGGTCAGTGTTTTTTTAGAAAATCAAACCTTGTTGATTCATTCTCTGATCGATGTCAGTGGTGTATCAAAGTTTTGAACGAAAAGAAAAAAAATGCAATCTTTGTTTTGAAGGATAAACTTGAAATGTGCTTTGGAACATTATTTATTCAGATTATTTAGGCCGAAAGAGTTGATTGTTGATGAACCATTATTGAAAAAAGTCTAGTTGCCCCATCAATGATAGGTATTCACCCCCATGAATTGGGTATGAATAATGCCCCACAAATTTGAGGGTGTTTTTGCCATAAAGTATTGCCATGTAGAGCGAACACATGTCAATTTTAGTTATATTAAACCTATTTTACCCATGAGTCCCACATGTAATGTTAGTCCCTTAGTCTAATCTTCCTCTCTCCCTTCTCTCTCTTTCCCCGTCCACCTCCCACTTCACCTGCCTTCCAACCCTCCCCTCCCCCTGACGACCTGGCTCCCCATCAGCGACACATTGTGTTTGGTTGCCAACACCATTCCATGGATTGGGCACAGAAGGGAAATGTATGTGTGAAAGAGAGAGGGATTAGGGCTGGCAGGTGGGCTCCATATTTAAAGGCTATTTCAAAAAATGTCACATGTCTATGCTACGTGACAATACCATTTGTGTGGCATCTCACATGACAGAACTACCCTCCAAAAGCAATGGTTAAGTGCATCTAGTTCAATACCTATGGGGGTTGGATACCTGGTTTGCATGCATGTGCCCTAAGAGCATCACCAAACCAGACCTAATTTAGTCCGATTCATCCACTATTTTCACCTCCTTTTCACTATTTATCTACATTTCACTCTTCTATATTTTATTTGCTATGCTATTAGGACAAACTAGTCATGTCCCATTAGGGCATGCTCTAAATGCGCCACAATGGATGCTTGAATTTTAAGCTGAAGAATGCACAGAACTAATATGTAATATTGTGAAAGAGGTTTAATTCAACGTCGTATGTATAAATCGTATCTTGCATTAAGATTAAATTTGGACTAGTAGTATCTTGGCTAGCAACTCCATGAGAAGGGAGGGGCTGCAGTTCAGCAGCTGCCTGAAGCCATCACTCAACACCACATCATTGAGATTGACAAGAACCTTGAGGAGCTCCAAGCATGCCTCCTTGAGGCCATGGCAGCCATGCCGCTCAGCTAGTTCCCGAACCTTGACGTGGTCGTCCTCCTTGGCGCCAGTAGCAGCAGGGTGGTGGTAGTGGTCGACGTCGAGGCGTAGGTCGACTGCTATGTAGTCGGCTGACCTCGCGCTGTAGCCATCACCGTCGCCTGTCGGGGAAGATTCTGATGAACCAGGTGTGCCCTCCGGCGGTGAGCTTGGCGGATTCACGTTGTATACCATGTGAAGGTGTCTAATCTACGATTCAGAAAATTGACTGAGAGTTAAATACATGGGTTTGATGTCAAGCCAACCCCTTAATTAAAAGCCATCAGATGAACGAGTTGTCGGACTAAGCTTATCTTTGCACCGTCTTGACTGCCGTGGCGCCCTTGCTCAGTGTAAATTAAGTTTTTCCGGTTTCCCTGAACTTATTTGCATTTTATTTTTCTACTAATTGATAGTGCTCCTGCCATTCTTTTAAAAAAAATGTTGGCAAACTTTGGACAAAACAGAAACAAGCTGAATGTGGATCCGAACAATGCTCTATCCGCAGTTGGTTAATTTCATAGTATGCATAATTCTTTTGAATAATCGTCCAGGCTACTAAAGTGTGAATTATTTGGATAATCACACCATCAAAAGTTTAGGTTTAAGCATGTTTGGATTGGAGGTATTCCATCCATTAGAGTATTATTAGCCCAAATTCTTAAACCTCAATACTTGATAGGTAGCTGAGTTCGGGTCATTGGCCTGATAGCCTGCGCAGCAATTACAAAAATAAAAGAAACGGTGGCCTACCAAAAATGATAAATAAAGGGGCATTCCGAGAATTGAACTCGGGACCTCTCGCACCCTAAGCGAGAATCATACCACTAGACCAAATGCCCGCAATGTATAAACAGTATACCATCGGAGATACAACATCTGTATGCCAGCCGAGATACACCGGTTCGGCACTGTACCAACAACGTATATCATCTTGTGTAAACACATGGCTACACAGACCGCAGCTGAACTTTGCCAATGACCTGTGTGCTAGACAATGTAGTCAGCTGAACTCTACTCATAAGTACTGAACTTCTTATTTGCTTTTTGTCAAATCCAGTACAGTGCATCCATATATCTAGTTTGACAAGGTGAAGCAAAAACAAAGCATGTAGGAAGACTGCAGCATATATTCAAGGCCAAAATTAGCCAGAAACTTCTTATCCGTGACGTTGACGCTCTGCATATGTGGCTGTGCTAAAAGTTAATTCTGACAGCATACTTGTTGTTACTTGCCTGTCCAGTGGATGTCACAAATTGCATATATGCAAATACGTATGAATTCTGATGCCTTGTGAAGTTGTGGTATATACCTTATCACAATACAAATGAGGTCCAGACTCCACACCTTATCCTAATCATCTGAAGATCACTGAAGAACACCTGCCCTTCACATCAAACGCAAAAGGGATTTTCAGAATGGGGATTCCGAGAATTGAACTCGGGACCTTTTGCTCCCTAAGCAAATATCTTACCACTAGACTAGAGCATCCCCATCTCACCCCCCAAATCCACCTCTATTTCAAAAAATTTCAAATGCAGCAGGAGGGAACTTGATGTATGTGAGAGGGAATTTGCACTGTAGTGATTACTGTATCAGTTACTGTAGCGATAGAGGAAAATTTGGAGGCCCTGCTGGGGATGCAAATCCCCAAATATACTCCAACAATATTTCGACACATTTTTCAAACAAAGAACGTGGACGTTGAACTCAAGGGATTTGATTTCATCCTTCATTACTTCTTTGGCTGTGCTAACCTTACCCATGACATTCAATACTACTATTGTTCCCCAAATGTTTGTATAATTTTTTTTTTGGGAACAATTGGCATGTGCGGTGCCTACTCATTGAGATTAGAAGTAGCCATAAGTATGGAACAATGCCCGGACCAGAAAAAAAAGAGGAAAAACCTGCAAGGGGTTATCTACTGTACAAAACCAAAAAGAAATAAAAGATTGGAAAAACAATGAACTGCTACCAGGGAGGGCCAGATGCTCTGTTAGTTATACCTTGTTTAATTTGAATGTACAACCCTGCCACCATGTAGTAATTTAAACTGAAAAAAATTATTCTACTCCTCTCTTTCCAAATATGTCAACAGGTACGATTGCCCTATCTTTTTGAGTTGTAAGCCAAGAGCACTGCCATTTCATCTAAAACGAAAAGAACTGCACACTATACAATAATACAAGACTGGATGATGATTACATGCCTACGTCATGATTGCAAGGTTCGTGACATTGCCCCACATAAGGGTGTCCTTCTCAATTTTAGTTATTAGTAGCCGCGGGTCAATTCTACTATGTTCTAGGCCTTATAGATCACGAGGCCGCTGTTGAATTTGTTGAGCTTCCTCTCCACCTCATCCTCCACGAGCTCCAGCTACACCTCATCGTCTTTCTCGCCTTCTAAGATGAAGGCATTCCATTTATGCCATCGAGTCATCAAGATTGAAGAACCTGAAGATGCTCTGCTCCAAGAAGACTAAGGCCAAACAGAGAGTTTTCCAAGCCTGAAGTTTGTTTTTCAGCCATGAAAGCTAAAGCAAAACTAAATTTGGATTCCAACTCATGGTTCAGCGAGGAGATGTTTCTCTAGATGGAAGAATCGGATATTAGATTACTCCCTTCAATACCATAAGAAAACAAAAAGATTGCTCCCTTGCAAGATAGAACTGTGAATGCTAAACACCAGCAGACATCCACGTTCCTGACTACTAGACAATGGGCATCATCGTTTTCTTCTATCAACGGAACATCCTTCCTCTCAAAGTGCAGAATATTCTTATGTGTAGTTTGACCAGCTGAAGCAAAAAAACACAAGATCGAGAACAAAACGAAACAAAGGATGTACGAAGACTGCTAAGTGATCACGGATCAGTTACATGCATAGACTGAATGCTTATGCAGCGTATATGCAAGGCCAAAGTTTTGTTTCATATCAGTGAAGATGATGCTCCACGAGTCAGGCACTTGGCAATGTAATTCTGCTCTCAAGTTACTATTATGACTTCATAAGTTCTGGAAGCAAATTTGTGGCAAAATGCAAATTCTGGTAGCAATTGCATTGCATTGCATTGATGATGATAGTTACTATGCAATTACATGAAGTCTGATGGCTTGTGAAATTGTGGTCTACACCTTATCGTCGTCAGCAATCCAAATGTGGTCCAGATATCCATTGTCCAGACTCCAGACCTTGTCATGATCTGAAGAACACCTATCTTCACATCATATGCAAAAAGCTGAATGGGGATTCCGAGAATTGAACTCGGGACCTTTTGCTCCCTAAGCAAATATCTTACCACTAGACTAAATCCCCAAATATGTTCTTTGCAACTTGCATATGAGCAACAGTTTTTTTTTTTTTAGGAAAAAGGCGGGAGTTCCGCCGATCCAATAATAGATAAAGAAAAAGACAATCATATTTACAAGCGGTGGTAGGGGGCCTCTGCCCTAATCTAGCCTGGATCTATTGGCGTTGAACGCCACAACAAGAAGTCGGCAGCTGCGTCTCGTGCTGTAAGCTTCGGTGATTGGGAAGTTTGGTAAAAAATATGGCGGTTGTGTTCCTTCCAAATGTTTCAAAGGGTATAGATCATCTTGTCATTTAGTTCCTTACGAGGCTTTGGGGTAAGCCCGGAATGCATACGGTCCCACCAATCCCACAGTGCAACCGCCGAGATCAATAGAGGCGTGAAGGAGAGGTTCCAAACTTCGACGGTGTAGGTGCATTCCTTGAAGAGATGATCCTGCGTTTCCGGCGCCAGGTTGCATAAACAACATAAGTGTTGGGCAGGCCATCCCTTTTTGGCGAGGACATTCGCCGTGTTGAGACCCCCATGGCTAAGGGTCCACGCGAAGAGTTTATATTTAGGCTCCGCATGGGCCTTCCAAACTAGTCTCGCCCTTGCCGACCTCCTAGCGCCAACAAATTAGACCTGATTAGCCGACTAGGTTGTGAAGGACCCGTTGGACTTGAGGGTCCAAAGTAACTCATCAGGGCTATCTGAAAGAGGCGAGGACTGAGCGATTTTTTCTCAAAGGGTGATGTATTGAAAAAGCTGCTCCTCTGTGGTCATTTGCGTCACCGATTGGATCCAATTATGATTTTGCTGTCCGTCGCAGAGTGTTCTTTCTTTGTGTGTTGCAATGGCAAACAAATGGGGGCGACCTCCTGAGGTGAGAGTCCATCGAGCCAAGCGTCTTTCCAAAATTTGAAATGCTCGCCATTACCAACAACAACCCGGGTGGAGGCTCTGAAAAGGGCAAGGTCTATATATATAACAGAGACAACGAACTCAAGGGATTTGTTTATATATTACCATGTTGTTTACTATTATTCCAATATACTCCCTTCATATCACAAAAATTTGATGTTTTCAACATCAATACGGTCCTCTAAATACAACTTGACTGCTAATTACCATCACGATTTATTTATAAAATCCCCCAAAAAAATGATACCATGGAAGTGCTTTTCCAGATGGTTTAAAAGATTTGTATAAATTAAGTTTTGAAACTTCAACTTAAGACATGTCTAAAATGTCTCATTTTATGATATGGGGGAGTACATTTTCGTTGCTGAGCATGTGCAGGTTACTTATTTTATTTTATTTGTTTAACTTCCAGTTTGAAATTTGAAATAATCATATCACAAAACTGCCAAAATCGCTTTTTTGCCCTTCTCTGACTTTCCCCAAATAAAAAAACTTTACCTTGCAACAGTAGATTCTTGAACAAGATTTGTAAGTTGCAATGACGTGAACAGAGGGTGTACTGTTTTCTTACCACTACACTAAATCCCCAGCAGTTCTGTTCTGGGAAAATCTGCAGAGTTTTCAGACAAGAACAGTGATGCCAAGGTCATAAGATTTTCTTTGTTGTTGTTTTTTGCAAGGTTGGAGCATTGGTCTATTTGCTGTGGGTGCATAGCATTGTAGATTCTATGAATTTTTGGTCCTGGTTCAGCAAGGAGAAGATATTTCTCTAGGATGAGAAGTGCAGATCAGATTACTTGCTTCCTGGCGATAATGTACTAGAATTGTGAATATCATTTACCAACAGAACATTATGTCTGTAAATGCTAGACTTCTTACTTACTCGTGTGTAATTTGATAAGCTGAAGTAAAACAAAAGGTAGGATGCAATATGGGTTTTAAGTGATTACGGATTGCAGCACTGAGCGAATGTTTATGGAGGCCAAAGTTTTGTAGCATTATGATGGAGAATTGGAGATGGCGCTCGACAAATCGGGTATCTGGCGATCGAAGGCGATTAATTAGGCGATTCTGATTCACTTTAAAGTTGTGTTACAGTACTAATTCTGTGACAGTTGTGCTACTCTTGTGAATCGAATGTTGTGGCTGGTCCTAAAGAGTAAAGATGCAGAGGCCATAATATTTTTTATTCATTATAAAAAAATTGTTACCCCTAAACACGTACGTCGATATATCTTTCGACATGTTGGCAATTTGCAGATAAACTAATCAGAAGAAATAATCCCAAACTAAACCAAACTGCATTTGCTAATTGCTATCAAGGAGCACAAGGATAACAAATGCTAGACTATAACCGTGCATAGGCGACGGCGGGGCCGACGTAGGTGGCGAGCTCCCAGCGCACGGCGGCGATCTCGTCGCGCACCCGCCGGATGTGGTGCTGGAGGAAGGAGATGTAGGCGACGCAGCCGTAGACGGGGTCGCGGACGCGCGCCTCCGCCTCGTAGGCGAGCGAGTCGGCGGCACCCCGCCGCTGGTGCGCCGGCAGCTCGCCGAGCAGCTTGGCGGCGTTGCTGGCGCCGAACACCCTGTGCACGGCGGCGAACTTGGCCGGCTGGTCCGCCGGGAAGTGCGGCGCGAGCACGCACTCCGGCGCGCACTTCCGCCGCAGCAGCTTGCACGCCGCGCACGGCGAGGACGACGGCGACGACATCGTGTCGTGTCCCCCTCCGCTAGCTCTTGTCGCCGCCGCCGGACGGCCTCGATCTCCGACGAGCTGATGAAGTGATGATCCTATGTCGACGCGATCTCTGAACTGATTTGTAAATGAGTTTATTTTTAACGGATGCGGATTGGTGTTCTTGTTTGTGCATGCATGCGCAATGCCTCCAGTCTTTGCGCTGCATGCACTTGGGTAGTTGTGCACTTGTGCGGTTGCATGTCACGTCATATATACGTGCAATTCTGTTTTTCAAATGGATTTGAACTTCAGGATTTTGTTTTCTATGCCATATACCCTTTTAAACTTTTTTCTTTCTTTCTTTCTTTTTTTTTTTTCAAAAATCAAGGTATAGCTTGATCGGCACACCGTGGATGACATAGTTGTTTCGGTCTTTCAGTTTCGTTGCAATGCCAGCGTCGTGTACCTCTCAACCAACCTCATTTCATATCAGCGTAGTAAACACATCAAGATTGACTTGCACTTCGCTCGTTAACGAGTTTGCTCTTGGCGAAATTCACGTTCTTTATGTTTCTACTACATCTCAATTTGTGACTACCTTCCTCAGTATCCTCTGATTTTCGATCCAGTCTTTAACTTTCGCTACCTAGCTAGATGTTTCCACTGTGGAGGGTGTTAGGAGTCATGACCTTTCTGGCTCTTAAGCTACCGGTGGATGTCCCTCGCTTTCTTAGGATAGCCCTCACATATCTATTTGGTGCTAATTTCTAAACCAATTATGGAAGGATATGTGGGGTTAATTCTATATATTTATAACCTGTGATCAATTGTAATATACATGAGATTATTCCGCTATCACTTATCCCTCTCTATCTTGGAAACTTCCTCCTTATCTATATATGTCAGAGATTGGTAGTTTGATCGGCGGGTTGGATGATGGTAGTAGTTTGACAACGAATGGTAGTAGTTTGACATCGGCGACGTCGATGGCATCAGGTCAAGTAGACCTTTTCCATGGGGAAGTCCCTAGACCAGCAAGTCGGGTCAGGCCCAACTGACCCATGCCTTGTTTTGGCGAACAACAATATCAGTAATTAGATCCAAAAAGAACGAATGTAATCAAAGTGCGATCCGTGAGGAAGAAAAATACACCATGGTGAACTAAGATCTAAGATAAAGGCATAAGAAGACAAGCCACAATAATTACTACTCAAAGTCGTCCAAAATACTACCATGACAAGATGACAATTTGATCAGCGGCGGCACGATTCTGATCCGCGCCCTCTGCAGCGGCGGCGGTCGGCTTCCCCTCGCCGGAGCAGTATAATATTGAAAAAATGTTGCGGTGGTGCATTTTTTTACGTGTTGTCGAAAAATATTCCAGTAGGATAATATTTTTGTTTTGACATGTTGAGAAATGTTGTACCAAATGAATGTTGCAGTAGTAATTTTTTTATTGTTTCCAGAGCATAATATTTTTGTTTCAAGAGCAGGATAATAATGAATTTTTTTTCACGTGTTGTCCAAAAATGTTGTAGTAGCACTTTTTTTTTATTTAGGATAGTGCAACATCATTCGATTTGGTGCAACGGTTGGTTAATGCAATATTTTTAAATTTTTTTGTAAATTTTAGTTTTAAATATACAATATTTTGATTTTAATCTGCAACATTTTGTCTACCTAGCTTACAGCAACAACTTTACCTTATTAGCTGTTATTGCAGCAGCATCCGATTGTGGTTATAGAAAGGCCACCAAGAGAAATGAGTAACTCTCTCTCGACAGTTACACGGAGGTCATCGAGAATGGCAGTTTGTTGCTCTTTACTCGTTGAGAGAAATGCTTAGCCGTCCACATATTTAAAGGTTTTTCTGTAGCGGTGCAAAACGATGAAATTGTAGTAAATACTTGAAGAACACCCTCAATCTCCGCCAATATCGGTATTTACACAAGGTTGGAGACGAAAAAGACGACGTCTGGGTGCTATGAAACTTTAACAGTACGTAGACACAATGAAATCGCGTGCAATAAATTCCGGATCGACGGAGCAATGCATTACAACTTACAAATGAAATGATTGACACACAGCACACGATCGGTATTTGGATGGATAGGCAGACGCGACTGAGCACGGATGAAACACACAGCGAAGAGTCGAAGACTCAGAATATAAAATGAAAAAGAAAAAAGAAAGAAAGAATTAACATGGACGACACAAAGATCGAACGAACGCATGCTCCGACGACGACGTCGTACGTGCATGCGTTCGATCGACAGAAAGATACATGCTGCCGACTGCACCGGCCGTGGCATCGATCCGATCGTCAGCTGCTGATTAAGGCAGGCAGATGTTCTTGCACCAAGCCGAGCACACGTTTTCGCGGCACTGCGCGATTCCAGCTTTGCAATCGTTGATGCATTTTTCTACTATTGTTCCGCAATGGTCGGTGCATTCTTCTGGTCTGGCTTCGCAATCTTTGTTGGGGCATTCTTCTGGTCTGGCTTTGCAATGGGCGAGGCATGCATCTGGATCGTTAACAAAATCGCACTCATGACCGCAGTCTCTGTCGCAGGCGCCGCCGGTGTTGCACAGGTAGGTGCACGCACCGCACGGCGGCGCCGTGAACCCCGGCGCCTGCTGCCCCATGGAAGACACGAGCAGCAGGACGGCGACGGCGGCGGCGGCGGCCAGCTTGGGAGAGGCGCCACCGGTTGCCATTCGAGCTAAATGGCGTTAGCAGCTGGTGGTAGCTAACGAATTAATTATGTGGATGAACAAGGTAACTAGAAGAAGAGGGCGAAGAAGACAGGATCAGATGACTGCTTAACTAGCCGGGCAGCCCTATTTATCGGCAGCAAAAGCCATCTGTGTGTCACTTTTTAGTTATATCTTATGTGCGCATGGAACATGCATGCCCCAAGCGTGCTTGCACGTCGATCCGGGTGTATATATGAACTTCCAGACTGTAAGACATACTAGGAATGTTAGCGAGTTAATGACACGTCCGTGCATATTTAAATATTTAGATTTAGTAAATACGTGCATTTTATTCCATTACATGAAAATTTGTAACATCATTATATAATCAGATTCTTTGAGAAGATAGCTTATAAAGAAAAAAAAAATTAGAATGACTATGTAAAAACGGGTGACGAACACAAAAATATCCTGATCAAGAATTCAGGATACCGAAGTAGATGTCAACGCACTTAATATGATCGAAAGAAATATATTCATAACTAAAGAATAGTATCAGACAAGAAGGACAAAACACACACATATATATACAATGCTTGCACCCATCCATATATAGTTCGAAGCCTACGTTACGAAAACTTTTAATTTTTTATGTTCTTTATGCAGACATGGTTCAAAAACTTTTATTTTTTATGATTTTTTTTCTACTTATCGTAAATACAACTGAAAAATGGAAAAATCGAGAAGAAATATGCCCTTAATAAGAAAGAGCAAATTATTTGTAAATTTTAACTTCAAAGGGTTTTGAATAACATCCAACTTTTTATTAATGTTCCTTATCCAGCCATGGTTTACTTTTCGAAAACTTTCAATTTTTATTTTTTTGCGACCTATCAAAATAAAATCCTTAGTTAGAACCCTACATTATAAAAATTTCTAATTTTTTAAAACCGTTAATTTTCAATATTCTTTGTGCAGACATGTTTAGAAACTTTCCATTTTTATGTTTTTTTGCAACCTACCATAAATACAACTGAAAAGTGGAAAATCAAGAAAAAATGCCCTTAATAAGAAAGAGCAAACTATTTGTAAATATCGACTTCATAATAATTTGAATAACATCAAACTTTTAATGGATGTTCTTTGTTCAACCATGGTTTAATTTTTGGAAACTTTCTATTTTTATGAATGTTTTGCGACCTAACAAAAATAAAATCCTTAGTTTCAAGCCTTCATTATGAAAACTATAAACTTTTGAAAACTTTTAATTTTGGATGTTCTTTGTGCAAACATGTTTAAGAAACTTTCAATTTTTTCGACCTACCATAAATAAAATAGAAAATTGGGAAATCGAGAAAAAAAATATGCCCTTAATAAGAAAGAAGAAACTATTTTTAAATATCGACCTAAAAATTTGAATAACATAAAACTTTTTATGAATGTTCTTTGTGCGCCATGGTTTAGTTTTGGAAACTTTCTTTTTTTATGAATGTTTTTTCGACGTAACAAAAATAATATCCTTAATTCCTAGCCTTCATTATGAAAACTTTTAATCTTGGATGTTCTTTGTGCAAACATGGTTAAGAAACTTTCAATTTTTTTTTTGCGGCCTACTATAAACAAAACTGAAAATGGAAAATCGAGAAAACATGCCCTTAATAAGAAAGAACAAACTTTTTAAATTTGGACATAAAAAACTTTTAAATAACATCAAACTTTTTATTGATGTTTTTTGTGCAGCCATGGTTTAATTTTGGAAAACTTTTTTTTTGTTCTACAAAAAATAGATAGTAAAGGCAAAAAAAAAGTGTCGGGGATAAAAATACGGCCCATTGCCATGGCCGACTCCCTGACGGCCCAATCGAACAGCCTACCAGGGCCCAGTTCCCTGGAAGGTTCTATCTGGCCCATATGCATCTTGCCGAACAGTTTCCTGGCTGGCATGATGCGTAATGGCCAAGGAATCGTGTTTAAGTCCGTCTCGAACAGGAGTTCTGCACAGCTACGTGAAGACCCGGACGTGGTTTCCCGGATTGGATTAGGAGTCGTGATCCCCAAGATTAGGAGATTACCTTATCTACTGTAGGATGTATTTGGCATGTACAGAGTTCGTTACGATCTCGTAGTTAGCCCGGCCCGATATTCCTCGGTAGGTTGGTTCATCTACACTATATAAGCAGGGCCCCTACGGCGTGTAGAGGGGACCTGAGGCTAAGAGCTTTCGCATTGTCGCATACTACTCGCCGAGACCTGTTCATCTCGTCGAGTTCCACCTTGTAATTCTCTTTGATATAAAGAAAGGCTGGACGTAGGGCTATTATCTCTCCTGAGAGGCCTGAACCAGGATAAAAACCCCTGTCTCCTGTTCGTTGCTGTTCGTGGTTGTTCGGCGTGTCTCCTATCTCCTCCTTAAAGAACCTTGGTTGACTTG
>SPJY01035151.1:412312-545458 GCA_005191435.1 Raddia distichophylla | reverse complement strand
AGGGGACCTGAGGCTAAGAGCTTTCGCATTGTCGCATACTACTCGCCGAGACCTGTTCATCTCGTCGAGTTCCACCTTGTAATTCTCTTTGATATAAAGAAAGGCTGGACGTAGGGCTATTATCTCTCCTGAGAGGCCTGAACCAGGATAAAAATCCCTGTCTCCTGTTCGTTGCTATTCGTGGTTGTTCGGCGTGTCTCCTATCTCCTCTTTGAAGAACCTTGGTTGACTTGGGTCAATATCCCAACCGTCGACAAAAGGCACAGCCAAAGCGCTGGAGAAGTGGAGACTTGAACGCTGGTCTCTGGGTAAGAGCTAGCCATCCGAGCAAGGCAGCCGATATGTTCTCTTGCAGGTGAATTTGTTTATAAAATAAGCGGCGCTAGACAAATAGGAGGCAAACACAAAAAATAGGCGGCGCACGCGAGAATCAAACTCTGCTCAGGTTGGCTAGCCAACCGAGCGAGCTTGCCTTGCTCGAGGTTGTGCGAAATAAGCCATTTTATATGTAAATAATAAATGGATGCTCGGATTTGGCTGTCCCTTGCGATCAAACGGCCTCGAATCGACGGGGTGATGTGGCCACCCTGACAAGCAAGTACTGTAGCCTAGTCTAGCGCTTTATATTATAGATAGATAGGTACAGGCTGTCATCGGATACTACAGTATTAAAATATTAACAAAAAAGTAATAAGCTACTCCACTATTGTTAATATATAATTAAGTGATGTATGTGTGTATGTTGAGCTAGCAAAAATATCCCCAAACATGTATGTACTCCACTATTTAGCATACACCGATAAGCTTCTCTCCGGGAAAAGAAAATCATGCATCTGGTAGAGGAAATCTCCGGAGAATCTCTCGCCACAAGTCAAAGGTAATAATTTAGCTAAACTGATATATATACGCTGTCGTGATGGTGGAAACACTGTAGTGTTTAGCTGGCAACCACTTCTTGAATCCTGCTAATCATCCAACCAATCAACTTGATTAATCATACAATTTGGGATGATTTGGAATTTTGGATAGTGAATTTCGAAGGGAAACGCCCCTCCAAGTGTGGAAAATCATCAACCTTGTGGGAGCGACCTTACATGAAAGCGCAATCTAGAATGAATATGTCACTACTAGAGAACTAGGCTTCACTACCGATCCATCACTATCGATTGACAGTAGTGACAGTAGGTTGAATGCGAACATGTAGTGACGGTTGCATCACTATCGATTCAATGCCTATAAGGTCGGAGTGGGTTTCCACTACCGATTGGATTCACAAACCGATAGTGATGCATTAGGCAGTAATACAGTAATGCTACCGCATCACTACCGGTCAATGGATATAACCGGCAGTAAATAACCTCATACACTATTTGAACACTTCTTCTTTCTCTTCACGCTGCCACGGCCAACAGAGAGGCAAAGGCGCCCAAGCACGAGGTAGTGGGGAGGTGCTGTCCAAAATTTTCAAGATTTGGTAATTTTACTCTAATCCAAGAGCTTTGAGTTTAGTAACATCATCCTCACTTCACTTGTTAAATGGAGTTGCCTTTTTAATTTAAATTTGAAGAAATAGTGTTTTTTCCATGATGGATGAACGAGGTTGGATGTAGATCTAGCTTGATCAATTTCTAAAGTAGGTTGCAAACAACATGTGTGTATTTATCAAGTTTGCGCAGATCATGATGTATCTCTCATTGAATGTTTGAATCTAACTCAAATTTAGATTATTGTTCTATGATCGATGAAGAATTTCGAATTTAGAAGTAGTCGGTCAATTCTTGAAGGAGATTGCAATAAAATTATTGTATATGCTTGTTATTTTCTTAGATTAAGGTGTAGGTCCCATTGAAAGTGGGTATCTAGCTCAAATTTAGAAGATTGCTTAATATTTGAAGAAATTATTTGGATTTCCATATATGGTGAATAACCTAGGAGCTAGAGTTCCAATTGAGCATGAACAAATAATGTGGGTTCCTCTTATTTCATGCAAGTGTATACGGATTATTGCAGCTATATTTGGATCATGAACTTTATAAGACCATTGCATTCCATGCATCATGTTGCTAGAGAAATTTCAATAAGATCAAGCAATCATAATTATTAGTTTAATTTAAATTTTGTGAAATATTTGATAAAAATCATCGGTGGAAAATTAGCTAATGATTAGCTTGCTATAATCTAATGTGACCAGCTATTGATGTACAACATGGGTCATTGCTCCATGGAGTTCATTGAGTCCCCACAACCACAAATGATACGATGAATAGGGGTGGCGGCTAAGGCAGGAGCGTGGAGGTGGTGGAGGTTGGGTTAGAGTTGCAAAGTTCTGACCATTTGATTTAAATCCAATGGTGGAGATGGGGTTGATTCAAGGCAGGGGTGGACTTGGACCTATCTCAGGTGGAACAAGCGTGGAACCATATTGTATTAGATCTCTAGAACTTGAACAATATTGTATTAGATCTCTAGAACTTTTTAAAAAATTTTCAAAAAACACTTTTTTTATAAAGTTGGGAAAAAGGTTTTAACAAAAATATATCTCTATAAAGGTTCGTGGCACACAAACGGGGTCTTAACTAGAGTTAAATAGATTAATTAATACTAAACAGCATAAGTAACAACTAATGACAGCACTAAACAGTACCAAGAACACTAATTAAATCATGAAAATTACGCACGATGGGGGGAGAGAATGTACACCAGACCCACAACTTACTATATCTGAAGAACCGTACATAATTTCTTTACATTGAAGCACAAAAACTGTCAAAATCACCTCTAATATCTCTAACTACCCCTAATATTCTCAATTTTCGCTAATTTCGTAGCCGTCGTTAACCTTGGGAAACCTTAAAAACCCTTTAATCCCGCGGGTCTCTATATATTTATAGAAAAACTGTTCTGTGCTGTTTTTGGGCCTCTGCCCTCCTGGCCTGCTTGCATCTCCCGCCGGTTGGGCCGGCCTGTTGACCACGCCCATGCACTGCAGCCCACATGGACACCGCACGTCCACGTCCCGCAGGCATGCCGGCCTAGCAGCACATGCATCACAGCTAGCTAGCAGCAGCCATGAGATTATTTAGCCAGGGTAATTAGGCACTAATCGCACCATGCACTTTCCCCTTTTTATATTACCGCAGCACCTTTTTTCGTTTTCCTTTTCACATCACAAAAATATATCCAAATAATCCTAAAAAACTCGTAAAATCATTAGTCCAACGTTAGTCCAATAAATCACAAATATTTCAAATTTCTCCAAAATTCGAAAATTCATTGCAAAAATATTTTCATCGATCGGAAAACCGGTTCACGGGCAACTGTCTGTAGGTTAAGCCTATATCTTGAACTGCCGCCGACACGGGTGGACCACAGGTGGCCTGT
Organism: Raddia distichophylla; assembly: GCA_005191435.1. Lineage (NCBI taxonomy): Eukaryota > Viridiplantae > Streptophyta > Magnoliopsida > Poales > Poaceae > Raddia > Raddia distichophylla. The sequence goes on along the minus strand of SPJY01035151.1, from coordinate 542,077 downwards.
CCCGTGGTGCATAGTTGTCGTCGGGATTTGCATGGGCCGCCAACACAGCGTGGTGTCGACAAACCTGTGTCGTCGGCTTTGGGCTCTGTTTTTCATTCCTGCAGTGAGCACCTCATCACGAAACTTTCGCTCAACCCTCTGTATTCACTCCTTTGAACCCCCGTTAATTTGTTTCCTGTATCTTCACGCGTAAGTCCTGAACTCGCCGGGTCGCTGTTCTAGAGTGAAGAGCAAGCAAGAGGTACGTACCTACACAGCTCTCACCACTAGCTTCCCTTGTGCATGCAGCGGATGAGTACGTAGGTGGCGATCGACAAGCTCGTCGGGCCATCGCTCGCGCGGGCAAGAAGCCGAGGACACTGCACTCCTGCCGGCTTCATGCTGTCTGCTTCGGCGGTGAAACCACCCCTACTTGGTAGGCTTTTTCGCGTCGGCATCTTGACTTGTCCTTACCTTGGCAGGTGACGCCGCCGAGGGGCCATGGGCTATGGAGGAAATTCTATTCTACCGCATCCGGACATCCGGTACCATTGGCACCGGGTGCCATATAATTTCTTTCCCATGGGCCATGGCCCTCCTACGTGGCTCCATGCATGAGCGCCTCCTCCTGCTGCCGCCGCCGCTTACCACCACCATGCCTGCCGCTTGTGCTGTAGCTGCAATCCACCGTGCAACGCAAGCACACAGCGCGGCCATGGCCTGAGAGGCTGACCTATGCTACTCTATGTTTGAATGATAAATATTGCCGATAGAATAAAATATAAAAAGGAAACAAAAACTGATGAACAATGTTAAGTTCACTCAGGGGCGAACGCTGACAAAAATAATAGGAGGGGCTGACCTAAGTGGCTCAAGGCCTAAATCTACAGTCTAGCCCCTGCTTTCTTTATATTTTACACTAAAAATTATAGGGGGGATAGGGGGGCTCTACTGTCATATACCGCGTAGGGGGCTAGAGCCCCCTCAGACCCACCGGTGGATCCGCCCCTGAGTCCACTTTAAGTTGGATTAGCATTAATTGGACATGTATTGATGGCCTCTTGTTGCTCTGCTCTTTTTTTGAACAAATGGATAGGAGCATTGCCATTTCATTGTAGAAGGAGGAGAAGAAAATACTATACACATGAGAAGAGGGGTTAGATAGTAGACGATAGTCTCTTGGAGAGGGGGTACATCGTGCTTCCCTACAGGAGGAAGTCTTCCCTAGTTTTTATGACAAGTTGATCGTGAAGGATGACTTGGTTTAAAAAATGTGACAGTTGCGCTCGTTCCAAATGTTCCACATAGCATACACAACATGAGACCATTGAAGCCACGTTTGTGCGAGGCTGTTTGCACGTTTGCATCGTCCTTCCACCTGTTCTTGAAGCGGGCACTAGGTTGGCATGCGACTACCAAGAGGTATGGGCACGAAGAACTTTTTGCTATGCTTGGGATGAATAAGGATAATAAGTACGAAGATGATCTCTGGTTTCTGTTCGTGTGCCACAAAGGCAACAGTTTGGGTTGTGAGGCCAACTCTTTTTCACGAGGACATTTGTTGTGTTGATTTTGTCGAGGCTCATAGTCTAGGTGCCTCTCTGCTCTTAAAAAGGAAAATTTTCCTTTTGCAGTGTTCATGCATCCATGTCAACAGTTTGGATGGTAACACAAGACAATGGTTTATAGAGGTTTAGGCCCTCGTGGAGGTAATGCCCTAATCCTGGGTTCTAGAAACATGATGGTGATGATGTTATGATATAGTGATCTGGTGTTTTATGCCGAGCTAGGGTCCCCTGCTCGCCTTATATAGTGTGGGGTGGGGGGCAGGGTTACAAGGTAAAGTTTAAGTCGGTTACAAAATAAAATTTCTATTTTTATCATCTCTTTTCGAATATGTAAATATCCGGGATTATAATTGTCTTTCCTATTAGGGTTCGGCTTCTATCTTTATCATTTTCTTTCCGCACAAGATATATAGCGGTCCGGGTGGTACCCGTGCGCGTGTAGCCGGCTCGGCCCATCCCTTGTTTGGTGGTCCTCGCAGCCCGTCATGCAGACACCCAGGGCCCATAGTACAAAATATAATTTATGCATGCAGTTAAGCAAACCACATCCCAAATTCCCAATGAACGCATGCACATAATTTTTCAGGGTTTCATCATGCAAGGTTTTCGAGTGCGGTAAATGGTCAAAGATGTAAGCTACACGAGACTGTCCTGTCCAGCAAAATAATGGATGGTACAAACTAAACAGGGGGCATGGTCCTACATCCTAGTATCCTACAAAGCAACAGTGAACTACGGCAGCATGGCTTTAATGATGCAGGCAAGCCTGCCAGGAGACCAGAGGGCATGATTCAGCAAAGGGCAAAAACAAGAGACAAAAATGTGGCATGCAGCATCTGATCAGCAGCACTAGCCTCATTGCCTCAGAATGATGCGGCTCTAATCCCACACCAAATGGTGAACAGAAGCTTCCCTGATCAAAAAATGTATTAGCATTGGACCAAGAGAGGAAAATGGCCAACAGTGCAATTGTTGATTGATCATTGCAGTGGAAGGAGAGAGAATAGAAGGAGGTTTATAGCAGCATCTTTTCAGGTCTCTTTCTCACAAAAGTATGGCCTGGTGTAAATCCCTCTCTATTCAGAAAGGTAAAAAGGCCATTTGTCTCCACTATTCAGAAAGGTAAATCCCTCTCCACTATTCACATCTCCTTTTTTAATATTTATTTATATTCCTCTCTCTACCATTTTATTTGTTACTGTTGAAGTATAAGTGAATTGCCCTCCTTTCCTCACCAGCTTAAGCTTTTAGGTGAATTGGTTAGGGCATGCAGCTCAATATGGTATCAGAGCCAAAGGTCTCAAGTTCGAGTCCTGGCCAGCGCAATTAAATAAGTCGCCCACTCTATTGCACGTTTGAGGCCTGGGGAGCCTCCACGTGCGGGGGAGTGTTGAAGTATAAATGAATTGTCCTCCTTTCCCCACCAGCTTAAACTTTTTGGTGAATTGGTTAGGGCATGTAGCTCAATAGTTACAATACTAGATGTCTTCTATTAGGACCCATTGAACATGCCCTAAGTTTGTGATGTAGAAAAAGGTAGATTGGAGCGTGAAAGCAAAAAAACATTTCGGATTGATGTGAGCATTTCTTAAGTCTCCTTTCATGCTATCTAGAAATGTGCAGTATGAAAAAGCATGAATATCAGATGAGGATCACTTAATTTGTTATTATATGTTGAGTAGATGTGTAGTCATTAAAAAAAATGATTGTGTCATTGTTTGTCAATTGTGAGTTTCTCATATAAAAGTGTTGATTTCCTCTCTCAACTTTCACGTTTGCGTCCGATTCATTATTGTGGTTCAAAATTAGTCATGATTGACCCCAACTTCGAAAACCATGCCAAATTGGTCCTAGTCAAACCCAGGTTCAAGGGTGATTTTTATGACTGTATGTCGATGTCGCATACATGTGTATGATGTGATAGGATGTGGCATACAAAAGATATTTCTCTTTTAAAAAACTTTTTCGCTTGTGACCTTACTTGTCAATGGTTGCTCATTCTCCTCTCTTCTCTCTCATCTCATCTCTCACCTTCCCTCACCACCCATCTCGGATGAGCACCACAAGACCGTTGGTCCTAGCTCACAGTCTACCTCACCAGATCCCCAACCCTACAACCATCACCCGCTGCGCCACTCTCTCCCATCATCGTTAGCGAGCTTGCTGGAATGCGGTGGCTTAGGGCGGATGGGAGCAGCGCCAAGCTCTTCCATGGTTGCTCCGCCACGATGAACTCCTCGATCAGGAGATGGCCATGCGCGACAATGTCGAGTTGCTCATCTACTTCGTTGATGAGCTTGGGTGGTCGTTCGGCGCCATGGCCGGGCCGAAGCCGGAGATATGGATAGGGAGAGAGAGAGAGAGATGGGGGAGGCTGAGGGTTGATAGAAAAAAGTAAAGAATAGATAAAACTAAAACCTACATGGCATGTCATGTGCCTCTATTTCGGTGCAAATAAGCATCCACGTGTGCGAAACTAGCCACATGAACGTCACGTCAGTTAAAACCGCCTGATTGATCGAAGGACCAAGGTCGCGTGATTTTGTAAGGTGAGGGACACGCCAAAATTGATTTTGGATCACATGGATTAATTTGACATAAACCTTAAAGCTAAGAAGAAATATCAACTTTCTCCTTTTTCATATCAACTTTCTTTTTTATCATAGAGTGAAGTAGAAACTTGTTATTGTATTAATAGTGTTATTGGTGCCTCGGTTCTTCTTTTCGAGCTTCCTCTCTTTTTTTTTGTGGCATAGGTTGTGTTAAGTTTATTTAGTAGATTGTTGGATCGGCTAAATGGAGGGGATCATATCCTATAAGACTTGTTTCGCATTGCCAAGTATTAGGGTGTGTGATCCATCTACCTACGTATTGAGTTGATAGTTTGGGTACGTGATGGATTGGCCCCCATAACGTTTACTCTTGCTATTCTCTTGTTACGTGGAGTGGTGGGCCTGTATGTCTTTATCTTAGACTCCCGTGTGTTGTTTCTCAGTCTAGCACAATAGGATGGTGTAGGATTTCTGTTCATAGAAAAAGCAATTGTTTTCCAAGAGGAGGAGTTATGTTGGGAGTGAATCTAGGTTTTTTTTTATCTTCTAAGAATGAACTCAACTTCGTTGAAACTCATCTTCATAAATTTTCCCTCTTGATCGATGCTAGGCACCCTCATCCACTATCGCGACAATGTCGAGTTGCTCATCTACTTCGTTGATGAGCTTGGGTGGTCGTTCGGCGCCATGGCCGGGCCGAAGCCGGAGATATGGATAGGGAGAGAGAGAGAGAGATGGGGGAGGCTGAGGGTTGATAGAAAAAATAAAGAATAGATAAAACTAAAACCTACATGGCATGTCATGTGCCTCTATTTCGGTGCAAATAAGCATCCACATGTGCGAAACTAGCCACATGAACGTCATGTCAGTTAAAACCGCCTGATCGATCGAAGGACCAAGGTCGCGTGATTTTTTAAGGTGAGGGACACGCCAAAATTGATTTTGGATCACATGTATTAATTTGACATAAACCTTAAAGTTAAGAAGAAATATCAACTTTTTCCTTTTTCATATCAAACAGTCAAAAGGCCTCGCTGACGTTGCCATGAAGATAGAGGTAGCACGGAGAGGCCAGTCATGAATTCAACAGGCTAAAAGTTGCTGACCAGTCTGACCCTACCCAAACAATAGCCAACAGTTAAAATAGCCAGTACACCAGCAGGCATGAAGCTAGGAGTGATAAAAGGGTTAAAATTATACTTGATAATAGCAATAAATACATCTGACACACAATGAACATTCACGTGTAAATGAAATTTTCAATTAGTAAGATTCAGATAAAATTATTTTGGTAAAAATAAAATGGAATCCCTCTGTTTATAGGAATTTTACCAGGTTATCATAAGGTTCAATGTTTGCATGTAGACCAACAAGGTATAATGACTATCATTAAGTAAGATTCAGACCAAGGACCTCCTGGTCATGACCATGCTTTGGTCTATTAAACAAGGCTTGCCCTGTGTACTTCTAGTCACATATACACTCAGCTGAAGCAATGCTCAGTCTCAGTGCAGTGTGGTGCTCGCATAAGCACAACAGCTAAACCAAGTACACAACAGTCTCACTCCCATGGAGCAGAAGTCTTCTTCCTCCTCCCCATACTTCCAGCCGTCTGCAGCCTTGCCCTCCACAAGAAGAGTAAGTGGCATAGGAGACATTTCTTCTTTCTTCTACCTGCTTCCTTGATCCATCGTCCAAATGTTAGCCTCTGCACCATTTGAGAGACAAGTGGAACCAAAAGTAGCACAATGTTGATGTTTCTTGCTCTTCATATGTTCTTGTGATCTTACATTGAAATAATCTTCCTGCTCTATTGATTGCAGAACTCATTCCAAGGAGTATCTGCTGGAGGAGGAGGAGGAGCCAGCAACCCATTTGGTCCCAAGTTCAGTGACCCACCCTGCAGCCTCAACCTGAAGGAGACATCAGAGTTCGTGAGGTCCTCCTTCCCCATGGCCACCATGGCCAGGAGCAACAGCAGCAACGGCACTGGCGACAGCCATGGCCATGGCTGCCACCATGAGGCCACTGCCACCTCCTCCTCCTCTTCCTCCACAGCCTCAGCTCAGAGGAGAAGAGTGGAGCAGCAGCAGCAAGTCCCAGGGACACCAGGGCGGCCATTGCTGTTCTTCACCTCCACTTCGAGCCCTTCGCATCACCAGCAGCTCATCCCCTCAAGAAAGTCAGTGCCCTCCAAGTGGGAGGACGCAGAGAAGTGGCTGAGGCAGTCGTCGTCCGACCACCATGGCCATCACCATGGAAAGGCTTCGAGGCAGTACAACGGAGGCTTGGTTCAGCGAGGCGGCGGCGAGGAGGAGAGGAGGTCGTCGGTGAGGAGCTCACTGGATGCAGACGCCAATGCGCTCGCCTTGTACGCCGCTCCTGCAGAAGTGCTTCTCAAAGGTGAGTGAGATGCTGGATGAAGCTGAAACTTCATGAATCTTGAAGTATTTTATTTTTCTTGGTACTTTCAGACTATTAATTGCTGATTTCGAGCTTTGAACATCACAATGTGAGGTTTCTTGGTGTAAAAATTGGAACTTTTTTAAAACACTTGAAAAGATTATCTGAATTTGCTGAGAAATTCAGTGCTGTTTCTGTTGCAGACAAATTCACGGACAACGTGGAGCCTTCCAAGGAGAGCTTCGTGTTCCGGAGCTCGTACCTCGAGCCGGCGAAGGACGCGGCGGTGGTCCAGGCGGTGGCCGCCGACCTCCACCAGAGGGACATGGGCACGGAGATGACGCCGCTGGGGAGCTCCACGACGTCGAGGTGCCACACACCGATCAAGAGCACCTCCCCGGCGAGGCACAACACTCCGGCCAGCCGGTCGGGGCCCCTGGTGCCGTACAACGGCGGTGGCATGGACATCTCGGAGCTGACGGATTGCCATTTCGCCAAGTTGGATTTGGGGGCGCAGTTCGATGCCATGCTCATCAACTGGAGCTCCAAGGAGGAGGAGGAGGAGGAGGTGTCCAAGAGCCTGAGGCACTTCGAGGCCACCGTTGGCGTCAGTGCGGCCTGCGAGAAGCAGGGCGCCGCCGGGTGCCGGTGGGAGGATGATGAGAGAGCCAAGAGTTGCCTAAGGTTTGTGCATTGCACATCGCACAATGCACATTTGCAATGTGTGAAGATTAGACTTGAGCTTCTCATGAATAATTTTGTCGGATTTCTTGTGTTCCATTTGATTAGGTATCAGAGGGAAGAGGCAAAGATTCAGGCTTGGATTAACCTGGAGAGTGCCAAAGCTGAAGCACAATCAAGAAAGCTAGAGGTGAATATAAATTCACATGTTTATGCATGATGCATATTGCATAGTTCGATTTTAGCATCATGAACTGCATCATATTTTGCTTCAAGTCCAAAATGATACTTTTTAGTGCAAATGTAAAGGTTGCCAGTACCAGTCCCAAAATGTGTAGATGTCTTCATATATATGATCATTTTGAGCCTTGTGATCCTTTCCCTTGCGGGTTCACTGATATACATAAAAAGTTCTCTGAAATAATTGCTTGCCTCAATCTTTTGTACTCCTACAAGAATAGGTACTGAATTTCTGAACCCTGCCTGCCTGACCATGATGACATACGGAGAGCCTGAAGTCCGTTGAACAAACTGAGCAAAGTCATTAAATCCTGCAGCTACTATAAATTAGCCGGTTGTTTTACTGTCTAACCATAAAACCTATAATTGGTTCTTCTGTACTGTAGATATTGTTTTGATACATTGATTCCAAGGCCAAACATTATATTGTGAATTATTGATGTTCACTAAGGCAACAGTACCATGACCATTGATATAGCTTTTCCTGAATACTGACTTATTAGTAGCTCGGTATTTCGAGAGATTTTCAGAATAATAAACTGTAGATGAAGGTTGGGATCACAGATCTGTAATTGTCACGCTTCTTCACCTTCACAGCCTCCAACACAGTTAAATTCACTGCAAATACTTATCCACTGTCCTGATGTTGCTATGCTAATCCAAGTAATTAAGAATGGTGGAAAGCATGATTGTTCATCCCTTTCTATGTTACCCCCTCTCCTTTTAACCAGCTCATCACCAATTCTTTAACTCTTCCTTGTTCCTGACTTGGACTATCATTCTCATAGCCATGTGAAGTTCTTCGGTCCGAGAGCGCCAAACTATATCTAATCAAAGATCAAGACATGTGCTTGTCCCTTGTGTGGTGATATTACGATGATTCATGGTACTTATATACTACTAATAATGCATGTGCACCTCATACCGAATACTGATGCAGACATTAAACTCAAAGTTTGAAACTCTTTCCCTCCATTCCGCATCCACTCTCCTTGGTTATGGCGGGTCGTCAAATGGCTCCTTTGAAACACGTTCTACTGTCAGAATTCCTCACAGTTGTTAATGGCGTGCTCGCCAGGTGAAGATTCAGAAGATGCGGTCGAACCTGGAGGAGAAGCTGATGAGGAGGATGACGAGCGTGCACAAGCGCGCCGAGGAGTGGCGCGCCACGGCGCAGACGCAGCACCTGCAGCAACTGAAGCACGCCACGGAGAACGCCCGGAGGGTGAAGACGACGAGCCACCACCATCATCTCTCAGGGGGCAACGCCTCGTGCGGCTGCTTCCCCTGCAACAGCAACATCATCAGTGGCAACCTTCTGAACTATTAGTTACCTGGCCAAAGAAGAGATCTTGGGTTCAGGAACGAATTCCAAATCTCCTGCAAATTGGGCGAGATTTGTTTGCAACGGATAGGTTCTTGGTGGCAGCGTGTATGAGTTCTCTGAACGTGTGAAGATGGAGATGCTTGTGTGATGTACCAAAAGGTTGGATTTTTTAAGGCCATATACCAGGTTGCTGAATGTTGAGTTGTCTTTTTTTCTTGTCAATCCATATAGGTGAGATGTCATGACTCACGAGTGGTTGGAGATAAGAATTTACATGAACATCATCAAATAGTCAGAACAATCTGAACTGAACTCTTATCCATGAATTTGATTAGTTCTGTTCTTGGTTTATCTAATGCTGACTGTACCGAGCCTTGAAGAGAAGACTTGACAGTACTAAAAGTTACGGACTCTGGACCCCATATATCTGTGTCTTACGTGGCCACAAGTACTCGGCTTGGCTTGAATGTGCGTATCTGCTCAAGGCCACTGAAATTTTGCACAGTTCTTCCAACCAGAAGTTCAGGCTTCAGCCTTTCAAACAAAAAAAAAAGTTCAGACTTCAGAGGTGCTTCTCAGTCCTCATTAGCCTGAAACTTGCACGAACAAGTGAATCAAAATCCAATAATCCATGCACTACTAAAAAAAATTGAATACTTAATTTTGTGAGCAGCTCACATAACCAAAATTAGAAGCTCAGATGAATTAACAGGCTTAATTAATCAGCCCAATCCCACGGAGCATCGATCAACGCCGTTCTGTCCTAGCTAGACCGGCAGGCTCACGAACACAGTACTGTGCTAACTTCAGGCTTTAGCTAGACAAGCAGGCTGCTTTGTCTAGATGACTGTGCCTGTCTTGCCATGCCTGACATTGCTGCTAGAACACCCAAGCAAGGCCACTTGATTAGGGACTTGATTAGGGTCTAATTAGATACTAATCCTCCATTGACAATCCCATCCCATCCACGTTGCCGACGAGAGTGGGCAGGCCAAGACGAAGGTCAGGTCCACATGGGGGCCTGAGCCCTTCTTTGACTGGGAGCTCGCAGACAGAACAAAACGCCTTGGCCCTAGCTAGCTAGATGGCCATGCTCCATCCATGGTGGGGCTCTGAGCTTCCAGGCAGGAGCAGCTGCAGCTAGCCGGTGTGCATTTCGAAAGGCACGAGTACTAGACCTACACATGCATGGCACGGCCATCCATGCAGGCCATGGCCACGCAGAAGCTGTAGAGTGTAGCCTAGCTCTCTCTCTGTCCTTGTCGTCGAGCCCTGTGTCCCGGGATGATCCATCCATGAATGCTCAGAAATGCAGAGAGACCTGAAAATGTGTGTGTGTGCAAGAGGGCACGAGAAAGCGAGGTGAAAATAATGGCGGAAAGGGCAAGATAGAGAGGTGCTTTATTACTTTTTGGAGGAGGTGACATGAGGAAGGGAAGTACTGGCGGCCATGCCGTCGTCGACGTTACAAGACGTGCATGGCTCTGTAGACTGTATTCAGGGAGACTGTAGAAGAAGTACGCGTGTGCAGGACTGCAGGGGATCGACATGGCAAGTATTCGGGTGAGGTCGAAAAAAACGATTGATTAGCACATCCAATTTATCTCAGTTTATTTGGGTATTGGCCTGTAATTTTGGACTTGGATTGGTTGAACGAGCTACGCGTTGTGAGCGATCTGAGACTAGCTCGACTCAGCTTGTTTTTTGATCGAGCTGGAAAAAATAGATCGGGCTTGTTAGCCTACGAGCCAAGCCCAAGCCGAGCTAAGTCAAAACCGAGCTAGTTATGAGTAGCTCGCGAGGCAAGCCAGATTGCAGCCTAGTGCCCTACGCCGTGCCCGACTCGCCCGATTGCCATCCCTAGGTGACACCCTTCCCATCCTTCTTGTGCTACTTCACACGCCTCCATTGGACCACTTACTCGTGGCTGACGACGTCCTCACCGCCTCACCGCTTTGTCCCTTGTCCTCACGCCTCCACACCAACCCTAACTATGGCTGCCAACACCAACCCGCACGTTGCTGTTGCCCTACTACCTTTGACCGCCCCGTGACTTTGGTGTCACATCTCATGTTCTCACCATAATCTCATCCCACCGTCGGGCCGCCACCTCCCTAGCTTTCTTTTAACTTTGAAGGCCTTGAGCTGCACCGCATTTGAACCCTAAAGATGGTGGATCGAGGTTATCAAAACTGCATATGATTTTGCTCACCGAAGAATTAATACACTCCCACGTTTGAGCAAAACTAAAAAATATACATCGCCTTCCTTTCTACCGAGCTTGTTTGGAAACTGCAAGACATGAATTCCATGGTGATTTCATTGAATCTAGTTCAATTCTCGTAGAAGAACACCCAGGAAAAGAACCCTGTATATTCCAAACGAGCACTGAAATTTCCATGTCTTTCTTTTTTGTTGTGGAAATTTCCATGCGTTCTGAGACAGAGAACTAGGCGGCTTTCCACAGGGATCACCGTACGTTGGCGTGTACGTGCAGCAGATGTTCACATCTTTGAGGGACACCAGCTACTGGAGCCCTGCAAGCTCCAACTCTGGCTTGGAATTGGAATGGACTGCCTGTCCTCCAAAACACACCCATCGCCCTGACAGACTCATGTTGTGTGCCGCTCCTGTCACGTGCCGTCGCTCACACGTGCCCCCCGCACACTTGCCACGGCCCAAGTGGCTAGCCTAGCCATGTCCATGGTTCAATTGATGAAATAATCAACAGTTAAATGACAATTAATAAAATAATCCACGTGAGCATAGCATGCACTCGAGCTTCAGATACCAAGCAAGACTATTCGTCCTTTTGTAACCCTACAACGATACGTATGCAATCAAGGGCCTCTTCTCCGTTAGTTTACTGTTTATATTTGACTTATTTGCTTATTTACTTATCTTCATATAATTAAAAATAATTTAATATTTTGAACCCACCTTTTCTTCTATCTGGAATGCTAGTCCAAGAGCCTTAAAACAGGAGTCAAATGAAACGCAACCGATCATTGATTTTATCTAAAAAATCTCTCAAACTTAAGAAATAAGATAGATAAGCAAATAAATCAAATAAGATGAGCTCACGAGAAAAGGCTATAAACCTTTTAGAAAGATATAGATCCAGCTCTATGTAAAAATAATAGGAGCACTTGATAATGGTGCTGTCATATTTGTATTATTTTGTTTACAATCAGTGTAAGTATCAACAATTCAAAATATGTTCTTTTTAAAAAATTTCAAACCACAGGAAATCGGCAGCATATTTGCCATTACTGCTAGACAATAGGGAGCTTACAAAAGAAGGGTATATAAATGACAAATGAATTAAATATCTAAACAGATTTACAGATCTTTATACAGAAGAAAATGTCATCCATTCAATTATCATTTTTTTAAGGAATAGATCATCCCAGTATTTTTAAAATATTCAGATTCTTGAAGCAGGTATAGCCTGATATGCTGAAGTTCGCTCAGTGAAAAAACCTGTGGATAATACAGCCTTCGTGAAGAAATCACTCAATGGAGACTAAAAAACAAGAACCATTGCACCTTCTTTCCCTCATTTTCTGAGCTCAAAAGGAATCAACCCAAATTCCATTAAAATGAATATCAGCAGTGATGGAAGCCTGGAATCATGACACAGAAAAAAATTCTTTCCATTAAAATGAACATCAGCAATGCTGGAAGATGGAATCGTCACATACAGTGAAAATTCTGCATGTTGTGTTGCCCCAACATCAAGGCAAAGACAAACCAAGACGATCGAGAGAACCATATCAAGACATTCTTGGGCTTTAGTCCATTTTTCCTGATCTTCTAAACCTTTAGAATGTTTTTACTCTCAGTCCTTTCCGTCAATTAATTCCTCACCATCCTGGTTATGCCATTATTTGATTGATGAATACAACTCCAAACAACACACATCATGTTCCAATGTGTCTTCTTAACCACTGTAACGTCTTCGGTAAGTCATCATGATAAGTTGCCATTGTCTTTGTAGCTCATAGCACCAAAACCATAATTGGATAATGAGAAATGGCTGTATGCAACATACATTTACGCTGACGATGTTTTGTTGTTCACAGCAGTCCAAACAACGAAATCTGTATCTTCAAGGAGACCCTCGGAAGCAAATCTTGCATCTTGGAAGGGTGCTGTGCATTTTTCCTTTGAAAACTTGATGCAAGCCTCCTTTGCTGCATCAAGACAAGAAGCCATTTCTCGTTCCTCACATCTCTCTCTTTCTTGATAATCAGTTGGTGCAGCTCCAAACAAACCTTTCCACCAGGGAGGCTTGCATTTGCGTGATGCAGTGATTGAACACCCAGATCGTGCACCAGCCTGTAAATGAAGATCCAATCTATTCCTCATTCCAATTTCACGGAAAGGTATTCTGTGAAGCTTAGTTAAGTAAATGAAATACATTATGCAAAATAAAGTGCAAATGGTTTGGAATCAGTTGAGGCCTGTCAGAAGAAGCAATTCTACTTGTAAATGAAATATAAATTGTATACTTATCCAATTTCTATTCCTAACCAGCACATAAACTACATTTGGTTCAGTAAAATTCAATTTAACTATTAGGATAGTTTATTGACACGTACAAGTGCTCATGAAATCGAGAAATACTTTCCTAACTATATTTTCCAGATAAGTGCAACTTCAAGAAAATGTGTACTCACAAAACTAATGCCCAAACCTCACAAAGGACGGTAAGGCTAATTCAATACATAAGCATTTGACAGGGCCTTCCCAAAATGAAATGTAAATCCTTTTGGTAGGCAGATGGTGAAAACTGAATTCTGTGCTTCAAAGGCTTTATACCAGGGATGTACCATAAACTAACAAATTATAGCCACATGCCAACCAATCTTGACATCCATATTAGAGATACCAAGTAACGAACCCTTAATATGATAATTACTGCTAACAATAAAACAAATGCACTCGCCAAATCTAGTGTGGTGCATTGTCAATCATGACAGCTAAGGCCCTCTTCGGTACGCCGTTCGGTCGTTGTTTAGTTCGGTTTTAGTTTACCAGGTTCCAACCAGCGACGTAACTCCCCGCTGTCCCCACACAGGCGCTCGCTGTTTTGGTTGCGGTCAACAAAAACTGCACAGAACCGGACGGAACGACGTATCGAAGAGGCCGTAAATCTAAGCAGCCATGAGCTGGTTTGCTGTCTTCACTGTATGTGGCTAAAAACTTACCAACCAGCAGAACCAGCGCAAGTCAGCTCGGCCAGCTGCAAAGTAAAATTTTCTTATATTTGAAGTGTATAAGCCATAACATAGCAAACACATATCTCAGTGGTGGATCCAGGATTCATTTTTGTGGGAGCCTCACTGAGCCGCATGTCCGCATCGCAGCCACCACCCCCCACTTACTGCTCATTCTTGAATGTGCACCATCCCTGCCTGACCTTGTAGCGCTACACTGCCCATGCCAGCTATTTCTCCTTCACCGTGTACAACATTGCCTGCCCCTATGACCATATCTGCCCTGTCCCACCACTCTAGCTCATGCATTACCACAAGCATTTTTTTCCCCCTAAATTTTTGTAGTGAAAACAAGGAGTGCTTGTCCATCTAAAGTTCTAGTGTAAGTTTTTCCTCAAGTTTCAATGTTCTAGTATAAGTTTCCCTTCACATTGCAACGTAAAGGGCATGCACAGGCCGGTTCAGGTAAGGGCTTATAATGAACAATCGAGAGAAAAAAATAAGGAAAATGCAAAGCAGGCAAGCAAGACCAAACTGGGGAAAGAAAAAAGAGTGACATGCTACTAAGGCAACAGACTGAATGGAGAAGAGGCAAATAGCACCCTGCAGGAATTAAAACAAAACCTAGTGAAGTATCCAAGCAACCTTGACCAACTAGGCTACCAATACATCTTGATACTGGGTTTTCCAAATAGTGGGTACCCAGTACTACCCCTTACATCTACCCCTGACACATAATGCTTGTGATGAAGCCAGAAGTAAAATGCATATAGAATCAAAGAAGCTCATGCAAATACCCAGAGTAGACACAAGTAATCTACCTGGACTCCTGGAGAATACAATTTCATTATGTAGAACACGTAATTAGGTCCTAATTAATGATTTGGCAGCATATAGATGGTGTGCTTCACTTAGCACAGAACCAGCACATGATTGATGTTATGTGTATGTGGGCCCCGGAGAGCATAATGTAGGTGCCGGAATTACTGTTCATGCACAGCTCACACGTGAACACTAAGCCATCGCAAGGAATAATCTCCTAAGAGATTAAAAAGTTAAAGATATGATTGTGGTAGTTGCCATCTATTAGAGAGATTGATATTAGTTTCCACAAGGGATGAGATAATTTTCTTAGAGTCTAGGTTAGTCATCCCTATAAAAGGGACATCATGTACTCGTCATGAATCAAGCAATGAATTAGAGAGAGTTGGTAAGGACCAACCGTGCCGCATGCGGCTTATCCCAGCGCCGCGCGCAGCCCCCCTGCTCGCTGCCAGCAAGATCCCCTCGCTCCGTGCAGATCTGGTCATACCAATTGACCATTTTCATACTCGTCCAACAGCACAAAACATGTTATCATTTTACTCCATGTATTAAACCTTGACGGTCAGCGCAAACGGGATAAGCTGTAAACTATACAGATATAAAGAAAAGAGAACAATGCAATATAGACATGCAAGAGCAAAAAAAAGTCAATCTTAAGTTCTTAACAAGTGCAAACACAAGGCAGCCTACTACCCTAATTTTATCAAGTATCAACTCCATAATAGGCACTTGAAGACATGTCATTGTAAAAGTACAACAACATTCAGCAAAGTGCAAGTGTTATGGACCATTGTCAACCCCAGCTACTAATCTTCAGTAGCCAGGAGCTGGTTTGGTCTCTTTGATGTCAGCAGCTGATAAACTTACTGCCTGGCATGACTAGCGCAAGGCGACTCGGCCAGCTGCAAAAGTAAATAATTGCAATGAAAGGTACTTTGGAATTCCTAGTCAAACTGGCATCTGCATCTGCCTCAAAAAAAAATGACACTCTGGATACAGGTGAGAACAACAGAATATATCAAATATACATTGTTTGTGACGAAGCCAGAAGTTAAATGGATATTAGAATTAAAGAAGCTTGTGCAAATACAAAGGGTAAACACTAAGCATAGATAATCTACTTGGAGAAAAATACAATTTTAGTATGCAAAACAAGGAATTAGGTCGTAACTAATGACTTGGCAGCATATGTGTAGTGTGCTTCACTTAGCAGATCACCGGCACATGATTGATCATTGTCAGACTCACCCAAAAGCACAAAACATGCCTCCATTGTACTCCATGTATAAAAGCATTACAGCTGACACAAGTGGGAGGAACTGTAAACTAAATGCAAAATAGACATGGAAGAGCAAAAACTGGTTAATCTTAACAAGTGCAAGACAGCATACTTCTCTTAACTCCATAATAGGCACTCCAAGACACGGCACTGTAAAATTAAAATTGCACTTAAGCATCGAGTTTTATGGAGCATTGTCAACCCCAGCTACTCATCTTCAGTAGCCAGGAGCTGGTTTGCTCTGTTTGATGTCTGCAGCTGATAAACTTACTGCCTGACATGACTAGCGCCAGGCAACTCGGCCAGCTGCGAAAACAAGACAATCACAGGAAAAGGCATTTCAAAATTCCCAGTTGAACTGGCACCCGCATCAACCTCATAAAACAAGAAACATGGGCGACTAATAAATCTATTGATTTTTGACCCATCAATCACAAAACAATCGCATTGGTCTCCATCCTCCGACATGGCGACATCCACATCAGTACATGGCGAAACAACCACGCACTCCAGATATGCGCAGAATCCATCAGCGAACTGCTCGCATGGACACATTCATAAACTACTGAAACATTTATATCGATTTTATTAAAAAAAACCATTTCTATCGAACGCATGCTAATGGGATGCAATTGCTTGTCCGCACAGAGGCACCCATAAAGCAACCACTATGCCAACGTGGGAACGACGGAGAAGGGGGATCACCTCGCACTGGGAGAAGAGGCTGGCCTCGGCGGCCGCCCAGGCGTCGCGCCAGCTCGTGGCGTCTCGGAAGGCGAGGAGGGGGGCCTCGCCGGGGGCGAGGGAGGGAACGGGCGCGCGGAGCAGGGGGAGGGGCGGGTCGAAGCGGACGACGGTGGACTCCGCTGAGTAGTCCTCCGAGTCCTCGACGCCGCCGACGGAGGCCGGCGCAGCCATTGAGCTGCGAAATCGCCGGCGGCGACAGCGGCGGCGTGGTAAAATGCTGGCTAGGGTTCAGGATTTAGGTTGGTACCGTTGAAACGAAATTTGGGCTTCTATAATTCGGCCTCGTGAGCATCGTTCTATGGGCTTTCAAGGACGTTGAGCCCACCGCGGCCAGGGGCCAGAGCCCACAGCCCACCCAACAACATAGAAAATCTTTATTTTATTTTTATTTTTTTATTAAAAATATATGCCTTACCCTTCTTCTTCTTCTTCTTCTTCTTCTTCTTTGTTGCAAATCTAGGTGCTCGTCATCCAGGCCAGGAACAATCACCCAAGCCACAGGCCAAGGTCACCCCGGCCGTTAGCGTCGTGGGGAACGACACACTCATCTTCTACTCGTCTCTTGAAAACGTTACGAATGTTTTTTTATATTATATGAATGTGTGATTAACATTGTTTTCTAACCAGACAGAACACAGGTTTTCTATAGAGTAGAGAGTTCTCCTTTTTTTTGCTCATATTATTACGAGGGAGAAAGCCTAACGTAAGTTTGGTTTATTGGAACTATTTCTTAAAAATATCAAACCATTTGATAAGAATAAATTACATCGTATGTCCTTAAGATTGCCCCAAGTTTACAATTAGGCCCAAAACTTTCAATACAAAAAATTACATACATGAACGTGCATTGTCGTTTTAGTTAAATCCAAAGTAGTACATGGCTGCCTAATCAATATAATGTGTGGCCATATGTCATTCTAAATAAAAATAATTTATATTGAAAACACGTGAAATCTAAATCCATAAAAAATGCAACAAATATATAATTGTAAAAAATAAAATCCTAAAATTCATATACAAATGGCTAAAAATCAAAACCGTTTAAAAAACTTAGATAATTCAAAGATAACTTTAAAATTTTTAAATTATTTTTTACTATTTTAAAAGTTCATTAATGAATATTATTTTAATTTTTTTTTACAATTTGATGTTTTTAGATACTTTAAAAAAATTAGTGATTTTAATTTTTATTCTAATTTTTCTTTTTAAGTTGAAATGACATATGTCCACATGATATGTTGACTAGACAGCCATGTTATGAAAACCACCCTCTCCACACCATTTTAAACCTAATTGAAGCAGTAAGGCAACTTAATCAAACCAAATATCAAGTACTAAAAGTTTTGGAACTCAGTGAAAACTCAAGATAATTTTAAGAACCTATCATGCAATTTACTTAGCCCACCGATACGGTCCCACATATCTGAGAACACATGCTATATGTAAAGTTAACAAAATTGCTTCTTATCAGTCGCTTGAAAATAGTTGCCTAAAATAGATGAAATCTTAGTTCACGTACTTACACTGGTAAATAACAAAATTTACATATGGTTCGGTGTTCTAAAATATGTATAATTTACCTATAAAAAAGTTAATGTGCTATTTTTAACATATACCCGTAACCACTCGTGTACCTTATTTATTTTAATGAACTTGCAACAACTAAAATATGTCATCTAGTTTTCTTTGCTTTTTTTTTTGCAACATCAAATTATATATAACTTTATCAACTATTGTAAACAGGAGTCACGTCAGATTATAAAGAGTGTCGAACCCTTATTTCCCCTGAAAAAGGAAAAAAAGACGTAAGAACATCTTTAACAAGCCTTTCATAATATTACAATAGATATAGAGCAAGAGAGGAAAAATCTTTTAAAATGTAATGTAAATGGATAGATGAAACGTTAATAATATTTTAAAGGAGAGATGTAGAAATATTATTGTGATGTTCTGGAGCTATAAAAGTGGCACGTGAGCGAGAAGGCTCAATCATTAATAGGTTGTTTGGTTGCCAGCATCATAGGAGTTTTGTACATAGAGATACAAAAGTAGGGTGTTTGGTTGTCTTCTTACTCATCTGGACCAAGTTCTCCAGTTGCAATTACCCCCTCCGGGCCAGGCTCTAGAGATACAGCCAAATTGGGCGTTTCCCCAGAGCCAGACTCGCGGCATGCAGTTGAGCGCATCGCACGACTGCGCAAGCCCCTAATGCACCCAACCAAACATTTTCTCTTCGTAGGGCATCCGCAGGAGAAGATGTAAAATAAAGTGGATAGGGATAGAGTGTCTGGTAGAGGAAAGGAATATTTTATAGTATAGTGTAAAGTGTGAAGAAATTTTAAAGGGATGGATAAAGTGTGTAGTGAATATTATTATAGAGTGTTTGTATAGAGTCTCATGTGGAGATGCTCTAGTCTATTTCAGTTTGTGTAAACAACCAAACAACATCTGTTGCATCCCACCAACCTACATCTATACATGTTCATGGGCAGCCCGGCTCGACGAGCGCAGCATGACCTGGCTCGGCCTGACCGGTGCACTGGGTCAGGCTCGGGGGCTTGATTTGAAGCCTGGCTCGGCCTGTGCTCACGCTCGAAAAAATGTGAGCGCAGTCGTGACATGGGTCGGGCTTTCGAGCTTCGGGCCGAGTTCAGCCCCGAATCCGAGGCCCGACGCATCGGGCCAGACCAGGTTTTTTTAATTTGACCCGGGGCATGATGAGGTCTACCTGCATCCCACCAGTCTGACTAAGCTGGTACGAGCCAAATTCATTTGAGAAGGCAACCAAACAGCATATCATACTCAGGATTGATTGAGGGAGAGGTGATTATCCCAATGCCATTAAATTAGTATGTCAACATCTGAGTTATTTAACATGGGCTCGGGATATGAAATTTAAAGAGTGGTATGGAAGAAAAAGTGCCATTGTAGGGAAGCAAGGAGCTCTCACAAATTAACAGCCCAGGACGAGCATTAGGGATGGCAATCGGGTCGAGTATCTTCGGGTACACCCCACTCATACCCGAACCCGAAAACTATACCCGAACCCGAATCCGAAAATTTTCATGGGTATAAACCCACGCCCATATCCGAATTGAAAACACGTAAAATCTAAATCCATAAAAGTGCAACAAATATATAATTTAAAAAATAAAATCCTAAAATTTGTATACAAATGGCTAAAAATCAAAACCGTTTAAAAAACTTAGATAATTCAAAGATAACTTTAAAAATTTAAAATTATTTTTACTATTTTAAAAGTTCATTAATGAATATTATTTTAATGGTTTTTTTTTTTACAATTTGATGTTTTTAGATACTCTAAAAAAAATAGTGATTTTAAATTTTTTTATTCTAGTTTTTCTTTTTAAGTTGAAATGACATATGTCCACATGATATGTTGACTAGACAGCCATGTTATGAAAACCACCCTCTCCACACCATTTTAAACCTAATTGAAGCAGTAAGGCAACTTAATCAAACCAAATATCAAGTACTAAAGTTTTTGGAACTCAGTGAAAACTCAAGATAATTTTAAGAACCTATCATGCAATTTACTATTTTATAAATATCTGAAAAATACAGTAAAATCAAGTGTACCATTTTTATGTCATTTCTCGGAATCTCCAACAGACCAACGCTCTAGCGAGCTTAGACGTTTAGTTCAATGGGACAAGGAGAGATCTTATGAAATGATTTGCTAGCTTAGCCCACCGATACGGTCCCACATATCTGAGAAACATGCTATATGTAAAGTTAACAAAATTGCTCATTATCAGTCGCTTGAAAATAGTTGCCTAAAATAGATGAAATCTTAGTTCACGTACTTACACCGGTAAATAACTAAATTTACATATGGTTCGGTGTTCTAAAATATGTACAATTTACCTATAAAAAAGTTAATGTGCTATTTTTAACATATACCCTCAGTTCTGTAGGTAACCACTCGTATACCTTATTTATTTTAATGAACTTGCAACAACTAAAATATGTCATCTAGTTTTTTTGCCTTTTTTTTTTGCAACATCAAATTATATATAACTTTATCAACTAATGTAAACAGAGTCACGTCAGATTATAAAGAGTGTCAAACCCTTATTTCCCCTGAAAAAGGAAAAAAAGACGTAAGAACATCTTTAACAAGCCTTTCAAAATATTACAATAGATATAGAGCAAGAGAGAAAAAATCTTTTAAAATGTAATGTAAATGGATAGATGAAACGTTAATAATATTTTAAAGGAGGGATATAGAAATATTATTGTGATGTTCTGGAGCCACAAAGGTGGCACGTGAGCGAGAAGGCTCAATAATTAATAAGTTGTTTGGTTGCCGGCATCATAGGAGTTTTGTACATAGAGATACAAAAG
The DNA here is from genome assembly GCA_005191435.1 of Raddia distichophylla. Taxonomy (NCBI): domain Eukaryota; kingdom Viridiplantae; phylum Streptophyta; class Magnoliopsida; order Poales; family Poaceae; genus Raddia; species Raddia distichophylla. Next base: position 520,886 of record SPJY01035151.1, on the reverse strand, counting down.
TAGGGTGTTTGGTTGCCTTCTCACTCATCTGGACCAGTTTCTTCGGTTGCAATTACCCCCTCCGGCCCAGGCTCTGGAGATACGACCAAATTGGACGTTTTCCTAGAGCCAGACTCGCGGCATGCAGTTGAGCGCATCGCGCGACTGCGCAAGCCCCAAATGCACCCAACCAAACATTTTCTCTTCGTAGGCATCCGTAGGAGAAGATGTAAAATAAAGTGGGTAGGGATAAAGTGTCTAGCAGAGGAAAGGAATATTTTATAGTATAGTGTAAAGAGTGAAGAAAATTTAAAGGGATGGATAAAGTGTGTAGTGAATAGTATTATAGAGTGTTTGTATAGAGTCTCAGGTGAAGATGCTCTAGTCTATTTCGGTTTGTGTAAACAACCAAACAACATCTGTTGCATCCCACCAACCTGCATCTATACATGTTCATGGGCAGTCCGGCTCGACGAGCGTAGCATGACCTAGCTCGGCCTAATCGGTGCACTTGGTCAGGCTCGGGGGCTCGATTTGAAGCCTGGCTTGCCCGGCTGCCAAGCCGGGCCGTGCTCACGTTCGAAAAAATGTGAGCGCAGTTGTGACAGGGTCGGCCTTTCGAGCTTCGGGCCGGGTTCGGCCCCAAATCCGAGGCCCTACGCACGGGCCAGACCGGGCTTTTTTAATCTGACCCGGGGCATGATGAGGTCTACCTGCATCCCACCAATCTGACTAAGCTGGTACGAGCCAGATTCATTTGAGAAGGCAACCAAACAGCATATCATACTCAGGATTGATTGAGGGAGAGGTGATTATCCCAATGCCATTAAATTAGTATGTCAACATCTGAGTTATTTAACATGGGTTCGAGATATGAAATTTAAAGAGTGGTATGGAAGAAAAAATGTCGTTGTAGGGAAGCAAGGGGCTCTCACAAATTAACAGCCGCAGGACGAGCATTAGGGATGGCAATCGGGTCGGGTACCTCCGGGTACACCCCACTCATACCCGAACCCGAAACCATGGGTATAAACCCACGCCCATACCCGAACCCGAAATATAATAAGTCTACATATCTATATATTGAATGCAATATATATAACATTAATCAATTTTAACTCTAACATTTCATCAACTTTAAACATATAAACTTATATTTATACTTTACCCTTTTATCAATACATATTTATTAATAACATATGATATCATGTTATATTGTATTTAATTTTATTATTCTTTTCGAGTACCATGGATATCCATGGTGTAAAAATTGTTGAGAAACCCATCTCAAGCCACCGCCAGCCTTGGGTCTGGTGTGCGCTTGGGGTGGGGCCCACTAGTTGGACCAAGCCGAAACCCTAGTCGTCAAGTATAAATAGGAGAGGATCCCATCTATCATGTATCCATGAGAAAGTAATAAAGAATCATTCCCCTCCTACATCTCTGTGTTTATATGTGATTGTTCTTCGTCATCTACGATCTACGCACCGCTAAGCAACCTCGGACTACACCTGGTAGTGTGGTTGTCTAACAAAAATAAACCCGAACCCAAACCCAATACCTAAAAACCATATCCGAATCCGAACCCAAAACATTTCATAGATATAAATCCACGTCTATACGTAAACCCATCAAATCAGGTACCGATAGATACCGGAGCCCATAAATAAAATTGCCATCCCTAGCCCCTAAGTAGCATCGCCCGCCCTTGCGTGTTCCGATCCAGGTACAGATTTCTCATGTGAGAATCTCGCCTGCAAGGCTGCAAGATGTTTCGCAAAGGCTGAGCCATAAATACTTTCACATGCGCTGTTTCACCGTCGATATAGCCGCTATGCGCCTCCCCGGCCGCCGCCTCCTTCCGGCGAGGCCGTAATCGTGAGCGTCTGAGCGGGCTCGCCGCCGTCGCCTTCTTGGTGCCTGCCGGGCGCCGGGCGCCGGGCGCCGCCGCCACTCGCCCTCCTTGTCTGGATTCTGGAAGAGATTGGGCGGGGTCTCAGTGTCTCACCGGGGTGGCCAGGCAGCCTCCTCCTGGTTCCGGCGCCGGCCTCCTTGCCAGTGCCGGCGGGCGGCGGCGGGGCCCCCCTCCGGCCGCAGCCATTGCCGACCTTCCTTCAGGGCAACAACCGACGCAAGTGGGTTTGGAATCTGGAGCCTGCCACTGTAAGAAACCTCGTCCGTGCCCTGAGCTTCTCTCTCTCGCACACACGCCAAAATACCGACACTGAATTCCAATTGGTAGCTCGGTTTTGGTACTAATTTCCTCATGACATTTTGGAGCCCAGATTTTTAACTACCGAAAGTAACAAATGCTTGCACCCACACATGGGACATCAATTGAAACTGCTGAACAAAGCTCGAGTTTTTCCTGTCATATACTAGTTGGCGCCCGTGCCATTATGTGCGTATGCCATTATTCAAGTAGGTTGTAATATTTCTTAAGATGGAATATGGTTCTGGCCTCGAAATCATATGACGTACATAACCACATGGTCTGACAAATAGTTTAGCGTATTATCGAGAAAATGAAAGAAAATGCCTACACAAAATACTTGGCTAGAGAAAGAACAGAGTTCTTAATCAAGCCGAACAAATCCTATTAATAGTTCTCCATTCATGCAAATTTCAATTGTCACCACTTCCATAGAATGCCATGCCTCTAAGACCAAGAGTAACGTCCAATTTTAACTGTAAATGTCCATTTTTCTCTCCCCCTAAAACAGTGTGTTAAGCAGTTTGCGAACCAACTTGATGCATGCACCGTGAATCAGGAAAATGATAGGCCTCCATGATATTCGAAATCTGGTGGCATCCCTGTTTATTATGCTAAATGAGAAGACGTATATCCTGTTCCGCATTGAGTTCCTGGTGGTGCTTGTCACATTGCTATTTCTTATGATGTTCATCATCGATATCTTCCGTCGTTACATCCATAACACCACCATGAAAGCTATGTTTAGCCTCTTCGATGCGGTCTCTGATTCAATTGTGATATACCTCCTGGGGGCTATGCAAACCGCATCATTCAAGAATCAACTGTTCCCGGTCTGGGCACTTGTGCTTGTCATCTTTCGCTACAGTATCGACTTCATCTCTGGTTATGGTGTTCCTGACCCTGGAGGGCGACGACTCACAGAGTTAAACAATGTGACAAAGCTTCTGGGATCAGCATTCTTGATTCTGAATCGTGGATCCAGCAGATTCACACGTCCACTTTGGTCTCTTTGGGCTCTGCAGATACTGAGGATCTTGTACAGACTGCTTGCTCATTTCCGAGCGATCATTTCTGTCTGGCATGGAGGGAGCTCTGGGCTTATTTCAGAGTACATGCGTACCGACCGTGACCCTAACATGTGGAAACCAGACGAATGCGACCCATCGACGATGAAGGGATACCAGTACTTGGTCTACGGAGAATTTGTCAGATTAGAGAAGCCTCGCTATGTCCTGACTCTTAAGCAACAGACAGGAAGCAGGTCGTCACTGATCACACTAGACAAGATCTGGGGATGCAATTGGCAGCTATGCCCCCGAGACATGGACATACTGAATGATCACACACTGTCCTTTGCTTTGTCTAGGCTTCTCCGGTGCAGGCTAGAGGATGTGACACTGCAAAGAGATATCTTTCGCATAAACCGAGAGCTAGTCAAGAAGAGGATCATCGAAGAGGATGCGGAGCGTGCCTTCAGGGTCATGGAGATGCAGCTGGCCTTTGTCAACGACTACTTCAACACTCACTACCCTATAGTTTTCTGCCAAGGGCTCGCTTCACTCTTCCTCAATCTTCTTCTTTCCATGGTAACCTTTTGTGTTGTCCTCTGGCTTTCTGTGTCCATTAATAAGGTCTACAAGCCTCCAGAGGGTGAGCTGGCTCATGTGGTGCGGGGTCTCAATGTTGATATGATCATCACATGGGTATTCTTGTTCTTTCTGATGTTCAAAGAGATTTGGGAGATGATCACATACTTACTCTCGGACTGGACAAGGTTACTCCTTGTGTGCAGGTATGCACAATTCAGGCATGCACAATTGGACAGCCAGCACATTAAGGATCCCTGTGTACAGCGCCTAATAAAATCCTTTTTCACATCCAAGATTATTGATAAGAGGTGGCATGGACTCATGGATCAGTACATCTTCCTGGAGTCATATAATGACAGGCCAAGAATTTGGAACTTTCTTCACAAGGTAACCACTGGAATGGTTCCAAATAAGGATGATGGGACAAAGCTCTCCAGTGCCATCAATGTTCCGAAAGATGCCAGACAGAAAGTCCTGGAGAGTCTCGGTGCATTCTTGGAGACCCGGTATCCAAACCATGCAGAGTTGGCTGATTCTAACAGAAATTTTGGGGAGCCAACAATTCCGAAAATTCCTTGTCTACCCAAGGTCATCATGACATTGTCTGGTAATGGGCCTAATGGCAATACAAGGAAAAATTATGGCTGGGCCTGCTACAACCTGCCAACAAGCTCCCACATCATTTTGGTGTGGCACATTGCGACCAGCTTCTGTGAGCTGAAGCTTGCTAAAGAACACCACATCAGCTTAAACCCAGGGTTTCTGTGCTCCCTCTCGTCGTGCTTTACAGATTGCTGCCCATCCAAAAGGATTGAGAAGAAGGTAGAGAAGAAATTGTGTGGTGAGCTTCAGAAAAATTACATCACCGCGAATAGCTTGTCACGGTATTGTGCATATCTGCTAGTTTGGAAGCCCGACCTGATCCCTGATAGCTTTCTCGTGCCGAAGATGGTCTTCCAGAAAACTGTGAAGAGTGCTCGTGATAGCATTCTGAAAGTGAAAGGCTGTGACTCATTGGAGCAAAGGTATGAAAAACTGTTGACACAAGGGGAAAATGCTGCGAAAGACGCCGTCAATATTGAGAAGGGCGAAGATGTTTTAAAACAAGGTGCACTGCTGGGAATGAAGCTGATGAACGATGAGAGTGAAGAAGGCCGTTGGGAGATCCTGGCTGGGGTATGGGCTGAGTTGCTTGTACACATTGCACCCACATGGAATGCAGAGGCACACAAGGACTGCCTCGAGTCTGGAGGGGAGTACATAAGCCACATCTGGGCATTGCTTTGGCATTGTGGCATCGAGAGAAGCAGCTTGTGGCCAGTGCGCGATGCCCCTGAAGATCATGCTCCTGTGCCATCTCAGGAAAATAATGCTGTAAATACCAACACGGGGCAGACGCAGCAAGCTGGTGCAAATACGAGCAGCCAGGTTTGTGAAGAGGATGAAACTGGGGGAACCAGAGAGCCCGAGGCAAACAACTTATGTGACCCCCTTGGACCGAGGGGGTTGGAGGGCAGAGCGAGTACAGAGATTGACGAGGCCTCTAGGGCAAACAAAAAATGAAAGTGAAACGATGAGGTTCGACGACATAGTTCCAGGTAGTGTTGGAATTTAACTTGTGGAGACAAACGCGTTTTTTTAGCTCGGTTAAAAAACGAGCGCCAATCGAGCTAGGCCTGACTCGCTCGTAGCTCGTACACAAATAACATATGATGCTATTGTTAATTTTTTGTAACTTGTGAGTTAAAATTGTTGTGAATTTGATTCTATTGTTAAAATCTGTATGAAACTTATAGGCGCTAAGCAATAGCTAGCCAGCTACTCTCTAATATCCGGCTCCCTACTCAATTGCTCATTTCAAACTCTGTATGATAAGTTCTCCTTTGAGATTTTGCAAACGAGCCATGAGCACTTGCGAGCTACTCACGAGCTTTAGCGAGCCTGAGCCGAGCAAGCTTTTCAGCTCGGGCATCCAAGTGAGTCGAGCCGAGCTGGCTTGCTCACGAAATGAGCCCGAGTTTGAACAAGCATTCAGGGCAGCCCAACAACTTGGCTGCCTAGGAGCTATATTTTGTTATTTCTTTGTGTATGTCTTCAACTTTTTTTTTATCTTTTTCCTCTGATGTGTTTCCGACTATGTATAATGGAAGACCACGTTGTAATTGGGGAAAAGTCTTGAGAAAAAATAACTTTTTTAGGCCATCAAATACTGCATTTCATCTATGTAACCCCCTAAATTGTGAAACTAGGTATGCTGCCCTCCAAACTTAAAAGACCGGGTCAAATAATTAGGTGGATCTTGGGTTGGTCTCAATGGTGATCGAGACGGTGGAGGTGGCATTCGCTGCAGTGTTAACACCGCAGATAGGCTCAATGGGTGGAGGTATGGGTGGAGGTCCGAAACTCTGGATAGAGAAGAGGGGTTGTTGGCATGTCCAACCATTGGGCCCGAGCTTCCTCCTCCAACCTTGTAGATTTATCCATTACGGCAATGCCTCTAGAGGGAGAGATGGATGGGAGGTAGAAGATGATGTTTGAGACACTTAAATGTGGGCTTGTGCCACGACATAGTCATGCCACTCGCCACATGCCAACCTGCATGCCACAACAAAACTATCTTTAAAATCACCCATCATTGAGGGGTTATTTTTGTGCCGATTATCAAGTTTTGTGTGATGATGTGATGTCCTATTTGGCTTTGAGCCCAACCTGACCCAAAATTGAGAGTTTTAAGGGTTGTGAGTTGGGGAGATCGATCTCCCCAACCCTGCTACCGCCTTACACGCCGCTGCCACGCCTGCTTGTCACCCGTGCACCCGCAGTTAGATTATAATCTGAAAAGGTTGTGGTGTTTTTATAGAAGATTTAAAGGGCCAAAAAAAATATGAAAAAAATATTTTTGAGATCTCTAAGACAAATTGTGCAAAGTTTCAAAAAAAATAACTATAAAATATTTCAAAATATAACCGGTACAAAAATGATAAATTTTAAGCTGCAGCTTATAATCTGATTATAAGCTGAAAGAAACAGAGCCTGCATCTTGTCTATGTAACCCCTAAATTGTGAAACTAGGTATGCTACCCTCCAAACTTAAAAGACCGGGGCAAATAATTAGGTGTAGCTTGGGTTGGTCTCAATGATGATCGACATAATGGAGCTGGTATTCGTTGCAGTGCCAACACAGGAGATAGGCTCAATGGGTGGAGGTCTGGAACTCTATATAGAGGGGGGGGTCGGCATGTCCAACCATTGGGCCCGAGCTTCATCCTCCATCCTTGCAGATTTAACCATTAAAGCAATGCCTCTAACTAGAGGGACAGATGGATGGGAGGTAGAAGATGATGTTTGAGACACTTAAATGTGGGCTTGTGCCAGACGTAGCCGTGCCACTCGCCGCATGCCAACCTGTATGCCACAACAAAACCATCTTTAAAATCACCCATTATTGGGGGTTATTTTTGTGCCGAGTTTCAAGTTTTGTGTGATGATGTGATGTTCTATTTGGCTTTGAGCCCAACCTAACCCAAAATTGAGAGTTTTAAGGGTTGTGAGTAGGGGAGATCGATCTCCCCAACCCTGCTACCGTCTTATAGAGAAGTCAATCACTTATCGTGCATGTTCATCTTTAGTCTATATAACTCCCTCACTATAGGAATCTTCCTCTTTGTCGGCGGCTGATTAAACTGGATCGATTCCCAAGACAAAATTTTCACTGCCTTCAGCATTTGCCCATTTTCCAAATAGAATGCCTCTTGACCATTTACATTGTCGATCTAACATATCCATCTCCATCTAGCCAAAGCTCTAGCAAGGATCGATGCGTGTTAAAGGCACATGGCTCCGTCGCTCAGCTACTGTCAAGGCTCAAGAGTGACCCTTTTTTTTTACAGAGAGACGCAAAGATAAAGAGCAAAGCTACGCACGCGACACAAGGAATACCCCATACAATAAATTTAAAGCGCATACAAAAGCAATTACTTGCACCGGCACATCCGTGTATATATATCTGTGTCGGTTCCCGCTTTAAACGGAAAAAAAATTATATTGTTGCTTCCCAACTTATAGCAAAGTTTTGCTACATGAAATTACATCTTTGTCCTTAAAATTTGTATTTGTTTGCAAAATAGCTCCAGAACTATTAGTATGTGTCACTACTATACAACACCCCTTCCACGCCACCTCATCACTATCAGTTCACTTAGGAACAACAATGGTAAAGTTACGCCGCCGGCGTTTAAACCTCTCCAGGCTAGATGTCCAGTTTGGAGTCACGAACCAACAGTGATATATTTTATCACCGTCGAGTTTTACAACAGACCAACAATGGGAGTGTCAGTACCGGCTCAATCTATGAACCGGCTAAAAATACAGCCATCACTACCAGCCTTTGGGCAAATCGACGCTTACTTATCACTCCAGTGTGGTTGCTCAAGGCCAACAATGATAAATATTATCAAGCCGGCCGGACAAACGTGCGGGTCACGCTAATAGTTGGAGGGAACAAACAGCAAACCCTAACTCTAGAAAGCTAGATGTAAACACAAGCTATCATAGCAACACGGAGAAAAAGGGGTCCCTCTCACCCTTCGACCTCCGGTGAGGTCCTCGGAACCAAGGGGACGAGGGGGTCCCAAGAGAGTTATAATCACCACTCCTGGGGGCAGCGGCGACTCTTTAGCATCAGTCCATTGATATTTGGCATAAGGGATTGGGAGGTCGATCGGCGTCATCAACGTGACGCCGCACCTAGGTTTTTTATTTCGGGAATTTGTCGGAGAACAAAATTTTAAGACACCTCTCAAAATTTTTGAATTCAACAAATTTTATGACATTTTAAACAAAAATATAAAAAAGAAGTCATAACATCCTTCTGTAGATAACATACATAGTACATTGGTGGATAGTACATAGTGAATCATACATGTTTGATCATTTGGTTTACCATTTTTTATAGTAAATTTTTATTTAAAATTTAAAATCTCTATTTTTCTTTCGCCGAAATTTCGCAAATTTTGGAAATTTCTAGGTCGCCAAAGTTTAAATCCCTGCGCGCCGCACTCAATGGAATGTTGTGGGTGAGAGTTGGAGAGAGAGAGAGAGAGAGAGTGAGGGACACACAGAGACACAAGGAGAGAGAGGGAGGGGGAGAGCTTGAGATGGACAGGGTGACTCGCACGATCAGCGTGGAGCTGTGGGTGGTGGTGACGACGGCGCTGCTGGTGGCGAGGTTCCTGATCGACTTCTTCGGGCCATGGTACGCGAACCGGTTCAAGGTGGGCGTGGTGCTCACCGTCGAGGGGCTCAACTACTTCCTGGTGCACTACACCATCGGCATGATGCAGCTGTCGGCGCCGGCGGCGGCGCCGGCGAGGGTGAACGGCTTCTTCCAGGTGTGGGCGGTGCTGCTGGTCACCCTGCAGTACAGCGTCAAGGTCGGCCGCCCCTACAGCCGCTCCAGCTCCAAGAAGCCCCCCGTGCTCGACCTCATGTTGTCCTTGTGGGCGGCCAACCTCCTCCGGCTGCAGGCCACCTCCCTCCTCAGGGCCCCTCTCTGGATCATCTGGGCGCTCAACGCCGCCCGCATCGTCTCCTACTTCTCCATCTCCGACAAGGCGGCCGCCATCAACAAGGCGAACATCAGGCTCGTCAATGACTACATGTCCTACGAGCACACCCTGGCCGCCGCCGGCTCCGACCTCGCCGCCGATCCCAACGACGAGTTCACCATGACATGGTACAGGTACCTGGTCCTTGGGGAGGACCTGGCGCTTAAGCGTGCGCAGAAGCAGGGAGCGACGTACAAGATCCGGCTGGACCCGGACCAGGACCGGGAGCTTGTCACCTTGCAGGAGATATGGAGCGTCGACGCCGGCGACGGCGACGGCGAGAGCGGGCTGCTGGGTGCCGCCGGCGACCCGGACAACAAGCTCAAGGACGTGTGCTTGTCCTTCGCGCTGTACAAGCTGCTGCGCCGCCGGTTCTACGACCTTCCCGGCGAAGGGGGAGGGGTAGGCAAGGCGAGGAGGCTCTTCTTCGAGTACATCACCCGGAGCCACGAGAGGGCGCTCCGCGTGGCGGCGGTGGAGCTCTCCTTCCTCCAGGACCTGTTCTACAGCAAGCACGCCGAGATGTTCGCCGGCGGCTTCCCGACGGGGAGCCTCCTGCTCTCCCTGTCGCTGGTCGCCGCCGCCGGGTACATCGCGTACCCGGCCGGCAGAATCCCCGGTGGGGTGGACAAGGCCGACCGGAACACCATCACCCACGGCGTGCTCGTCACGCGCTTCATCGTCGCGCTCATCGTCGGCAAGGAGCTCGCGGAGATCTACATGTACGTGTTCTCGCATTGGGCCGGCGCTGGAGGCGGCGACTAGGGCGGCGCTGTTCTTCATGAGCTGCTGGGGCAAGTGCCACAGCGGCCTGATGATTCACCAGCACAACCTGCTGGTTTCACCCCGTTGGGTGACCATGGCCTTGCGAATGGGGCTCAAATCCCCAACGAAGATCAAGCTCGAGGAGTGCACCAGCAGAGCCATACTTGGGTCCTTGAGCAAGCTGAAGGAGAGCCCGAAGAGGCTGGGCTCCCACGAACAACTGATACAAGCTGCCTTCGGAGCAAAGGAGTCCCTGGCACAGAAGCTGGCGGCGACATGCCATGAGCTCGTGGCAGAAGCAGAAACGCACAAGATACTGGTCTGGCACATCGCCACGTGCCTCGCCGAGATCCATCTCAACGGCGAGCTGGCCTCGTCGGAGATGAAGGCCGGCGTGCTTAACCCGAGGCCGTTCGTGAAGAAACCCGCGCAAGCGCAAGCCGAGTGGTGGGAGGACTACACGACGGCGGCGAGCCTGTCCAACTACTGCGCCTACCTGGTCACCCAGGCGCTGGTGCCGGACAACGGCATTTCGTCGTCTACAGGGTGTTCGACGAGGTGCTCAACGAGGTGCACCACGTCATTTCGCATGAAATAGGAGGGAGCAGACGCTTCCCCTGGTCGAGCCCGTCAGTCCAGCATGTGTACAACCGCATCATGTCCACCGTCGACGACTCCGGCGACGTGGAAGCGCCCGAGAACAACGAGGACGACGACGACGTCGAACATTGGAAGAATCAGAAGAAGAAGAAGAAGCGCCAGCAGCAGAAGAGCCGCCGCCGCCAACTGGACATCCCGCATTCCTTGACCAGGAAAGGCGCGGCGGTGTGGGCGGAGCTGCTGGAGGCGTACGGGCCGGAGGACAGGGCGGGGCTGTGGAAGGACATGGCGGCGTTCTGGTCGGAGTTCCTGCTCCACCTGGCGGCGGCCACCCGGGCGTCCAAGCACAAGATGCGGCTCAACGGGAGCCCGGAGCTGGCGACGCACATCTGGGCGCTGCTGTCGCACGCCGGCTTCCTCCGGGGCACGAGCCACGGAGAGCAGCTCTTGGACCAGCGGGATCTCCAGGATGCCGCCGACCCCACCATCGGCCTCCCCTAGCTTTGCTAAACTGACTCTGTAGCCCCTCGATGATGTTAGACTATCTTCAACCATTTTCTCCTGGCTCCAATCTTTTTTAATTCCCTGCATTCTTTTCCTTCGTTTTCCACCATCTCTTACAGCATCACTTCGAAAAAATTTGTGAAAGAGAATGGAGAGAGGATTTCCTTCTGAAAAGAATGCACGAAGAACTGTCTAAACCTAAATGCTCATTCACGAAGACTCCAGTGGACACAGATCGGAGGTCCGTCGGACACAGTTTGACGGAACCAAGACAGCGTGGACAAGGACTCAACATGACCAGTCCTCGACGACCTCGCAATCACTCGGACTAACCTCTCATGCTCGCAAACCTAGAGAAAATACTAGAGCGCCCAAGATCTGGCAAGTCCAAAGAGATTTGAATCCCTCTCAACAAGACGGCAAAAACGAAAAGCTAATAACCCTAGACTACCTTCGTGACCTCTTCACATGCCCGATCACGACTTGTCCTTCTAGGATGATTGATCCTTGATGCCGCAATCGTCGCTAGGGTTCCGAGAAAGCCATGAACACTCTTGTAAATCTTGAACCAATTTTTAGCGTCTATTATCAGTACCAAAACTAATACCAATGACGCAAAGGGGGCTATGACGCTCACACATAGTCACCTCCTTCATGTTTTGAGGTACCTTCATGGTACTCTTGAACGTAGTTTGTTCTTCTCTAGCTCTAGTTCTTTACAGCTTCAAGCCTATTCAGATACCCCTTGGGCTAGTGATTCTATAGATCGCAAGTCTCTCTCTGCTTACTGTGTCTTTTTGGCTACTATCTCATGTCTGAAAGACCAAGAAGCAGCAAGCTTTCCCAGTCGAGGCTGATTTGTGAGATTTAGCTTCTATGACGACTGAGGCGACCTTGCTCCACTGGCTCCTAGCAGATTTTGGTGTTGCTACTTCCATGCCTACGACAATGCAACCTCAAAGTTCTGGCGCTATCAGTATAGGTCAAGATCCCGTGAAGCATGAGCTTACCAAGCATATTGGTGTTCATGCTTCAGACGTTCGATCGGAGGTGCAACAACAGGTGATCGCTCTTCGGTTTGTTTCTTCGGAGCTTCACTTTGCAAACTTTCTCACTAAGGCATAGACTAGGACACATCATGGCTTTCATCTCTTTAAATTCAATGTTGTAGATCCACCTTGAGTTTGAGGGGGTGCTGATGTACACCGTATAGGCATCTTTATGGGTCTTGTGTGTGTTTATGGGCTTTTCTTTTCTACGCCCTGCACATGTATACATACCAACATATGGTCTCAGATCAATATAAACAACACATCATGACATTCATAACTTTTTCTAGATTATAATCCACATGTGGGTCCTTTTTGGTTCGCGGTTCTGGTACGATTTTGATTTGATTTGCAAAATTTATCATACAATTAAAACCAAACCTTAACCGCGAATGAAAGAGGGCTGTGGTTTTAGCTAAATAGTTGTGCATAGATGGAATCAACATTTTATATCACAGTTTTACATCACAGCTGGTACATTCCCGATACGTGAGTTCTGCTTTTCATTTGGTGAATTTGAATTGCGATGTTTCAAATCCCGATCTTAAGTGGTAAATGGTTCCAAGTGTTGTAAAAAAAAATGCTCTTAGCTTTATGCTACGTTATTTTGAACTTAACAGCTTAACAACTTATCTATGTTTTGAAAAGACACATGCTCTGAACTTTTTGAGTCTGTTTTTCCACCGTCTCAAAGGTGGGTCCTAATACCTTTAAAGGTAAGTTAAATAAAATGGATCCGAATCTCGACACTACCTCAAGAAGCCTTCAAAATTCAGTTATTTCAGCTGTCCAGCTATACAGCCGTTCAGATCAACGAAAAAAACGTAACCTTAGTTTCTTTTATATCATTCAAACAATTTCTTGGTCCCAGAGCAACCGCACAGAAGCCTTTTGCATCAGACAGCTATAGCAGTGGGCAAGGTCGGCCAATCTTTTCTTTTCCCAAAGCGATGCATTGGAGCGTCTTTTTGCAGCGCGATGGGTGGTTTTTCTTATCAAAATGCTCGCTGAGGGAAGCGGCTTTGCGTGAGTGGTCAGTTATGCTGATGCTGCATCAGCATCAGGGAATTTGGACGGCCCTTTGGGCCCTTTCCGCTCAGGAGGCAGCCCAGGCAGCCCAAGGCCTGCCCATTCCTCATCATCATCACGCGCCTTTGTCATTGCACAAACATGCATGATCGTCACTCGTCAGCATTACCAAAGTTTGACTTTCTGATTCGAATGCCTGGTCGGATTGTAACAAGAAGGATTTCCAACCCCAAACTGCCAAGATCTTTGCCATGATAGCAAGCCCTAGGTAAGAAAGTAGTATCTTGCAAGTAACATTTCGTGCAGTTGGACAACCAACGAACCTGTAAACAGAAAAGAAATGCTAACTGGCATACTGACGCCACGCGAAATCCCAACTATTCAACAGATCTTTCGAGGATGATTCAGTAACCAGCATGCAGTACGAACTGGGAACGCTGGTGAAATACAAGTAACTAGAATCGATTCAATATTAGCAGCAGATGTCACATTGTATGCAATACATACAATCTATGAAAATACATGGTTGTACAGAAAGGAGGCGCAGCGCAGCAGTTGAAACCTCCAGCCGGTGGTGAGAAAGCAATCAGAGAGTATTTTCTCAGTCCTTGACATCTGCCACGCCTTCAGATGCTATTTGAAACCTTGCTTCCGCCTCAGCCAGGCAGGGAGAGCTTATTACTTTGCAGATTCGCTCCTCCCCTCTTCCCTTGCGAAGAGCAAGCCTGATATGCATGCAGTACTGACATGTTAGGTTAAAAAAAATGAACTGGAACAGAGCAGAAGCTGGGTTAGAAATATCTGATCAATTTTCTCAGTAATGGACCTTGTTGTGGAAGCATGAGCCATGATGTTTCCACCAATGGGCTTGATCTGTGGTCCAGCAAACATTGCTGACCCATCCACTTGTGCCACGACTTGATTGGTGATAACCACAGCCACTCCAAACTATAGTGAGCAACGAAATCAAATTTAGCATATCGAAACATACAAGAGCAGGGCAACAGCATGTGACTGCTGCCGGTCTGCCGATGTAAATGTTAAGAGTTGGCAGAGCACAACACACACGAACACAGTGGAACACTCTGAGTTGGTGCTGCAAAGCGGCAGCATTTTCCTGACTCTATTGCAACTTAAATAGAGGAACAACAAACTGACTCGATCATGGCCTTAGTGGTCGGAAAACATGGCCTGCTCATCCACTTCGTGTGCCATCCCACACATCGGAGCAGCCCATGCACTCACTCCCTAAAACCCAGCAACTAACTCTGCATGATTAGCCAACTGGCCATCTATGCGCATGACAACTAAAACGCTAGAAAACAGGAACAAACTCTGACCAAGAAATAAACTGAAGGAAAAACTGAAATAAAAAACAGACTCGCAGTAGACTTATCTGACAGTAAACATCTTGCCTCTTTTGACAGTACAGAATCACTCAACCATGTAAATGGCATATTATATAAAATGAAAGCTCAGATATATAACCAAATATTAAAGGCTTCACAAGCTGACGGTAAATAAGTTCTAGAAAGGTTTACAGACCTCATCTGCCAACTTCTGAAGGCTCCTCAGAAACTTAGCCATATGCATTTGCCTAGCAGATAGCTCTCCTCGACCTGAGAAATCAGTTCTGTATAGAGCTGTAGCACTGTCTACAATCATGAGAGCAAACCTGCAAATGTTCGAAGATAAGAAATTAAAATTTAAAGATTGTTCAAGATTATTTTACTACCAGATTCCGTATCAAAGATATATGTAAATTAAAAGATCTCTGCATTGGAGCAATACAGGCATGTAGCTGCCTATGCAGCAAATAATACTGTGTAACAAGAGTCAAATACAGGTAGCATTTGATAAGATAGTAGGTACCACAGACAAATTTTATCTCACATCTATATTGCCTAATATGATGAGGCCTGTTGAAGCAATATTTAACTAATTATCATCATATTATATTACACTGAAAATAAGTATCACTGTAAGTATGGAGGGGCATTAAATCCTTTAATTTAACACAGAGTGAAAATTCAAGATGTTGATGCAAAAGTTATGTGCATACTAATCTCATACTATTTTGTTACATAAATTGGAAGAGTTGATAGACAGACCAATGCCTGTTCTATTTCATGATCACAATGATTTATAAAGAGAAATTCTGAAATAATAACCATATAAAATTATAAATAAAGCTTAACTACAGTTGGTTACTTACTAAATTGTGGCATATGTTTACAGTATACACTAAAATAAAAAATGAACTTGCCTGGTCTCAATCATCATGGAAGCTGCCTCCAGCAAAAGCCTGGATTGATGATCGGTATTATAAGCTCTAGCATAAGCCACATTCTCCAGTACATCAGCACCATTCAATCCAAACCTATAGTACATATTCACTTAGTTAGCAATCATTGATGTTAGAACCCAGAATAATCACAGAAGGAATCACCTGTCAGCTATCTGGAGGAGCCTTTGTGGTCTGAATGTACCCTCTGCATCAATGTACAGAGCCTTTCCTTCACCGCCACCTTGGTCTAGTGGAAGCTGTAACACAATCATCAACATGTTCAATCTTAACAATAGAATTCAGGGGTCAAATGAACAAAAGTGGATGAATAAAATATCACCTGACATGTAACGCATAGGGTGTGGCACAGCTGAGTTTTCCCTGAACGGAATTCACCATATATCTCTGTGATTGATCCTGTTTCTATTCCCCCTGATGGAAGTCAGATCAGAAGAATTGCTGGATGAATACAACTCACTTGTACAATTCTACAGAAAAAAAAAATGAACCATGAATGCGAACGATCAGTACCCTCCAAGATCTTATCTAGCTCTCTTGAACCAGTAGTAACTTGGATAATCTCCAATCTCTGTGCATGAAGTTGACTAGCACTTGTGAATCCCAATGGAACTAGCTTTGAGGCTGCACAAGTTTCGTAAGACGCCTAAGAGTTAGCAGAGTGCAACACAAAATTCTTTACAACAGAGTTGCATAATACTTGCCTGCTTCAACTATCTTGTCGACTTTGGCTTCACTAATTCCTTTGATTTGCAAAAGATCTTTCCTTGGAGTATAAGCCACAGACTCCACTGTGTGGAGACCGGCATCTTTGAGCTTTTTCACATCAAGTGCGGCTATCCCTGATGCCTTGACCAACAAATTACAAAGTGTTAATGATAACAAAACAATGAACTTGGATATCCTTTTACAAGAAACAGACACTAGTCGCTAGCTATAGCTAAAATGCTTCTTCACATCCAAAGCACGGAACTGAGCATAGGAGCATCAAAAGCATCCAACGTTATTTGCAAACACCATCTTAGCATACTTGACCGATACACATAGGAAACTTTAATAAACAGAAACACCACAGAACGTCATATCAAGTACACGTTATCTGCAAGCACTGCACAAAGAAATTATACCATAAAAGCAATACATTGTGTCCCCAAACCCCTCAGAGTTCACAAGATCTGATGATCAGATAACAAATTCCTCATTTTGACAGCTGCTCATATGAGGAAATGTCGATGCATCTGAAACAGTAACCTTTGATACGTTCACAAGTGCTGCGTCAGATTAATTCGCAACAGCTACAGGTAACAGCGGCTTTTCCAAAGAAAGACTCACTCGATTTTGCAAGTAATTTTCAGAAGCAAGAACGCAAGAGTTCACAGGCGAGACTAAAGTTGATCCAAATTGAGAGAACACCATCTCAATTCAGGTTGAAATGTATTCCATTGGATAAGAACTGTATGCTAGTGTCAATTTGAGGCGGACGACTGATAGGACAGCGCTTTGGGAATGAGAAACACATAAATGCCACCCAAAAAGCCTAAGCGCAAGAATCAAGAACTTAGGGTTAATGACCAAGAATGTGCAAACCTATCGCTATAGTGCCATACACCGGAAAACCTTCATCCCATTTAACAGCAAACGACCCTATAATCGCAAGAAATGCTCGACCTTGACACCATTTGGGAATGAGAAAAATAGGTTTTGGCGACCAAGAATCCGCGCAATCACATAAAGACCCAAATCGCAACACGAAAAAGGGGGGACCAATCCGTATTCGCCTCGAAACAAGCCGGAAATTCCAAGAAATGCACAACCTTAACGCCATTTCGGAATCAAGAGCATATGCTTTTGTTACCAAGAATCCGCGGAAGCACCTCGAGAACCCCAATCGCCACACCAAACCGGAAATTCCAAGAAAATATTGACCTCGACGCCGATTTCTTCGACCAAGAATCAAACACAACGCCCAAAGAACATAAAAGCAACCTCAAATCGCGATGAACCCGTACCAATTGCCCCCACACGCGGATCGCAACCCATTTGGGGAGAAGAAGAGACGGGCTGAGAAGCCGGCTAGGGTTTCGTCGGGGGGCGAGCCGGTGAGTACCTGGAGCTGCTCGATGGGGAAGGGCCCGTGCTCCGCCTCCTCCTGCTGCTCCGCCGCCGCCGCCGTCTTCTGCTGCGCCGCCGCCGACGTCGACATGGGCCGCACTCGCAGCGAGAGAGAGAAGAGAGAGGTGGGGGTTTCTCTCTCCGCGCGTTCGAAATGGCGATATGGGCGCCAAGGCGGGGCCCGAGAGGCTTTTGATTGCATCGCGCATGGTGATATGGGCCTATATATGGGCCTTTAGATGGACCATAAAATGGACCTCCAAATACTCGTCGGGCCTTAGCCTGACTTTCTAGGATGGCCCAACATCCTGTGCGACTGCCAACTGCCAAGCGGGGCCCACATGTCGGTGACAACGAACACCTCCCCCTGTCCCCAGCTCGCCGCCGGCTCGGCTCAACTTGGGTCCCAAGAAGAACAGCCTCGCCGCCGCAGAGTGAAAAGCCCACGTCGAGCTCTCCAAGCTTGGCAGTTGGTCTAGTTCTTGCTCGATCTCCTCATCGCCGCCGCCGCCGCCGACGACGACACCATGTTTCTCACAAGGTAATCGAGTTTTTTTTTCCAGGAAACTGGAAAGCTTCGTCTTCTTTTTCTTGCCTAGATTTGATCTGTGTGTGGGCTGGACGACGGCGGCGCTGATTTTCTTGCGATTTGTGTGTGTGAGGGGACAGGACGGAGTACGACCGCGGGGTGAACACCTTCTCGCCGGAGGGGCGACTGTTCCAGGTCGAGTACGCCATTGAGGCAATAAAGGTGAGATCTTTGTTCTTCCTTTTTTGTTTTCCTGGGCAATCCGAACTGTGGAGACGCTGCGCTGTTAGAGCTGTGTGAGCTTATCGTAAAGGATGGCATGCTAGATTTGCGCTTTGGGGATGGGTTATGTCTGAATATCAGGGCTAGGCCTAATAACTTCGTATAGCATACATTATACGAAGTTATACGACGGAGGTGTGGATTTCAGGATTTTTGTTGTTAATTGTTGGATCATCTTGGACCGTGTAGTTCGATCTTGAGCTGAGAACTGATGCTTATGGTGCTAATCCTCTGCTGTGGATTTTAGTTGGGGTCGACTGCGATCGGGTTAAAGACCAAGGATGGTGTTGTCCTTGCTGTTGAGAAACGTGTGACCTCACCACTGCTGGTAATTGTGTCTTTACTTCTTTTTTTTTTCTTTTGCGCCTGTGAAATGATTGTCCAATTGTACACTAGCAGAATGCATTTGAACAGCCGTTGTGGACTGAACATATTATTTATGAATTTAGCATTCAAATATTTAGTGGCAAGCGACAAAGACTTAAGTTATTTACGATCAGTTTATCTGGCAGATGCTTGAATTAAAAACAAACATTGTTTATACTATATCCAATTTTTTGGGTATGATAATAGTTTAGTTTTCTGGTGTGTTACTTAAATTTAAACAAATCGTTACCAAAATAGAGCCATGCTGCAAACTATAAACAGGCACGGTGTTTCAAATGGCATGGTTCATTATCTTTCAACAAAGAAGAATCACGTGACTCATGGTTGTTCATTATCTTTCACAGTTTCACCAAATGAACAAATTTATTCTTTTTGTCTTAATTTATTTTTAGGGGTCTCTGCATACTGTCTTGTCATACTATGTCAGAGCAGTTGATTTTTTTCCTTGTGTTGAGGATATAAAAGATTTAAACACTGCATTTGCCGGCAGCTTAGTTCTGTTATTTAATAGGAAACTACCTGATACCTATGCCTAGTTATTGTAGAAGCTAACTGCCTTCTGCTATGCTGGCTGAACGTGATACTTTTTCTCCTAAGGTTGTGCAGTCATGACTCAGCTTTTGGTTTTTTATGTTATAGGTTGTGCCATGTCCAAATTGTTAAAGAATTTAAGTTATCTTTGCTACTATTATACAGGAACCAAGTAGTGTGGAGAAAATCATGGAAATTGATGAACACATAGGCTGTGCCATGAGTGGCCTTATTGCTGACGCTAGAACACTGGTTGAGCATGCTCGTGTCGAGACTCAGGTACGTTCTTGGGTTATTATTTGCAGGTTTTACATCATTTGTAATTTATCTGTTAATCTCACTTGATGTGTTCACAATCAGAATCATAGATTCTCATATGGGGAGCCAATGACAGTAGAGTCTACTACACAAGCTATCTGTGACTTGGCTTTGCGTTTTGGGGAAGGTGATGAAGAGTCAATGGTGAGCCTCATTACCTTTTTGTTATTACACAATGAAGGCAAGTATTCTGCACCTGCAGAAGATGAGAAACCAGATTAATTAGCAGCAGAGCCCCTTCTTTTGATACGTTTAACACCATATCATTGATGATTGATCAGTGTACCATGCTTATTAAGGCGTCGTTAAAATGGGGGCAGAATGTCTGAATATCAGGGCTAGGCATGGCTGGGCGTGGCCCATCCGCCCATGTGGGGCTGAGATAGTCCATGTTATTTTCTATCTATATTATTTTTTGGCAAATGTACTCGTTTTACTATGTGCCGAGAAAGATGTTTCAACGTTCGTAAGGTAGTTGCTAGTACGTCATTTCACCTCTGATTTAATAACCTTGCGTTGGACGCAGTTTGATGGCTCTCATTTCCTTTACAATAGTTTTTTTTACCTCGGAGGTAATTGAACGTGTAGTATATATTTTAGATGTTGTGGTTGATCGCATAATAAATACTTTTGAGTACATTCAACGTAATTTATATTTTTTTTCCAAATAACATGTAGGTGGATTCATCTAAATTCTTATTCCACTTTATTGATAAGAGTAGTGTTCTGATATTTGTTTCTTTTGTGCAGTCACGACCATTTGGAGTCTCTCTACTTATTGCTGGTCATGATGAGAATGGACCTAGCTTGTAAGTATTCTTTAACTTAGTGGATTGGGTTGTCACTTGTCAGCAGAGTAGTGGACTGCTCTTTTATTTATATATTTGAAACAATGGTTGCAGGATGCTGTGCACATGCTTTTCTTCATTCTTATTCTCTTTTTCCTATACTTCCATGTTAATTTTACATATGTCTGCTACGATGTTGTCACCTGCTCCTAGTTCTTCCTGAGATATTGTTTGTATTGTCTTAGTTATTAAATACATATCCAATAAGTAATCCAAAAAGGATGATAATACCTAGAACCTGTGGACAAAAGTTGCCCTAATGGCTAATGGTCATTTTCATCATCATTTTTGTCTTTTCTTATAAGGCTCATATTTAACTGCTCGCTTCTGAGGTTTCTATCTGGCCAAGATAGCTAATTACTTTTGTTTTTATTTAGTTGTTTGTACAAATAGTTTGTTGTTTAAATAGTTTTCTTAGAGAATTTTGGGATGTACATTTTATCCATGATTTTAATCTCTGGTTTTTTCATGAGAAAGATAGTTATTTTCCTGCTTCCTGTGAACTTGTGAAGTGCTAAGTATGTAGTTCATGTTAGCTGAGTTCGATGATCAGTGTGATATTTCTAAAGGTCTTGCATTTAAAACTGTTTCTTTTTTGTATCTTTTGTTCACTTTGCAATCATGTCATCTTTATCTATCGGTGATGTGGCCCAAGCATCAGTAGCCAAGCATCAGTAGTTCCATTTTTTCATGATAAGTTGCCGAATTTGCTTCTATAATGTGTGTTCAGGTACTACACCGATCCATCTGGGACCTTCTGGCAATGCAATGCCAAGGCAATTGGATCAGGCTCTGAAGGAGCTGATAGTTCATTGCAAGAGCAATATAACAAGGTACAATTAGCTAGGAGTTGCAGACTATATTAGTTTGAGTGCTAAATCAACATTAAAGTTCCCAAAGAAATTGAGGGAATATATTGTGCAATTGTGCATGGGCCCTGTTGATAGAATTGCACAGTAGCTTTGGATTTAAATTTCAAGTTAGTTTTTATGTGGCATGGCATCAAAGCCTGTTTCATAGTTAAGGGTATGGGCATATGGCATTACACCAATTGAAGTATTGTTACGTGTAGCCAGATTTGGTATTACTATTTGACAGGCCCCTTTTAGTTGATGAGAACATTTATGTATTTTTTATGTTTTGTGCATGAAAAGAATATTGACGTTGGAATTTTACTGTCATATTATTGCAGGAACTGACCCTCCTGGAGGCGGAGACCATAGCCCTTTCTATATTGAAGCAGGTTATGGAAGAAAAGGTATGGTATCTCAAGCCACTAATATTTCATTTCTTAGTCTTGTAGACATCATTTGATGGATATTATATGAGCTCTATCCCATTCGAAACAGGTAACTCCGAACAACGTCGATATTGCAAAGGTTGCTCCCAATTACCATCTGTACACGCCTGCAGAGGTTGAAGCTGTTATCACACGTTTGTAAAAAAGAATTGGTAGTCTCATGTTGTTGTCATTTTGTCGAAATCTTCACGAAGACATAACTGCCGACTGAACTTGACGTGGGGATGTATGCGCATTGCTGCCATGTCTCACTGTCTGTCATGCTTCCTGTGCTCCCAACCAAATCTTGGCTGGTAGTGTTTACTAATAGTTTTAGTCTGATTCACAACCCTATTTATTTCCAGTAGTATTTAAGACCGTGTTCTACCAAATGAAATTACACACTGTTACAAGATTTGGGTGTCCTCTTTTGAAGCCGTTGCTAAGTTAAACGAAAGCTCATGATGTGATGCTCTCTGAAACTGCTAGCTTTTGACAAGAAAACTGACAATATGCCACCCTGGAGTTTCATTCTATGTATTGTCACTTTGTTACTTTACCATTTTGGCATTTCCCGATAATTTAGACAGTCAGAATGACCTTTTTATCCTTCTTCCTTAGCCTCCTCATCTTTTTTATTATTATTATTTTCCCCTGGCGAGCTCCTTGCCATGGCCACGGCCACTAGTGACGATAGCTTGAAGCACGTATGACTCTGGGAGGCAAATTTGGGCCCGTGTTCTAAAATTCGAAATTACTCGGCGATTACTCTAGTTGGTGAGCAGCCATGGAGTTTAGTTCTTACTCATGGCAATCCCATTGCTCGAGGATAGAGGATGAGCCCAGAGGAAAGAGTCGTTTCATTCTAGAGAGATGGCATCGATATATGAAAGAACGACGAAGAAACGTGCATTGCAAGGATAAGTCGTTTCTTTGATATCCTAATCTGGATTGTTTGCTCCAACTCTAAATACATGTATCGATTTGCATGGCACATAAGATCCCAACATTAAATCAACAACTTATAGCGATAATTAATATTACGTACAACTTATATAAACCAAGCATTGTGATTGTTGTTTCTTAATGTTTTCTCTCTTCTTATAGAATCGGTGGTAGAAACTATGCATTGGGAATGCTCTTTAGGAGCTCTATTTGGTCCTACTTGGAAGTACTCTAAGTAAGGGGGCAACGAGTACTCGTAGAGGAGGCAAACCAGTAAATTTCCCAAAAACAGAGGGAGGTATGGGGTAAAGAGGGTATGAGGTTTGAAACTTTGAGGTAAAGAGAGGAGGTTAGGATTTAGAACTTGGGGTGCCAGGTGCCAACACTTAGAACTTCTTTGGTTCGCAGTTCGGTTGGGTTTCGTTTGATTGGGTTAAAAATTAAAGACTTTTTAAAAGATACGGACAGGCTAAATTTTTTTTTTTAGATCTTCAAGTAAACCCTACAAAAATATTATAAGATGTTACACCGAATAAACTGTATAAAAATAACAACCACACAAAATCGAATCCAACCGTGGCGAATCAAGGAGGGCCTTGATTTCTTTTTCCATTGTCCCTTAGATCTTTTTAGGCCATACCCAATGCAACCTTTAAAACACCACCATCTTTTACTAGCAGCATGTAGGTGATAAATAATAAAACAAGAAAATATAGGGAGAGATAATGTAATAAAAGGAAAATAAATGAATGGGAACGAGATAGGGGAAAATAGTGGTTACATTGGGCATATCGTAGAGTATCTGCATCTGAGCCTCTATCCTCACTCTCCATTTCAATATTAGCTACTCATTCTATCATTCCCTCTAAATTTTCTTCATATTATACATTACACTTTAAAAGATTTCTTCACTCCATCAACTACTCTATCCAGAGATATAATACTTTGAGTGACCATACAAATGCTCCTAGCTCGACAACACTGCCAGCAGCTGGCCAGTTCTGAGACCAGGGGCGCCGAGACGTGAGAAGACAAGCAGCAGGGAGCTCGTGGGTTCTTACGATCTGATGGGGCCCCGGCAATGCTTGTGGTCAAAGCTAAGCATCTTACGATCACTTTTGAACGGCTTTTTAAGAAACTTCTCATGCCTATAATCTCGTTTGCAGATTCTAATCTTGAGCTCATGATCAGTTTTGACTGTTTTTTTTTTAAGGACGCAAGAGCTTTTCGACAATAAATCGTTGCCGGTTTCAAATCTTGGACAAGAATTTCCAGACAAGTTGAAATCTCAGCTGATTTTGTCTTTGAATCTTAACTGATTTGTACTCTTCCCGGTTAAGCTCGACAAATTCTCTTAACTTCTTATATCTTGAAGCATCATACAAGTCCCAAGTGTCCACTAGCCGTGGCAACACACCAAATCATGATTCAGGATGCCACTGTTTTAATCGCGCTCCACACACTCCATCCCTCCACCGCAACACACAACAAGAAAAATGTATTATCAAATATATGATTCGTCGCTACCTTTTTCTGAAATATCTTCCAAATAATTTCTCTTCCATATCATCCAAATGATTTTTCTAAGACTTGGAAATTGTTTACAATTTATGAACATTTGAATTTTGAGAACGTGAAAAAGACATAAATTAATTTAGATTCTATTCACCGTATGTAGTCATCTATCCAGACATATGGTGGTTCAAAGATGTGTTAGTTGGCCTTAGACTCCTATCCCGAAATGGCACAAAGCCAAACAGGTCATGCAAGCACTACTTAGCCCACTCTCTCCTGTGTCATCTCTAATCTCGACCCATCCCACTCTCATTTTGGGTTAAAATGTGCCATTTTGTTTGTAACCAGATCGACTCTATTATCCCATCAATTAGGTTTAAGTCAAGACCCAGAAATGTTGCCCGTTAGGCCTGATTCGCATATTTACCTCCTCTATAATTATATGGCTAAACTATCGAATTTCTATACCTAAGAACCAAGGTTCTAAATATCAATTATCTGTTATTACCATGATTAAATAGAATTTATTGGTTCATATTAGTATGTTGTCAATCTTGAATAGTAGAGGGGATGCATCAGCCGTACCTGCAAGCCTCCTGTAAATATTCTTACTTGATGTAATGATATAAAATCCTTTTCTATGTCTGCACATTTCGACAAAAAATATATATGAGTTAGTGAGATATATGAAAAAACGATAATACGAGTAAAAGCACAAGATACTAAGAATAAGAAAGACATATACATTAATTCATAAACGCAAACATCACTCCCACTTAAAATTAAATGTTATAATGTTCAAAAGATCTCAAGCAAAGCTTCTAGTCGAGATTACTCAGGAATGTTTTAGGATTATTACTTGGGATTACTCAGGACAAATCAGGGATTAACAACTCTAGTAGTGTAGTCCATTCCCATGCCTTAACATTGTAGCAAAAAAGTAATGGGACATGAAATGGGGCCACAAATAGTGAATATAGATAGTGGGACTAGTGACGGAGCTATTCTTAGGGAGGTGAATAGAGATATGGGATAATTCTATTTATGAGATGACATGTGAATAATAATAGGACAATGGGGCAATATTGATCTAACCCGTGTCTTAACATTGTAAAAAAATAGTAATAGGATGGGGAATGGGACAACGAATAGTGAATATGAGGTATTCTTAGGAGAAAATGTTTAAAGTGTTATAAATTGATGAAAAAAGTTGTAGCGGCGTTGTTTGGTGAAAAGGACACAAAAGTAAATGGCATTTCTCCCTAAGACGTTGGGGTCACAGTGACCTTGTTTGTTTGAGCTAAAAGTTGCTGAAAACTTTTATCAGAAAAAACTGTGATCCTTTAAAAGATGTCTTAAATAGTTAAAAAAATTTTAACAGATTTTATAAAGAACTATTTAAAATCTCACAAGATAACAAATTTTCATTTCATTTCATTTAAGCCGAAACAAAGCAGGCCCGTGTCATTAGCAAAAATCTCTCCTCCTTGCAAGCTGAGTCGCAACCAAAGTCCATCGCCTTCCACCTGCACCGCGCGGCACCGCGGTTCCTCCCTGGCGTCGCCGTCGCCTCCAGGTCCCCGGAACCGCCCGTCTCACTCGCTGGCTCCGCCTCCGGCCTCCCCCACCTCCGGCGTCTCTCGCCGTCACAGCCCCATCCCGACGCGCCTAGTCCTCGCGTCTCTGTTCCTGTCTCCTTGTCCCCCTCCCCACCTAGATTTGTAGCTTCGCTCTCCCGGGCAAGCCGTCTTCAAGATCTCCGGCGACCGCAGCAGATACCGGGGATCTCCTCCTTGAACATCCTTGGAGCCCGGGTAGTTGCGCCTTTTGCACGGGCGGTGGATACGCCAATGCAGCAGCAGATGCCCATACCGCCGGCGGCGACGGCGGCGGCGCCCGCGGCTGCCGGCATCACCACCGAGCAGATCCAAAAGGTTCGGTCTGACTCTGTATTGCTGTTAGGGTTTGCGCCCGAGGAAGATGCTTCCTCTGGCGACTGCTGGGAGCAAAAAGATCCAATCTTTTTGTGCGCGGTTAGAGAAATATTGGATATTTTTGTTCTGTTACTTGTGCTTTGGTAATCACGGATGTATATATTCCTCGGTTGAATGCTTTGATTAATCGATGAGTAATAAGTACATATGTGGCGCATTTGGAAAATTAGAGAAGCATGTCTATGCAAGAGGGGCTTGAAACAGAATAAGAGAAGTGGAGATGAATATATAGGAAGATGAAAAAAAAGGAAACGGACATAGGATGATAGGATGTTGGCTTTCCAGTTCAAATACCACATTATGGATTTTTGGTAGACGTACATTGCACCCTTGTATTAGCATGGTTGCAGTTGATTTTGATAGAGAAATATTATATTAACAACTTATTATTGAAACTAGCAAAAAAAGTTTGATAAAAAGGGTTTTTTAGAGCGATAAAAAGGGATTTTAATACTTGTTTCTAGTGCTTAATCATGCTATGTCTGTAGACCTGTGTGTGTGCACTTTGCACCCTTGTTGAAGTGGTATACTGTTATTCTACTTTATTCTCTGTCTCTGTATCTCAACATAAATGATGTATTCCGGATCAGCAAAACCGATGTTGTCAACATAAAAGACTGTTGATTCTGCTATGTAATGCTATACACCCTTTGGTCACTTCCAAATGAGTTACAACAATATCACA
This sequence comes from Raddia distichophylla, assembly GCA_005191435.1. Lineage (NCBI taxonomy): Eukaryota > Viridiplantae > Streptophyta > Magnoliopsida > Poales > Poaceae > Raddia > Raddia distichophylla. Next base: position 493,820 of record SPJY01035151.1, on the reverse strand, counting down.
CACCATACCATCTCCAAGCTATGCAAATCTTGGTAGTTGTGGCTGCAACATGAGCACCAAGCTTAACCCCAAAGGAATCAACCTTTGCCAAATGATCAGCACTAACTTAAGCTTGGCTGTTTTAAGATACAGAACATATTGCCATGATTTTCTTTAGGAGAAATCGAAAAAAAATTTGCAAATAAAACTGCTTGTACATTCTTAGATCGATGTGCAATAGGGAAAAGGTAAATGGATTATTGAATATTCAAAGATTACATATAAGTCTGCACTGTAGTACGATCATCATTTACTTTGGATTAACCATATGCTAGGACTGATTGAATCTCTTTTGCAGTATTTGGATGAAAATAAGCAACTTATTTTGGCCATCCTAGAAAATCAGAATCTAGGGAAGTTGGCTGAATGTGCTCAGTAAGTCGCATTTCTTTTTGAAGCTATCACTTCAGTTACCATATGAAATGCATATTGCTGGTTTCACGTTACCGGTTGACCTTTTATTTTGTTCCATGCAAAATAATCAGAAACTACTGTTATTGTCAGTGGTGATACTTCTATGCTGCCTAACAGTATTAGTGGGCAGATTATGGCTTCGCGGCATTCTAGTAGGTTTTTCTGTGCATTGGAATATGCAAACCCATGAGAATTAAGACATGGATGCCAGTGGTCGTTTTTTTTTTCTTCAAGTAATGTTTATGTATTTCGAAAAATGCCATCTCCTGTCCTTCATTTTGAATTAATTAGGTTGATAACAAAATGGTTTGGGTGTAGAGGCTGTGACGACATAACTACAAGATCGTAGGATCACACTTGCATAAATCCCTGTACAATCTCTGGGGTATCATTCAACAGCAGGACCATTCATAAGCTCATAGCCATTTGACCATATTTTGCTAATTTGTGGGACTAATGATTACACTGATACGCCTAGGTAGGAACTATGATTTGTAGCCTTTTCATTTGTATTGTATCTTCTGAAATGTTATTAACCATTTGACCTTTTGGAGTAAGTCCTACTTTGACCGTCTTTGAAGTTCGAAATTGATCTATGATTTTAGATGGGGATCAATTTTCTGCCTGATTTGCTCATATAGTCTGCCTTTCTTCTTTTTGTGCCTATCAATCATAAGATGTTCATTACAATTTTTTTTATGGTTTGTGCTATTAGATGGATATTTTTTTCTGCTCAATTTTACATTTAAACGGATGAGTGGGTTGATTTTATTCAGTTGTTAGTTGTTACTTTCTTTGTGAAGGTTCTGCATCTATAAATCTTAGAATTCTTGTTGCTTTATCTATGGTATTTTTTTATTTGTTTGCCTTCATGCATTAATACCTTCATGGAATAAGGATTTATGTACATCAGTGGGTTGACATGCAACAGAATTCCATCAATATACGTTATTTATTACTCAACTGAATCCCTAGGCTCTAATGTTAGAAGTCAATGTTCTTGCAAAAGTAAATGACATTCAATTTTTTACACCACCAAGTGACGGCAGCCTCTATGTCTTGTTTTCTTTTCTGAATTATTCTGTTCTGATGCACAGTGGCAATCATGGTAGCATCTTGCTACTTTCAATGCTTTCACAATAGACAGTACTTATATTTTAAGTTTTTAACAACCCAAATTAGGATGTCTTAATTGCTTTTCCAATGGTGAATTTCTTCGTTTTTCCTTCCTACTCCAGTTGTCAGCTGAGATACATGATGCATTTGTGATTCGCTGATGCACACAGTTATCTTCTCTTCATACTGTGATCTGCTTATGTAGATGCACTCTTCTTTCTAAATTATTTTTTTCTAAATTAATTTGAAATAATGCTATTGTATTTAGAATAACAATATGTTTCATGCCCTGAACTTTTAGGTATCAAGCTCAGCTCCAAAAAAATCTCTTGTATCTAGCTGCTATTGCAGACGCCCAACCACCGCAAAACCCTGGAAGTCGTCCTCAGGTTAGTCGTGCTCAAGATGATACTGTAAGCTCCATTGGTGATACATGTTCTCAAGTAATTTTTTTTTCTGCAAACAGATGATGCAGCCTGGTGCTGTACCAGGTGCAGGGCATTACATGTCACAAGTACCAATGTTCCCTCCAAGAACTCCTTTAACCCCACAACAGATGCAAGAGCAGCAGCTTCAGCAGCAGCAAGCTCAGGCCCTCCCTTTCCCCGGTCAGATGGTCATGAGACCAGGTATTGTTAACGGCATGCAGCCTATGCAAGCTGACCTCCAGCCAACAGCACCCAGCCCAGCAGACATGCGAGGAAACAAGCTGGACGGCACGGCTGGGGCCAGCTCAGAGCCCTCTGGCACCGAGAGCCACAAGAGCACGGGCGCGGATAATGAGGCAGGTGGTGATGTAGCAGAAAAATCCTAAGCAATTAGAGTGTTAAGGCAATAATGCATGTATACTACCAATGAAAAGAAAGAAAACCCATATGTGCGTGGATGACAAGTAGAAGTCCTTACCAATTCACTTGAGCCTTACCTCTTATTGGGTCTTGTAGAACAAACATTAGATTGATGATGTGATCTGTCCGAGATTGTAATGTCATTCTACATTGTTGTAGCCATATTATGGAATAATCTGCGAGGATACTGTTCCAGATAATTTTCCTTCTGTGCACCTGCTAATATAACGGTCAGTGTAGGGGGTATTTGCTTCGAGGAGTGAATGCCTTTTGCAACTTTAGCCTTGTAACTTGAAACTTGAGTTTCCTGAAAGTAACTTGTATGAAGTCAACAAAATATGGTTTCGTAGTTGACGCAATCATACGCTGTACGATGTTGACGTGATGTATGTCTATTGCTCATGAATTTATAATGTGCAAGTTTGATCATTTCCATAATATTTTGTATGGGAAAATGCGATGCACTACAATTTACGTCATCAGTCCAGCGGAATCGGCAACTATCTCGTCACACCTCTTTTTGCAGACTTTTGTCACATATTGCCACATTGATATTTCAAAAAAAGTACACTGTAAAGATGGGACGAGCGCCTGCAAGATCGGCAGGACTCACATTAGGAGCTATGAGACGCACATTATTCACATTCGCCTCGCAGCAAAACGCTAACCAATGAGTTAGCATCAAAATAAATTATGCATGTCAGGCAACTATCAATACATGAATAGCAATATATTCTCTTTGTGATAAAAACTCAAGGTAACAATTGAAACGAAGTGCAATCATCTCATTTTTCCAGGACATTACAAAACGGCATGGAATCCAGTTTTGGGAAGAATGCCATCACTCTCTTTCTGAGATGATTACTGTCTCCGCCTTCGCTTTCTCCTTGTACTTTCTTGTGGGAACTTGAGGGGCGCAGGAAGTGTCATTGTGGCATGTTTAAAAGCACCTGCTGAGACAGACTTGCATCCCAACTGCTCATAGTATGGTTTAATCATTTTACTGTTCATTTTCAAGTCCGTGCATATATCTGTAGGATCCGAATTGAAGCCATCAGCAAAAAGTGTGAGTACCAAGATGTAATTGATCAGAAGCTCGCGTTTCTCTGTCGATAAGGCACTAGACCCTGGTTCTGTAAACATCAGCAGCTGCTTACGATATATAGCTTGTGGGATTAATGGTCCATGGCTAGCCTGGTTTTCCTTTTTGTGCTTCTTGGACATGTAGCTGTTCCGTGCCAACAAAGACAGGAGATGTGTGATGTAGGACAGTACACAAGCAAGCCTCTCCTTATCTTCACCCTGAAGCAAATAAGACAAAACATACTGCTTTTAGATCACAGAGTTAGTGTGGCAACTCGCAACTCAACAAAGTACAGACACACCTTAACTGAATTAGGCACGACATGGAAAAAATTTGGCTGTTAATATTTTGGCAAGTGGTGCCTGCTATCCAATATTATAGAAGTACAAATAATACTAGTAAATTGCTTAAGGATCCATTATAAACAGTTGCATTGCCAAAAAAACCTTAAATGATTTTCCTTCCATTTTGTCTGGCTTAGTCTGGAATAAAATCTCCTTGTTCCAAAAAGCTGGATACTATTATTTGATCATATACGGTAATAAGAAACAAAATGGAAGCTTGCAGGCACCAGACAAGAAAAACCAAATTAAAAAAATACCCATACTGACCTGAAGCTCCTGTAACTTATTTACACGATTTGAAACGAAACTCCCATAGCCTTTTGAAGAAAATTCTCCTGTTTCTAAATATTCCATGATATCCAAAAGGTGTGGCCGTACATTTTTAGGAATGATCTCATCAAAAAGATATGCCTTCTCTGATGTATCCGCAGTAGGATCATAAGGTGGAATGTTTCGAACAATTAATGACACCTGACTGTCAGTGGCATCCACATTGGTCTCAGACTTTCCAAGGTCAAGGTCCACAAAAGCAGAAGGATCATCCCTTTGTGCATTTAGTGACCTCCACTTATTATCCTGCAAGGAATACATAAGCTTCAATCAAGCTAGACTATGCTGTAACCAAATCTGTAAGCACTAATCACACAAACGAATCACTTTGCTATGGTCATAAGATTGGGAAAAAGATAAGTAACTTTAGCCCTGTAAGCACCTAAGTAATATCATCATTATCGCTTGACACTTGGAGAATAGAAAATGATGATGGTTCATAACTGTGAAGATTCCGTAAAGTTTTTCCTAATAAAAAATCATCAATACATATCTAACAAAATCTTTTCTCATTACATATGGCGAGTGCAAGAAATCTTGCCGGTACAGGCCAGATTTGATGAATTCGATGAAATATGTTCCCAGAACAGTAAACGGTGAGCTAGTAAACCTATAGCAGAAACATACCTTGTCCTTGTCTTTCTTGGCTCCATAAACCTGTGTAAGATCTTGTACATTATATTCAGAATTTATTGCAGATGAATCTGCTTCTGCTGCTGCGCCAGAAAGCTGTGAGTGTGCTGGTTGCTGCACTTCAAAATGTGGCTCCATCCTCAGAATCTGTTTGCAAATACAAGCAACCAGAACAATGTTATGTTACACTCACTTCCATGCAAATGTTATCTGAAGTAAAAAAAACCTAGATCCTTTTCAAATAATTTACATCATTATAATGGTTGTACTTACACTTTGTAGAAGTTCAGAGAACATTTCATCGTACCATATCATTTGAACGGTTGAACCAGTAAAACAACAAGAGCTCGCAGCTTATCAGCCACTGTGTCAATATCCTAAATTACAGAACCACCTAATTGCACTGTTAATTTGATTAAGGAGGTAAACCATACACTACTTGCAGTTTTGCACATTTCCGATGACCCAAAAGAAAATGCTAGCGACAGAACACATGTTTGATGTTCCTTGTGAGTTGAGACAGTAGATTAGTACTTAAATAATAAATGCTTTACAAAAACAACTAGAATTACTCACTGCGATATTGACAGCCACTCCACTTCAACTAATGAGGAACGACCAATGCAATATATGTTATAACATATAAAACTGCCTTATTGCCGTGTTTTTGGGAGACGGGTAGGTAAACCATTCACCAATTGCATAACGCTAATTGCATGACATGTTTATTTTTTGTTAGACATTAGTATGCGAAAACAAGCATTTCTTACAAATACAACTAGAAAAATATCGCGTAACTGATAATAAGTGAATACTAAAAAGATGGAAACTTTTGGTGGCACTGGATGGGACACTCACCTTGTTGGCGGCAATGGGGACAACCTTGAGGGTGCCGGAGGCCTTGTCGAGTACGCCGAGGGCGTAGCCGCAGAGCTGCGGCGTAGCAGCCTCGCCGGTGTAGCTCCGGCCGACGAAGTCGGGGCCTCCACCAGGGGCCCCGACCACGAGCTCGATGCGGCTGGGATGCTTCTCGTGGCGGAGAAACCGCCCGCCGGGCGGCTTGCCGGCGGCGAGGGGGTCGTACCCGGTGGGAAAGTAGGCGACGACTGGGGCGGCGGCCGAGGCGGCAGCGCCGGTGAAGGAGGCGTCGACGGTGACGTCGATGGCCTTGCGCTTCTTGGAGCGCTTCTTCTTGGAGGAGGCAGAGGGGGACGCGGGTAGGTTTTGGTGGTCCGCCATTGGAGGCTGCCCTAGGGTTTGGGAGGTCGCCAGTGGCTAGGGTTTTGTAACTTTGGCATTGTTGCCGAGGAGGGTGAGGTCGTGAGGAAGGAGAGAATGGATTAGCGGGCCTGATCAGTTCGGGCCCAATTACTGTGTTCGAAACCCCTGTTTTCTGGCCCATTAGGCCTGTTACTGAGATCCTCAGCAGTTGCGCAGTCCATGCAGTTCTCCCTGACATGTGGGTCTGGAACGATTTACACACTGCCCCAACTGCAGAGGACGCGCTCTAGGAGGATCCGAATCCTCTGCAGTTACTGCACTTTATTGTGGTCACTGACATATGGGTCGCTCTAGGAAGGGAGTTTTGTATTTACTTGCAAGCCCCTCTCATAAATTGTATTTTAAATTTATTTATTGTTTATTATTTCGCAATGCTACCTGGATAAATCTAGATCATGAATTTTTTGGAGGGAAAAGGCTGCAGGTATTTCCCAGTCATACATTGACTAAGAATATATACAGAAAAAACGAAAGAAACAAAATAAGAAGGAAAAAAAAATCATGAATTGCAAGAAGATGATGCTGCATTGGGTTGCCGATATCAAAGGAACATCTACCATGTCCAATCTTGAGGTCAGATCTTAGCAATAATTTTAAGAATTTTCCCTTTTTGTTGTGTCGTAAGTGCATTTAAGTAAATGAGACATGGAGTCCTTAAAATCCCATTAAGTTTATCAGGACAACCAGGAGAAGCTATGCAGCACATATACAGGAAGAACGGGACAAAGCTTAATTCTTTTATCGAATTGCTGTCTTCTACAGATTACAATGGCACCACAATGGCATCAAGAAGAACTGAAATCTCAGAAGTGACATGAGCTGTAGGAATACACTTCTCCAAGATTCCCTCTCCATTCGGTAGGTTGGACACCTTCCAGTTACTCATGAAGAGAGACCGTTTCCAGCTTCCATATCAGCTACATTGCAATGTGTAGATGACATTTCCTTTTCTACTACAACAAATTGAGTGACAAGAACTAGTTACACTGCTTCTGCCGCTGCATCAGTCGTACAGGTTGTAAGTTGCCTATTATTATCCTATATACAGTGTTAACCTCGCAAGAGTTTATACCAGGAGCATCTGCATGTCACCAACCGATGATTGACCTGCAGAAATTGTTTGTGTTAAACATGTGATACATAAGCCCATGCACGAAAGTAGGGAAAAGATTGATGAAATCTACCACAAGGATCTATCCTTCACCATGGCTGCATTCTCGTGGATGCTGCTATGTGCCACAGAATTAGCGCTGCATCATGCGCAAACTGTAGTTATTCGTCAAATATCAACAGCAGGCAATGGCATTTTCCAGTAATTCCAGGTATTATAGTCTTCCTGAAGTGACCAAGAAGTTCCATCAGGTCAGGGAGCAAATAGACTAAATCAGTAACTGAACGTCGATTGATGGACCAATACTGTAAATGGTTGCTGACAATATACACTGCATTAGACAACATGACAAACCTGCTCAGACGATGACGATATTGGAGGGAACATCCCATTAACAAGAGCATGCAGGGATGTATATGATTTTGTATCAACTCTACGATTCACCGCAACCTCACCCTGCACAAAAGGAAAAAATTGCACATGGAAATTCTTAATGAAAGACTTCATGGCTACACTCCAATGCAATTATACAGACAGAATTGGATGCAGGACTAGAGGGAGAGAGGGATCAAGGACCATCAATTTCTGGTCTTATTACCTTGGGATTTATGATGAATATCTTGCCAATAGGAATCCCAACCTTGAGATAACTAAACTCATCTGTATCTCTATTTCCAAATCCAGCATAGAATGGATTTGTGTCAGGAGGAAATAATGCTTTGATAGTCTGTGCAAAACAGATGGATCACAATAAAGAAGCCAAGAGCCTTTTCTCTCATTTTATTCTCTCTTGTGTGTGCGAGTGGGGGGGACTCACCTCTAGGCATGAGATCTTGAATTCATGAGGAGCTCTTCTGATAACTGCAAACAATGTCAAAAGAACAAATACCAGAATGTTCTAACTTGCAGCTAATATTAAGGAATCAGCAGGAAATAGTTTAAACTATCACCAAATTTGATGCATTTATTAATTTGCTTGTAAAAAGGGAGGATTAAGTTTTTCTTATCCAATACTGGTCACTGGATCTATTAACCAGAGATTGGTGGTCTTATCACTGGGATACATTTGGTTTGGAAAAGGATAATAGCTTAATACCCAGAGTATTTTGTTGATCCTTCAAATTTCACAACCAAATTTGCCCATCTGGACCCCTGATGGATTATTAGAGGTAAGGTAATGAACACAACTAATTTTCACTAGTTAGAGATCAGATTAAATAGAGCAGTGTAGTTCAGACTCCATTCATTCAGCCCCAATCTCAACTTTGAAGGTTGAGATTAATAGATAATATGATTCAGATCAATGAGTTTATTAAATGTCATACTATGATACTAAACTTGTCATCTGTGTAAGCTAATCTGGCTTTTATTATGGGCAACTGGTGCTTAACGAGAGAGAAAAAACTGTTGAATCACATAAGGGTGGTGCTCACCTTCTCTGTAAAGTGATGGAAAGAGGCCATCAGGAGATATTACAACAGGGCCAGCTGGAAGTGCTTTTCCATCCTGAAATCCATGTCACATGTGGGTTGAGATGAGAGAGACGAAAACCTGATATTATTAATGTTGGATTATATGTACACAATGTGTTCGAGTTTCTTTGTTAATTGGGTATATCAACATACAAAGTTGATCTCTTTTTTTGTACAAAAGGCACAAGCAGATAAAGAAAAAAATTGGGATAAATTAGAAGCGAACCAAACACTACCTGCTTTAGGTTGAATAGAAATTGCCTTGTCAGATGGGCTTGTGAAATAGAGCGCGCACTTAGAAAAAGTAGCTGATATCCGTTTTCCTGTGGAATGCAATAAGAACGACCGCCAAAATATAATTAATAAAATTAGGGACTGCTTGGCAAACTCACATACATAACACACATGAAAAGATGATATTCTTGAGGCATTTGATGAAAAAATGGTAAAAGATTCACTACGGCCTTTAGCAGTTCAGCAAGATCTGAAATCAAAAGGTAAATTCCTTCTTCTTATCTTACAAGTACAAGTAGCATGCATGCATACCTTTATTGCAGAAAATAAATGAGCAACTCCGTTTTGGGACCAATCAACACCAACCATTGGCATGAACTGGCCAAGAACATCAGACCTGCGTTTATATTGAATAAAATACAGACAATTGTAAGGTTGGAAAAAACCTTTATAAGTAGACAGTATTATCCAACATTTTTTTCAGTTGCAGTCTTCCATTTATCTACCTTTTGCCATTAACCAAAAATATAAAATGTAATCAATTATATATTAATCAAAGAATATATCTTTGCATAGCGGAACATTACTAGCTAGTTGATCATTTTGGCAATCAACTGTCCTAATTCTAAAATTTCATGAGAAGTATAACAAAGGCTGGATTGTTCGACTTACTTGGTGATAGTTCCGTCAACATCTGAGATGACAATGCGCGTATTCCATTTCCAAAAATATATGTTGGCATCTACCTGTTGTAAAAAGGCCATAGGTTGAAAAACTACACGCACAAATAAAGTGAAAAGTGGAGGGATATAAATTAACCTGCTGTTTTCCAAGCATTGCAGTTGAGAAGGTAAATGTTATCACGTTCCTGCCCTCTCTAAGATCAAGAGATGCGAGCTCCTCAGATGTTGGAGAGAGTGACCGTACCTTCCTCTCCATCCTCTTTGCCCTGGGTTTATTTTTTTCTCCATTCAATTCTTCAACAGAAGTGGCTAAAGGACTCTCCACAGTGTTTTCACGAACTGATTGGATAGTCTTAATAGTATTTGTCCTTCTGAAACTAAATGGCCAGATTCTCCAGCTGCCACCCTGTGCTGCACTTGGCTCAACTTGTTCCACCTTTATCATACCTTGGGGTTCAAAGACTTGTTCCTCGCAAAAAGACACCGCACCCAGTACAATAGGTGCAGCTGCATCCCAGGGAAAGTAACGGCCAGCAATCCTAACAACTAGATTGTTGTTTCTTATCAGTGACTGCTTCATGGCATGGAAATTCTCTAAGGTTACCTTCTCTGCATCAAATGCTTTGCATGCAGCATCAACTCCCATGCCTTCAGATAACAAGTGCCTGCACAGGGATAATTCTGCAAAATATGACACAACTAGAGATTATTATCATTGTCAATACTACACTATCTGGTACATACTGGAAAATATGTAGTATGATAACCCATAATAAGTTGCAACAAAACTAGCTAAGCAGCCCACCAAATTTGATGTATATCTACCAGTCACAACAAAAATCATCATCATCATCCCACTGTGTTTCCGAGGAAACTCCCACAAAAACAGGGTGGGGGGATGTCGGTGTATGCAACCTTACCCCTGAGATTAAAAATCCACAACAAAAATGGCCAAAAAAATATTGGTGATGTCTAACAAATAAGGATCAGATTTGTTCAGCAGGATCAAGATCATTAAAGCCTATTATCTGTTCCAAAAAAAAATAAAAGCTCATAGTGAATGAACTCACCCACAAAAGGGTTGAACGAATCAACTTTCAGCTCATCAGCATGTTTGTCATCAGGCACTACATTGTTTGTAACTTCAGGTAGGCCTCTATTTTCTTCTGAATCACCAGTACCTTCTAGTTCCTGCTCTAGAGAGCCAGAATTCATTCTCTTGACTGGATCAAACCTATTATTTTCATCATTGAACTGTACTGAACGGCTTAGTTGACAACTATCAGACCTTTTGAGATCATGTATTTGAGAACGGAGATTCGGCAGAGATTTCGCTTCTATATTGTTACAGGCTGAATGCACCTCACTTCCTGGAATAGGAACAGGGCTAGCCTCAAGCCTTGATGAACTAGAACAATCTTCAAGGTCATTTTCACGACCTGTGCCATTCCCTTCCTGTTCTTCTGCATCACAATCAGACTCGTAATGTTCTCCTGTGCCTGCTGCTTTATTAGCTACTACACCATCCATGGTCTTTCTATCAGCAAAATTTTCAGTGTCACTAAATTCAAACTGGATGTCTTCTACAAACTCAGAGAACGTCACAGCTGCATCTGCTTCTTCCCTTGGCTCATGTATAGCCTCAGACACAAGCGTGATTTCAACTCCACTAGCAGAACTACCTGTGTCCTCATCATCTTCTAGTTCGGTGTTGTCCACTTCAACTTTATTTAAAATTGAAAACTCAGAAATATTTTCTGAACCTTCAAGTTCTACTTTATTAGGGAAATTAGCTAACTGAACAGAGCATTCTCTTGTTTCGTATCCCATCGGTGATATCTGAAAAACAGAAACATCAATCTCTCCATCGCACGTTCTATTTTCCACACTGGAGTCCTTCGATACTTCTTTAGTGTCATTTTCAGGCGCATCACTCAATATTTCTGCAACACTACAAGAAGCATCAGGAAAAACTAGATCATGCTTATAAGGTAAATCATGAACTGAGTGGGTGCTACGATCATATGTAACAGTGTCCACAGATATATTTATGTCTGAACCATGAGGATAGTACACAATATGATCATTGGCATCAGTATCCATAGAAATATTGTTGTCTGGACCATTAGGATGGGAGATTTGGACATGAGAATCCTCAAATGCAAAAACATCTTTCTCTTGAAAAACCAAGCTATCCCTGTCCTCTTTATTGCTGGAAGCACTATAAGATGATGGTGGCATTTCCTCAAAAAGTATCTGTTCAATTTTCTCACTGGAGGCACTGGAACACTCTTTACGTTCTACACCATCAGGCAGTGAGATATCTGCAGCATCAAAAACTTTGTCCACCAAAATACCAGATACATCATACGAGCTCTCCACAGTCTCAGAGGTGCTGATTATTACTACTTTCTCTTCACATGCATCTTGAGCAGAAGCAATCAATGAGACATCACGACTTTCACTTGATATGTGAATGGTGCCATAACTTGGTGAAATTGTGTCGTTAGAACTTTGGTTGGCTCTATCTGAATGTGTAGTGACAAAATGTGAAAGCACCTCACTCTTACCGTTCAAAATGTTGGTCTCAATATCATGGATTTCAAAAATTCCATGAGAAGGGACCTCCATTTTATGCACTTCCCTTCCTGTAACATCATCAAAATCACCCAGAAACTCACCTTGAGCATCAAAGGATTCATTGATCCTTTCACCTCTACCCAGATCATTTGGCTTTGATGCTAGCTGGTCTGTGGTTGAGGTGGCCCCATCAGTCAAGTCACCAGTCTCATGTGTGTGCACCCCAACAACATCCTCCCTGACATTGGTGAGTTGTATATAATGATCATTTTCATCTCCTGAACTATTTATTCCTCCATGTAGGCCACAAAAATTGCTGTCCACACTGTTGCAATTAGAGTGTGGCACTTTCTTATGGTCAGAGCTAAATTCTTGCAATGCTATTTTTGATATTTCCACCTGATTATCACTGATAACGTCCGTCACATCACTCTTGGAAGGTTTATCGTCATCAGAACTATGAGTTCTCGATCCACGCGAGAGATTTGTTGACCACTTTGTATCAAGGAGTTCAGCAGCAATCTCTGCACGCTCTAATGAGCTCACCCTATCAACAGCATGGGCATTGTCCTTGATTAATTTCCGACCAAACATCCGCTCAAGTATGGTGGTCCGCCTTGAACTTGTCCTTGTGAGTACCTTGCCATCCCCAACATTATCTTCCATGGTTGAGCTATCACAAGAAGTGCTCTTCGACTTCCTCAACAGTGCATCCTGCATCGGTACCTCCCGTTCATCTCCTGAAGAGGCAGGGGACACAACGAAGTCCCCTTCTTCAATGTTTGAGTCTGCATCCCTGAGAAAGAAAGCCTCGCCATTGCTACCCAAGTACATGTGGAACCCGGCTTCGACGCCATTCACAGAGATGTTGACCACCTTCTCCCTTGCCTTGAGGACCCCCTGGAACTTGCCAAACCGAACGTACCACGGCGAGCTCTTGAAGCTGCCATCCGGCTGCTGCACAACGACTATGTCGACCGCACCGCCAAACGGGTGGAACGGGCCGGAGACGGTGAACACACTGCGGGAGATGAGGCTGCCCACCTTCCCCACCGCGTACATGTTTGATTCTTATCCACAATCTGCGTGTTTTTGCACAGAACCAGACCATCAAACCTTGAGATTGCTTCAACTTTTAGCAAGGGGATTCCAGGAGACCGCGACCATCCGTCTTAAAAAAACAAGCTTTTCACCGTTCCCGGGTCCGATTCACAACTCATAACCATGGGAACCATCCGAAATCTACAAGGGCACCCAATCCTGATCCTCATTCCTTCCACCTCAAACTCCAACCAACTGGGCGAAATGAAAACTTCCAAATCTCAAACCTTTGGAGAACTCCCAATAGTCTAATCCTTCCAAAAACGCAACACCTTTCACCAATCCAGCAGCAACTGGCGCGCGATTTTTTATTTTTTATTTTAAAAAAAGAATCAAGAACTCACAGGACGGGTAGGTTCAGCAACCGCCATGCCATCCACAGCCGCCTCTGATTCGCACCCTGATTCGACGAGCAACACCGCCAGAGCCGGCCGATCGACACTCATCAGCAATCTGAACCCGATAGAACAAGAAACGAAGCCCACGCAGATCAGAGCTCGACAGAGAGGGTCTCTCAAGAATCCAAGCAAGAACCAGGAAAAACCAGGAGGCCAGATAGAGCTGACTCGGATTTGTGAATTGGGAGGGGGGTTGGCTAGTGGGGATTCATCGGAAGGATTTCGTGGGGGGCATGAGAGCATATTCCGGGATCAAAGAAATGCCGGGGAAGGGCATAATTCCACCCTGCACCAGTGCACCGGCACCGGCACACGAGTTGCTATCCTGCTAATAACAATTGCCGCTTTGTTTATTTAATTTTTACTCCTCGTTTATTACCCATAATTTTTTACTGCCCTTATATTATTCTTCTACTTGGCCTGGTTGTGTCTCTATCGTTGTTATTATTTTTAGCTTTGCCCTATGTTTCATTGTTCTTTTTTTCCCCTCTTGCTTTTGTGAGGTAGAACACTCCAGCCTCATCTAGGTTACGATATCCCACGTCTCATTTTTTTTTATTATGAAGGCCTTGTATAATTGATTTATAATGTATATTTGTAAAATATAATGGGTTTTCTTAATTTTATATACATTTTTTAAATAAGATAAATCGACAAATAAAAACCGGGCAGGCCTGGTTCGGTTCTGTTTACTGTGCGAACTGAACCTAGGCCGAAACCCCGGCCGGTTGGCCCTGTTCGTACAGTAACCGAACCGAATCGGGCCGGCCCGTTGGCCAGGTCTGCGAGTTGCTATCCTGCTAATAACAATTACCGCTTTGTTTATTTAATTTTTACTCCTCTTTTATTACCCATAATTTTTTACTGCCCTTATATTATTCTTCTTCTTGGCCTGGTGGCGTCTCTATCGTTGTTATTATTTTTAGCTCTGCCCTATGTTTCATTGTTCTTTTTTCCCCTCTTGCTTTCTGAGGTAGAACACTCCATCCTCATCTAGGTTACGATATCCCACGTCTCATTTTCTTTTTTTTTTATTATAAAGGCCTTGTATAATTGAGCTTAGTGTAGTGTAGCGTATCGTTTCAGTAAAATTTGAGAGTATTTAATGAGAGGTTTAAATGTTATAAAAAATAATTTTAAAATAATTTTAAAATTTTTAAGAGGACTACTAAAAACCAGAAGAAAAAAATCATTACAAATTATTACACCAAATAGGCTCTATAAAAAAAATAAATTATACTGAAACGCTACGCTATCATACAGTAAGCTGGAATGTACCATGCCAGAGGCAACTTTTGCATCTTCTGAATTTGTTTTTTAGAAGCCCATGCACATTTTATATTTGTTTGTGTGTTCAAACCCTAGCCCGTGTGGTGTGTTCTCAAAGAAAACAAGTAATTTTTTTTCGAAAAATACCTTGTATGGCACTGAAAAAATGAAAATACCCTGTATGCCACTGGACCCATATGTCATACACTCAGATGGTCCCACATGTCATACACACAGGATGACATATAGGGGATTAAAAAAACTTTAGTGGTTCACAGAGAATTGTCCCATTTTTTAAGGAATTGATTACTAATTGTCCCTCAACAAGACCATGCAAAAGGTTGGACTCTTGGATCGATTGATAAAGGGTATTTGCATGCCACTACGGAGTTACCTCTTGAACGCACATATCACAACATAGTCTCTAAGGTCATGGATTTCATTATAAACCGTGGAAACCAGCATGCATGTTATTACAAAGAGGTTAGAGGATATACAAGCTCAAAATACCTAATAGAGATGAAAATGAGAGCATACAAACTTTGACAAACTATTCATTTATCCATTACTCATCTTAAAATCATTTTCTTTGCATGGAGGATGGAACACAACTGAGATTAGAGAAAAATGCTGGGAAATTACCCAAAAATGGCAGTATGTTGTGGCCCAAAGAAGCAGCAACAATTTTCTCTACATAATAATCCCAGCAGAAAAGACAATGGTCATAACTAGAAGTAGCATAGAGATGTAATGTATGACGTTGGCAAAACGGAGACCGTTGGAACTACCGCAGACCCCCGCCCATCACTGCCACTTTCTACAAAAATTTGCCCCAAGAATTTAGTCTACAAATAAAATCAACCATGGGTAAAAAGTAATACCAAATCTTTTTTCATGTAGACAAAAATAGATTAAAAAATTTCGTGTAGATGGGAGACAGTTGATCAGCAGCGTCCGGAAATTTCAGGCTCCAGATGAGATCGTCGGAAGGAGAAAATAAAATGGAGAAGATTTTAGATGGATCCGGGCCGAGAAAATAAAATGTAGAAGATTTTAGATTGATATGGGCCGAGCGTGCACGAACCTGCGAGGTTAGATCAGATGTTTAAAGGGCCGAGTAGGCTGCCGCTTCCGAGTTGGGCCGCGGCGCAAGATGCAGCGCCTACCTCACTGCGCGCTCGGATCCGTTGGATGGAGATCTGGTGGCCTCTGGGCGCTGCGGGAGCGACAGGGTCGAAGGGTTTTAGTACCACCTCGGCTGGAGACGGATGTAAACACCAGTTTATAAGCGTTGGCTCGAGGTAATGTGGTGTTTCTTCGGAGACATCCGATAAAATTGGAACGATACAGAGAAGATTAGCATGGCCCCTGCATCAAGGATGACACGCACAAATCGAGAAATGGTCCAATTTTTTTTTTTGCGAATTACGCGGCGGTCCCTGGAGTATTCCTTCCATGCCCTCGCCGCTAGTTTTCCCTGAAACATTTGCCAATTCACGCTCCGGTCCTTGGACGCGAGTTTTTCCTTTACAAATCTACGCTTGATGCTTCCTTTCACACCCTCAAAGTCTTTCTTTCCTTTCATATGCGCCCCTGAAGAATTCCTTTCGCGCCCTCAAGTCTTTCCTTCAATACAATAAGGTCATTTTCCCTTTCTGCTATTCTCCAGCTGCAAAACGCCCACGCCACTCAGCTGTTTTACTTTATTACAGGTAGGTACATTAGTTTTTTTTTTTTTCTCTCCTTACAGCGAAGGCTTGTTGAAGCTTTTATTGTACGTTTTGGGTTCACTCCTGTATTCTTCAATTTCGCGTACATTTACTGTTCGATCCTTTAAACTTCATTTTCTTCAAGTGCATACGCGCAGGTAGCCCGAACACACACACTAGAAATTTAAGGCCCAAGGGCAAATTAATTAAACACAAAATCTTTGCATCGAAGCACAAAACCATGTGCATAAAGTTCAGTTTCACTCCGAAATCCTACTGATGACATGAATCGTTATTCATGGCAGATAAGCTTCTAAAAACTTATCTTTTTTCTTCTCGATTAAAAAGACATGCTAGCTAATATTCCATAGGACCGACCAAGAAGCATACACAACTCAACCGAAAAGCAATCAACACATCAACAGTAAAGGACACACGTATGCAATTCCTCAGCAAGAAAAAATAACTTTATTAGTTTCAATGTACAATAAACACATCTCGCATTTTATTTAATGGATGGTGGGCATCCCATATTTTCACCAGCATCCATCAAACAATTTCCCCCCTAGTATACAACAGCAGCATTAAGATGTTCCAGCCAAAATTACTACAATCTTGAGCGCCGAATGCATTTCATTGGATTGAAAGTACCATGGCGATGAACAGTACTATGTATTTGCCTCCCATGTACCGAGGTAGAAGTTTTGAAGTCCCAACCGTCAACGTTCTTGGGAATGCATACATCGTAAAGCATCTGGCCCAACACCCCATTGGGGTTCATGCTTTCCACGCTTGGCATGTTGAACAACTCATGTTTTGGTTCTTCATTGCTGTTCTCATGATACTCCATGGAGCTCGGTAAAAAGAAATGGTTGTCTGGGTCAGTTGGCACTCTTCTGAGCTTATCACTGGAGCTCGTGGCACTTTTATGATGATTGTAAATCGATTGAGGCATGCCATTATGATCGTTTGTGCCCGCCTCAAAACCGTTAAGTAGTCTTCTGTTCATGTAATGTGTTGATGCTTTTGTGAGTAATTCAGTCACTGCAGCTCGGTATTCCTCAGGGTGATGCTTGTAATGCCCTGCATGACAAATGGTGAAGAGACAATTCAAATCGGAAAACATAGTAAAGAGAAGGGTGAAAATAACCCCATCCCATGTAAAAAGGGTTTTGCATACCCAACTTCTGAGCAGTGTAACAAATCATGCCTTGACTTTTGAAAGAAAACATTTGACAGTGGCAATATGCAATATGATGTGGATTCCCTCTTCCAAAAGATTGCGTTCCAGGCCACAGCTCTGAAAATGTAGAATTGGGCGGTGCCTTGGGGCTGCCACGCCCGGGATAATGGCAGTACGACGCCACCGGCTGGTTATCTACGGCAGCGTCTAGGAATTGGATTTGGAGCACGTCACACAATAGTTGGTCATTAATAGTTACAATGAGGGAAGTGATATTTCAACTATGCAAGCCATGTATTGGTTAGTTCAATCAGTCTATTCACATGGCATGGTGAGTTTATATACCATTTAGTCCCGCAGAAAAGAAGAAAAAAGATAAGAGCAGCAGCAGAATGCTATGTGATATTTTTACTTAAAAAATGAAAATCTGGCTTTTGCTAGTCAGCTCAAAATCCCGCAAACCAAAGGTGTCCTTTTTACCATAACTTTACTTATCTAAACCTATCTTCCCACATACAAATCAAATATAAGAAAATAAGGCAAAAAGAATGACATCAAAGCTAATGTGCATGCAATCTTATCCTAACATTAGTATGATTTGCTTGTGTTGCAAGGGACATATAATGGCATTTTTAAGTTGTTTACCATGATCTCAGTCCAATCTCAGCTAAATTTGATAAACTAAAACCCAATATAGGCCCAATCCCAACCAAAGTTCAAACCTAGTCCAACTCCATAAATCTTTGGTGTCATTTGAATGGTCCGATGGGTATTGCTCGGCTAACCTGCTAATTACAGTTTATTAACGTCCATGATGTCAATCAATGATTGATGAACTTGATTTGCACTCAGATTTATATAAGATGAAAATGAGCTCCACACAATGGGAAACACAAGAAAAAAGTGCATATTAAGCTGCCCTATGACCCTTAATGAATATTAAGAGAAATGGCATGTTGTTCTGCCTGTTGAAGCTGGAAAATAGCTGGTTTGCACAATAATCAATTCAGGACACTGGTACAAGAACTTGTAACCATTGCTTTGGAGAGATTTAACAGGGAAGAGTGATGCCAGAATGACTTGAACTTAGATTTAAGGCTTTAAGGCTTTAAACAACTCCATAAGCAATTTTGTTCAGAAAGTTGCAGGAGAAACTGAGAAATACCATAGACTGGTTGGTTTGCCTAGTTCTTGCAACATCCTGCTATTAGATTCCTTTCCACTTTCAAGTATTAAACTTTATCATCATCTTTAGGCTAATATAGGCAAGTAGTCCAATTTCAGCATGCCATCATTATGCATTGTCATAGATTGCTGTCAACATCTATTTTAAGTAAAGCAATCCAATATTTTAAGTAGTCATTTCAGAGGGCCAAGCTAAGTAGTAGCTACTAGCAGATTTAATCTTTGCATTTATGGCCTGCACATGTGCACATTGCCTGCTTGCCTTCCTAGAATAAAAGATTAAATGGAAACAAGCAGTTGGTAGGGCAAAATGTTCAAAAAGATGAAATCTTTCCAAAAGTTTTACTCTTTAAAATTTAAAGCAATACAATTCCTGGTAGAAATTGCCATTTCTAAGATGTAAACATGTCATGGAATAAAAGGGCATACCTACATGAGGAGAATTGTGCCATTTAACAAGGTTAACATCACCACCCAACTGCAGCAGACGCTGGGCAAAGTTTTGAACAATTGAACAAGGAGCAAGTTCATCATCCTCTGAACAGACTATGAGTATCGGGCCAACATGCTGCACGGATAATGGATTAGTGTTACAGATATCTTCAAATACTCTCATCTGCGATCAGCTTACAAATCATGGTGATCAATAGAGTGACATACCACTGATGAGTACAGTGTTTCCCAATACTCCTTACGTTGTACTTCAAATTTGCCAATGAAAAGAGTGTCTAGACCAGAGGCAATGCCTTTAGCCATCCATGTTAACACACGAGGAGGTTGAGATATCTTCAGGACACTTGGGTGAAGGATAAAGCGGGTGCCCAAATCACTAACAAAATCTACAGGGCTTGAGTCAAACATTTGTCCACAAAGACAGTCTCTTACAAGTTGATACTCATCCTATATGAAGAAGAAAAAAAATGTGAAGCTTTCTCCAAGATGAATTAATTTTCACATATAGGATACATTTTTGTGAGCACAGCTCTAGGCAAAATTGTTGTGATCAAAATGAGTACACAAACGGAAAATGTATGGAAACCATACCAGACACAGTTGACCTTCACATCTTCCCTCAAGGAGCTGTCATTGAACAAGGAAAACATTAACTTACACCAGCATAAGCACTTCAGTGAAAGTGTTGTGGGATTTCAGGTAAGTGCTGTGGAATTTCATTACCTGAAGAACCTTATATGTGCAGCCTTTTGGTCCTCCCGAGAATGAGGCAAAGACAACAGGTACTGGCCTAACCTTCAGTTCCTGGATATCAAAGACGAATTCAGCAGTGGGTACATGATTGCAACAGACAATGAGAGGAACCAAGGCCAATAGTCACAAGGAAAATGGAGCAAGACAAGATGAAAACTCAGTGCAATAACATGCATAGCTTAAACATCAGATGTAGCAATGAGCCAATGACCTTGACGAGTTCTGCAAGCACCTCATCAGCGAGCATCGCAGCCTTCTCAGGGAAAAACCTGAGAAACAAATGAATGACATTATTCAAGAGATTTAATCATATATCAATTCATATGAAGCAGATTAATAAAAGTGTTCAAAGGTTTTACTATGATATTCGTTCGTGGTCGTGGCCAGTAACACATGTAATTAAGCCAAAATAGATTCTTTTTTTCTTGCACGCTAGCAGCACATCGATCGACCAGTGATTTTTCTCTCTACTCGAACGAATAATCCCAATTCCCATAAAAGAAACCTACTACACCCACTCGTCCGCCTCAAAAATCGTAAAAAAATTCAGGGTAAAATCAGCATCAGTACAATCACAGCCTTAACGATCGACAACCATGGGAATTGGGAAGATGCAACGAGAAGGAGGAGGGAGAGAGGGACGCACAGGGTGAGGAAGTCGGAGTGGCAGACGAGGCACGCCCACCCGAGCGCCGCGTACAGCTCCACGTACGCACGCACGTGCCGCTCCTGGCTGGACAGCCACGCGAACATCACCACCACGCCGCTCGCCTCGCCTCTTTCTCCGGCTCCGGCAGCGCCCGGCCGCCTGCCTCCGCCCCAGTAGTGCCGCCCCCACATGCCGCCTCGCCCGCGCCCGGCGGGGAACCTCGGAAGATTCTAGAACCTTCCGCGTCCCTCCTCTTCCTCCTGCTGCTGCTGCTGCTGCTTCTCCTCCGACGCGGGGGAATAGGGGAGACCGTGCGTACGGCGCGCCGGTGTGTGGTGTTCGTTGCGGGTATCTTTCTGGGGACGTGTGGCGGTTAGAAAGGGGCGTCCCCGTGTAGTACTGAACGGCAATGAAATTGCTATGCGGCACCACCAAGGAGTTTGCCGATACCCGATAGTAATGACCCTTTGAAGGCGTCGTTCGTTTCAGCTTTCGCCGGCGTCGCGTTGCGCGCGGCCGAAACGAACAAGGCCTAACTTTAGCTAGGGATGGCAATCTAGCCGATATCTTTAAATACACCTCTATTATATTGGAATCCGAACTCTGAAGATACCATCCATATCCGAACCCGAAAACACCCACGGTACAAACCCGTGTTCATACCCAAACCCGACGGATACCTGATACCCGATGGGTATCCATATCCAAAAAATATACAAGTGAGAGGGAGGAGAAAGAGGGGCGGTTCGACGGCGGCCCAATGAGATGGCCGCTGGCAGGGAGAGATTGAGGGAGGGGAAGAGAGAGGAGGGGAGAGGGCGGATAGAGAGAGGGGAGCGACAAGGGGCAGCTCAATGACGGCATGATGCGGCGGCGGCTGGCGGAGGACCGAGGGAGGGAGAGAGAAGCAGGGGAGGGGAAAGAGAGAGAGGAGGGGAGAGGGAGGTGAGAGAGAGAGAGGGGGGGAAGGCACAGCAGGGGCAGCTCAAGCACTCTACGGCGACCCAATGCAGCGGCGGCGGCCGGCGGAGAGACCGAGGGAGGGGGAGAGAAGGGGAGGGGAAGAGAGATATAGAGAGAGAGGCTCACTTGCAGGCGAACGACGTCCACCGGAGCAGGAGGAGGCAAAGCCGGCCACCAGAGGAAGGCTAGAGCAGTGGAGCCTGAAGACCCAACAGCGCCACAGCGATGGTCTTGGTACGTGGCGGTTAGGGGACGGTGGCATGGAGGGCATGGCGGCTAGGGTTAGCCAGTGAGGGGCAATGGGTGACTATAAGTTTTATATGATACCATGTATGGGCCCATATGTCAGGGTTTTGTATTTTTATTAGCTATTCGGGTATCCATGGTACCCATGGGTGCGAATACAAACCCAAATCTGAAATTTAAAACCCATGGTTCTAAAATAAAACCCATACCCAAACACATCAGGTTAGGTACTTATGGGTACCCGAACCCATGGGTTAAATGGACATCCCTAACTATAGTAGACTGATAGTTATGTGGTCCTTATAGAAATCAAGGACAACACTACGTATCGAATGTCTGATGTATTATCAAAATATCGAATGTTGTTGTAATCTATTGAAATAAATGTTTTGGTGTGTCAAAATGAAAGGTGTGATATATTGCACCATATCAAACAACGTTGCAGTATGCTAAACCAATTGTTGTAGTATTAAAAGTAAAAGGAATTGCAACATTATTGAAAAGTAAGCACGAAAACAATGAGAAGTAACCACTGAAACATTGAACAATGCCTACTACAAATTTTAAATTAGAACGTTGAAATATAAAAAAGACCGGCTGCAAGATTTGAATAAAAACATCGAAGCATTTTTAATTAGAGCATTGAAACATAAAATAATAGCTACCACAACATTTTAATTAGAACACTGCAACATTGTAAAGTAGCTACGACAACATTTAAATTAAAGCATTGCAACATTGCAAAGTAGCTACTACAACATTTGAATTTGAACATCGTGACATTCAAGTATGTTAAAATGAAATGTTGCACAAAAGCAACCGAGATGTTATAATATGTTAAAATCAAATGTTGCGGCGCCGCGGACCGCACGAAAGTGGGCCGACAGGGGCTGGGGAGGTGATGGAAAACGCATGGAGCAGCAACAGCGAGGGAGAAGGAGGAGGAGGGTAGACGCAAGCGAGGGAGAAGGGGGAGGAGGAAAGGCAGCACAAGTGGAGGGGCCAGGCAGATGACCGGTGGGGAAGGGAACTGGGCTCAAGGCAAGAGGGCACTGAGGCCTTGAGGGATACACGGTTTATAAAAAAGGAGGAAGATCTAGGCTATTGAATTGAGATCCAACGATTTAAAGAATCAAGTAAAAAGCTAAGATAAAGTCAAACAACTAACAGCTAGTCTGTCCCTTATCCATATTCCACGAATTCATTTTAGTCGGTCATGGATCATATTTCACATCGATCTTATCATCCAAGATAACAAATGGCATGTGAATCATAATTTTTAGCGTATTCCTCACGATTAGATGCTTGCTAAATCCATCATGCATCGTGCAACAAGCACAGAGAGTATTTCTACTCGCATCTCTAGTCACTACAGGAAACAAAACTTTTGTGGTCGGCCAAAATATCGTCGCTAATGTTTTTCGCTCTATGTCGACGGCCAAAAGCGAGACCGACGACATTAATCACCAATGTGGTCGGCCAAAAAAAGGCCGACCACAATAGTCACGCCAACTCTCCGTCTTCATGCAAATTTGAAATTTGGACCCGCTCATCTAAACTATGTCGGCGGCACAATTTATGCCGTCGACATAGAGGCACCCAGCTCATGGCATCTTAACGGACTAACGAAACCACGTCAAGGCGGGCCCACAAGGCAGACGTCTGAGATGGCCCTATTAATGTCGTCGGCCTTTTCTCAGGCCGACGACAAAAGTTCACTTTTGTGGTCGGCCTCCCTATAGGCCGACGACATCGCTAGTACAGTGTGGTCGGCAGAAATGTAGACCGCCCATATTACTATACTTTTGTGGTCGGCATGAACTAAGGCCGACCACAAAGACCCCCTGCCTCCCCGGCTCTAATTTTCGGCCCTCCCGCGCCTCGGTCGACACAGTCCTATTTGTCATCTAATGATTTAGAGCATCCACGACACATTGTAATTTTTTTCACGGGTCCTCATTGGCCTACGTTGCATTTCCGTAACAGGATTCTTTGACTTCGAGTTTAACGTCCGTGGAACGAGCTGACGCTAAAGTCTGGGCTAGTAGTGAGAATGTGTCGAATGTGCAACTCATGACGATATAGCCCCGTGGATAGACTTTTGATGTGTTGGAGTACATGCCGTAGAACCATACGTAGCACATAGGACAATGTCGATTGAGGCGCAGCCGTGTGTGGCCGGCAAACGGCCAGGGGGCAGGGGGTTTTGTGGTCGGCCTGAGCTCATGCCGACGACAAAAGTCCACTTTTGTGGTCGGCCTCTCTTTAGGCCGACGACAATAGTCTACTTTTGTGGTCGGCCTCGCTATAGGCCGACGACATTAGTGATGCAGTGTGGTCGGCAGAAGTGTAGGCCGCCCACATTACTATGCTTTTGTGGTCGGCATGAACTAAGGCCGACCACAAAGACCCCCTGCCTCTCGGCTTTAATTTTCGGCCCTCCCGCGCCTCGGTCGACACAGTCCTATTTATCATCTGATGATTTTGGGCATCCACGACACATTGTAATTTCTTTCACGGGTCCTCATTAGCCTGCGTTACATTTCCGTAACAGGACTCTTTGACTTCGGGCTTAACGTCCGTGGAACGAGCCGACGCTAAAGTTTGGGCCAGTAGTGAGAATGTGCCGAATGTGCAACTCATGACGATATAGCCCCGTGGATAGGCTTTTGATGTGTTGGGCATGCCGTAGAACCATGTCAATGTTGTCGGCATATATCAATGCTGGCACACTGTCAATGTCGTCGGCATATATCAATGCTGGCACACTGTCAATATCGTCGGCATATATCTAGGCCGACCACAAAAGTCCTCAATATTGTCGTCGGCATATATCCAGGCCGACCACAAAAGTCCTCATTATTGTTGTCGGCCTCTAGTCTAACCGACCACAAAAGACTGTATTGTGGTCGGACTCCAGTCACGACAACCACAAAAGAGCAACATTGTGGTCGGCCCTCTAATCTTGCCGACCACAAAAGTTAGCATTGTGGTCGGCTTCCAGTCTTGTCGACCATAAAAGTCTGCAACGTGGCGTCGTCACCTTGTCCGCGGGACCCACATGGCAGAACGCCGTCACTATGTCCGTGCCGTCTGGTATAGTTTTGTGGGCGGCTCGAATAATGGCCGACCACAAAGATCTCCCCTGGGAGCTCGGCCCAGGAGCTACTTTTGTCGTCGGTTTTTCGTTCGGCCGACCACAAAAGTGACTTTTGTCGTCGACTCATTGTCGACGAACTTTTGTCTGACGAAATGTTTTGTCGTCGGTATTTGGACTTTTGTGATCGACATAGGCCGACCACAAAAGTCTCGTTTCCTGTAGTGAGTAGGAGAAGACGATACACAGCGAGCAGCCAAGGATCCCAGATAGCAAAACCATTTTTTATTTCTTCAACTGTATATGTAAGCACTTCGTAAACTCTTAGTGCTGTTCATGGGCCTCTTCTTTGATTCTTTGTTTTAATTTAGTTCTTAATGTAGTTGAAAAAATTGATGATCATTAGGAGGAGACATAAAAAGTTAACAAATTATTAAAAAATATTTTAATTTTTTTTAAAAAAAATCTACAAAGTTTTAGAAATATTTTAAAATATTACACTGAATAGTCCGCAAGTAAATAATTAAATTTTGAACCCAAATCAGAACTAAATTAAAACAAGCAAGCAATCAAGGAGGGGAGAAGTCAAAGTCAAATGATTCGACCATTGGGAAAGATAAGATAGATCATCCACGGCAGCAAGAGTGCAAAGACAGTGGCGCAGCTTGCTTGACTATGCATCTTGCTGCTGCTTGAGCCTTGGTTAAAAGCATCGCAAGGTATTCTAAATTTTGATTTCTATATTTTATCTCTAAAATACTATATATTCAGTCTCTAGCATAAAATCTATCCAAAAAAGATGTAGAGATCTTATGTAGAGCCTCTAATTATAGAGACCAAGTGAAGAGTCTAAATTTAGAAAATGACATAGAAACTGTTTTCGATGAGTTTTATAGGACCTAAGACTGTTCACTACAGTGATGCACGAGTGGATTGGATATGCTAGCTGAAGTCCTGCAAAGGACAGCTCAAAAAGTTTTGAATTCTTGACGTTTATTTGGAGAAGACAATCTTAATTACGTGTTCATACATCCTGACACAATCTATCTGGATATCTTCTGAAGACTACTTGTGCTACTAGACAAGACTCGGGATCGGGTTGGAAGTAGCTGGTTATCATAAACGGTCAAGATACTGGCGGAGCTGGAACACCATCTGGCCTTGTTTGTTTCAGATTAAATTAAATTAAATTAAATAAAATTTGTTATTTTTGTATAAGCCAAATGATGTAATGTTTTGTAGTCATTTTTGTGGGGTTTTAAATAGTTCTTATTAAAGTTTGTAAAATATTTTTTTATCATTTTTTGAACTCGTTAAAACGTATTTTGAGGGGTCGCAAATTTGCTACAGTAAAACACAACTCAACATTAATTTGAAACAAACAAGGCCATATGTCAGTCAGTTGCATAACTGTTACATAAACCCCTACGGTTGGATTCAGTTTGATTTAGATGGAAGTTAATTTATTTTTTAAGATCTTTAAAAAACTTAAAAATTAATTTATTTTTAAAGATCTTTAAAAAACTTACAAAACCTGAAAAATATTACAAAATGTTACATAAATGGTTGATATAAAAATGATAAATTTTAACTTAACGGAACAAAATCAAATCAAACCAAACCGTGAATCAAAGAGGGCCGCATTAATTTTGTTTCAAAGAAATTGGGTTTCAACTTTCAAAAGTTAGGAAAAAATGGTAAAAGACTGTAACAATTTAAGCCATAAGACTAATTAAGAAGAATTAAGCCAGCCACAACTATATACCATGAACCTGAATCAGGAAAATTTTGGTAAAAGGCCGAGTCTATAAACGCTCAGGCCATATGCGTGGCAACCTATAGTTATGTTAATTATCGATAAAGTTATAGAAAAGATTGCACTAGCCCCCGCATAATTGGATTGTGTTCAATTGGTAGGATGAGAAAACATGATGGCCATGTTGATACAACCAAACAAACACCATGGTTGACCTCGTCATCTTTAGCGTATTATGTTACAAATGTATTCGGAATCATTTTAGTAAAATATACCGTGGTCAGTAAAATATGCAAGAAAAAGGCATGAACATATCTACGAGATAGGTTCTCTCAAGGCTCATCGAACCAAATTTGGGCCAATACCTCGGCCAGTGGGCCGGCTCGGTTCAGCTTGTGTAGTACTGGTCCAGCACGGTTATAATTCACTACTATATCAAGCATATTTAATTAAACAAATATGTTTAATATTTGTTTTATAAAACATATTTATTAATTAAATATAACCATTTTCTTAATTTTTTTATTTTTTTAATAAAAATATCAACCGATTAAAAATTGGATTGGTTCAGTTCGATTCAGTTCACTGTACGAACCGTGCCAAGATCAAGACCCCAGCCTATTGGTCCATTAAGCCTAGTTTGTATTGTAAATTAGGCCGAGTAGGCCCAAATTGAGCTGGTTCAGTTTGTTCGTTGACCACCTCTAGTACGTAAAAAATGAGCCAACAATTGCACCGAAGTAGGCTTCCCTGAATCTTTCTGGGCTTCAGGTATCTCCTTATAATTTATTTGTCTTCTTGGTTAGCTAGTTAGCAAGTGAGGCTCAAGCTCTATAAAGCTCGAGCTGAGTTTGGGATGACACTCGAATCTAGAAGTAGACTCAAACTCGGTTCGAACAAAGCTTAAGTAAGCTCAAACTTGGATCGTCTAAATCCAATAATTTCTAACCCCAAGAATAGGTCGAGATCCCGGTCAGGAGTGAAGCTCCCGAACAAGCCCTCTTTGTACTTTCATTTGTGATTGTTTGTTTACGTAGAGATAGGATTTTTCCAGGAAAACAAACGTATTGTGTGCATTTCCCCGGACTATTGGCCATTTGTATAGTAATCGGGCTGGTCCGATTCGTTCATTGGCCACCTCTAGCAAGTAAAAAACAGGTCGAGAATTGCATCAAACTGTGTTCCCCTAAGGCCTAAGGCCCTGTTTGTTGAGCTGCAGTTTCTCTAAAAGCTGCTTCTGTAAAAAAACTTGCTTCTCAGATCACAGTACACATTAAGATTTTAAGGGCTTTTGGCTTCTTGGAAGGGGGCTAAAAGTTGGGTAGAAGCTAAAACAAAATATGGCCTAAATGTTTCTAGGCTGCAGTTAGTTTCTTAGAATTTATTTGTCTTCTTGGTTAGCTAGTTGGCTAGTGAGGCACAAGCTCCATAATGTTTGACCTGAGTCTGGGACGACGCTCGAGTCTAGAAGTAGGCTCAAACTCAGCTCGGACAAAGGTTATGTAAGCTCAAACTTGGATTGTCTAAATCTAATGATTTCTAACCCCAAGAATAGGTTGGGATCCCAGAATAAAACCCCCGAACGAGCCCTCTGTGTTCTTTCGTTGGTGATTGTTTGTTTGCGTAGGCATGAGATTTCACGGGAAAACAAATGTATTGCGTGCATTTTTTTCATCTGATTCGAAATAAATATACTTTTGTACCATTTCAATAATACAAAGTAAACGTTCCGGTATGAATCTCCACAATTACTTGGTCGGATTCTATATATTGATCATTATACACTAGAATTAAGCTTTTTGAGGGAATATTCACGTTGTATAGAATATAGTTACGACAGGTATGGATGAGGTGAACCAAACCCTCATTGAATTGGATTTTTTTATTCGAAGGCTAGGCGGCGAATCCCATCATCATTGTGTGTGTGGCTAAATATATTCAGGTAGTTTGCCATTTGCCGATGCTTCGATCGAGCTAAGATTTGAACTTCAATCTGGTGCCTACCAAAAAAAAAAAAACAAAAGCGTTGGATCAAAGATTATTGGACCCGGAACGTGCATAGCATATCGTGTCAGAGCAGTCAGTACCCGGAAGAATGTAGATGCCGACCACCATCTTGGGATCCATCGAAACCACCGTGATTTTGTTGTTTTGCACCGTTTCCGACAAATCGGCGCCCCATCCCTAGAACCTCCCTTATCTTTCCCTCACACTCACATCACACGATTTCCTAGTTTATTACTTACCGGTAGTGTTGGGAAGCGGGCCATGCCAAACGGGCCAGCCCAGACATGACTCGAAAAAATAGTCCCGCAGCCCGGCATGGCACGGAGATTTGATGGGCCGGGTCAGCACGGTCCGAAATGGCGTGCCGGGCCGAGCCTAGAAATAGGCACGACGTGCCGCCCTGCCCGACCTGACTGTACGGGCCGTGCTTGGGCCGGCTCGGCCCGAAAAGAGGCACGAGTTAGTATTTTATGTTTTTATGGTATTCTATCGTTCGGATGAATTTTTGTTTAATACAAAAGTTGTAGATAATTTTGAGACGCATCTTTTTCATGTAGACAAGTTTTTTATTTAAGCAACGCATAAATTTATAAAAATTATTTTTGTCGCTGCCTGCTTTCGGGCCGACGGCACTGTCCTCGGTAATTAGCCATTTTCGAGATCTTATATTGCTTGGATGAATTTTGGTTGAACATGAAAGTTGTAGATAATTTCGAGACGCATCTTGTTTGTATAAATAACTTTTTTATTGGAGCAACTTATGAATTTCTAAAAAATTATTTTGCCTGCTGTTTTGTTACTCGTGTCGTGCTTGGGCTGGCCCGGCACAAAGCCGGCCCGCCGTGCTTTCGGGTCGTGCAGGGCCTAAATTTTGGCACTCCGTGCCGGCCTGGCACAGCTAGAAGTGCTGACCGGGCCGTGCCGGCCTTTTGCACCGGCCCAAGGCACGACGGGCCCAAGCCAGGCCGGGCAGGCACGGCATGGCCCAACTCCCACTACTACTTACCGTTAAGAAAAACACATCTATTTTATTTTTTTACATCGAGTCCTTGGATCATCCTAGAAAAAAGAGATTGATTAGATAATTCATGTCAACGCAATATGGTGGGTAAAAAAACACCATAATAAAATGTTAAACCTGCATATATGTTTGTATCGTAGAGACTTGGACGTCTAGTGGTGGAAGCGATATTGTTTATTCCCACCTGTTAGAATCTTTATGATTTGCTATACATTTAAGGCTATATAAGTTTTATGATGTAGAGCAAGAACCTTGTTCCATTTTTTTAAAAAAATAGAAAAGTGTTGAATCCGGATTTCAATATAGAGTAGGACTCCTTTCAAATATGTTGTTGAAAATATATAGATAGAAATGCCCTTGTCCCTTCTTCATATCTTCTCCGTCCCCTCTTTCCTCCTCCCTAACAAGTGACGAGTCACGACCACTCCTTCCACAAACCTCATAGCCAACCACATCCTTCTCCATCCTCCCTCTCTCCTCCTCTCCCTTCTTGAGAACCTTTGCTCGAGCTCTCTCTCTAGTGAGTGGAACAAGCTAAGCTAGTTGTGGCTAGTTCTGAGAAGGATGAGGCTAATGAGGTGAGCATCAACCCTCGTGGGTGGTGATCGAGGAGTAAGAAGAAATAAATTCAAGCATAAAGGTAAGCTACTAGCATATGGATGACACAACATGGTCGGATCCAAGCTCGATGGAATGGTGGCCATGGTTGAGCTTTAGGGGGTTAACATCCATGTTGAAGTTTAGGGTAACAACATTGTATAATTTAGAAGCAACGTGGACAAATTCGTCAGTTTAACATATTGTCGTAGATGACTCAATGAAAGGCAAGCGGTATATATGAAGTGCAGTACCACCCGGAACTGTTCCAATTTTATTCTAGGCCACCATAGAGCTTGCTTACCACCATGGATGTGATGGAGTTTGCTGTGAACTAGGAAGAGGGGTGGTAGGAGGAAAGACGAGGAAGGATATATAACAGTGCAAACGGAATGAAAATTTGAGTAAGGCAGAGGGGCGCCAAAATTGTTCTACAATTAATAGCATATTTTTAATTGGACAACTTTGTTTATGGCATATTGCAGGTTTAGCACTTTCTAATGAATACATCGCACTACGCGCTATATAGAGTAGAGAACTAGGGAATTTGAACACTTCTCAGTGGCATGTGCGTGATTAAGCCAAGAAAAAAAGGAGATCAGCGAGAGTAACTTATGCTAAAAGAAAAGAGATTTGCGCACACTTCTTTTACAGATAAACACAAAGATTTTCGACCTTTTCAACTCATGAGTAGCCCATGCATATCCTTTTCATGGCTAAAGACGGGCGCTTTGAGATTTGTCTAGAAAGAATCGCATCAAGGATGCACAAACCAAAGCATGCATGCATGCATCCATGCATGCATATGCACCCTCCCATTCCCATCACCTCTACACGATCGAGTGATGTTTGATTGAGCAGTGAAAGACCTGAGCAAGCGAGATCGTGGCCATGCTCATCCGTGGACCATGCAGATCAGGCACCTAGCAATAGAATGTGGCTCCAAGATCAATTGCTCTGAGCTGTCCTTGTTGAAGGAGAGGATACATCTAATCCATCACTTGTATATTCCGTCTCGGATCCCGAGGCTGAGAAGATGCCATCCATTCCATAGACTACTCCTTCTCCTACTTACAATTGCTAGCTACGTACGTTCCCCACACTGAAAAAAGAGCCCTCAATCACTCGCTCGATCACTGCATGCTCACCTGTAGGGCTATTCTTCCGACCGAACTGATCTTTTGTTTTTCTAAAAAAAAAAGAACTGACCTTTTGTTTGGTTTGAATTATTTTTAGAGCTTTGGCATGCACCTTTGATGTTGAAAAATATAAAAAATATCAGAGTAAGCAAATTATAAGAAGGAAAGCGTACCCAAATAAGTGGCACATCTCACGTGCACTATATTTTTGCTGGTACGTGCATCGCATCCTCCTCCTTAATTTTGATGAAACCCATCGGTGACCTAGAGCGTAAAGGAAGCACAAAGGCCATGTATATCTATCAATGCTTTAAGCACTTTTTTCTTCTTGGTGATGCAATGGAAAGCCTGGATGGAATATCCTCCCAAAAAATTGCATTCCCATGTATAAAAATGCAATCTTGCATGCGCGTATATTCGGTAACTTGGGGGGTATATTTTTTGGTATGATTATACAATTATACAGCCACAAGAAGTGAGAAGTGATCAGCGAAATATATTCCCTTTAGGTTGGAAGCTGACATTCTCCGCTAGGTTGGGCATGCACAGAATATACCACCTTCAGATACTCCCCACATCTTGGCTCCTACCAAACAAGAAGCAGCTGCAGCAGCTAGATGAGCTCCAGATCCAAAGCATCATGCCCTAGGCCAATGGGGAACCTCACACCTGTGGTGGTTACTAGCAAGGACAACTTTAGGTGCATTGACCCACCTCCTTAATCTTAATTTGTACTCTAATGGGGTAATTTAAGTGCAAGTGCCAAAGGGTGAGCTAGAAGGGGCCCCCAAGTGCACCAAATGATTAAGGCCCCCCTCAGAAAAGTGCAAAGCAGGGGGCAAAAGATTCCATCTCCTTTGTATTTTTGTTGCCTTTGGAGTTTTTTTTTTCTTTTTTGCTTGTTGCAATTATGCCCCCAACAACCAGCTGATGTGTGCTTTTGACTTCTTTTAACATGGGTTAAGTAGTGTAGGTTTTTAACATGAATTAATGTACTATAGGTCAGATCAGGTAATACTGTAATAGCAAAGGAAGACACACAGCTAGATCAACTGGCGGTGAGAGAGAAATAGTACAAGACAACTTCACAGATTTTAATTATCTTAAACCAAATGTCTTTCAGACTCGAGTTAAATTTAAATCACTACTCATGCAAGTCGGTACATTGAAAATCTATAGGCCTGGTGCAGTTTCCTTCCCTTATGCAACGTGTAATTAATTCACGTTTCGTGCCTGTTATAATTAACTTGCAACATCTTTCGATGTGCTGGAAATTTTTTTTTGAAAATGACAATATATATATTTCTAACATATAAAATAAAACAGAGAAATAAAGTAAAAGAGAAATAAAAGCAAGCAGCTTAGGTTCTGAAAAAAGAGCATTGTAAGGAGTAAAAAAGGGCGTGAAATTCGAACTTTTGAAGGCGCTCCTTGCAGAAATGAACTTTTGAATACTTTTCGCAGGGGGAAAAAACAGCATTTTGCACTCATCTAAAGCCTAGTGCTCCTAAAACATGCATCAGGTATACCAAGAGGAAAAAGAAGACCCAAAAGATCGGAAAAAAAAATGAAGAGCGATAAAAAGGCGCATACTTGCAAGGAAAAAAAAAAGGTTTCATGTAAAATTACTCACAGAAAAGGGTATTTAATACCTCATACGTAAAATACATGCATGTGTGCATATGCATGCATGCATACGTAGAGATCGATGCAGCCATTTCGTCGTGCAGATCCGGCAAAGAAGCCTCGAGCAAACGGTGGAAAAGAACAAAACCGCCGCTCGTTCTGACATGAATTTGCATGGCTTGAAGCCTAGCCTACATTCACATGTCAGTGAGATTCTTTGCACATTGGAAATGGCATGCATGGTTTGGAGCTCCAGTTAATTATCAAGGCTAATCCTCAATTTCAGTTTTTATCTCACGTATTACCAGGAAAAAAAAAAGGGTTTCCGACTTGCCTCTGTTGGGAAGCTAATACTCACCCTGCAAATGAAACAAAGCTATATTGCACATAGAATTTCCTGCAAGAAAGGAAGAATTCTGACAAAGAGGATTTTGTGTAGGAAATGAGTAATTAGAAGGATTTTCATGCATGGCACCAAGCAAAGTAATATGTATGAAACTTGTACGAGATTACTGCTGTTAGACATATGTAATTATTACAGACATTAATTCCGAGCTTACATAGCGCTACATGACATTTGTATAATTAGAAGACTTCAAATTGATTTACGCACGAAGGGCCTGAGTGAGAGTGAGGTGGAATTTTGTGGAGAGAAAAAAAAAAATAGCAAGGGGAGCTCATCAGAAGCATCCTCCAATCATCGATCTTAGATTAACCTCGATCGATCGACTCCTACCAGTTATACAAGATTTTGCCAGAGACAGTAGCTAGTGAACTGAACTAGGGACTGGCTAGCTAGCTACTGATCATAATTAACGAGTGAAATTGCCTAACAGATCAGATGATTAATCAGCAGGAGAAACAAATTAACTGGTTTAGTAGTTTCTATTTGTTCTTCCAGCTGCATCTGTCACGAGCTTACGAAGTTGCGATTTAGGAATTGACAGTTTTACCCCTGTTACTCCTCTGCCTTCACGTGCTCACCGGCGCCCACTCGTAGCGGCCTTCGAACGGGCGGTCAAGGGCGACGTCGTAATTATACCTGCATTAGTGGCAGCTCGTGTTGGCAAGAATCAATATGCTTAGCTAGAACTTGGCGTTTGTAAATTGGCAAGAATCAATATGCTTAGCTAGAACTTGTCTTTTGTAAATTGAGCTCTCGCAGCTCGCAGCTCGCTGCAAATTGATTGGAAGTGCTTACGCCTGTGCAAATCGCCGGCGCTCGGCGAGCTCCGCGGCAGCGAAGAACGCCTCGATCTCCGCCGCCGGCGGCGAGGACGACGGCCTGCGCGAGATGCAGCTGTTCTCGCCGGAGCTGGGCATCTCCCGTCTGATTAAACTGCATTGGGAAACAAGACGAAATTAGTGCTTGACCACGTACTGTGCAAAATTAACCAGAACAGCAGTAGCTACCCCAATTTTATTATTTTATCGAGAGTTAATTTACAGCAATTTAAGCTTGTAATATGCACGAGCAAATAACAAGCATGCAATTCTTGAAACGAAAGAGAGAATTTAGCCGAACCTGACTCCGCGGCTCTCGTCGGTGTCGGCGTCGGCGTCGCAGACGACGGAATCCTCCCGCTTCGACGGCGGCGGGGGCGGCACCTCGTCCTCACGGCCACCCAGAGAACTAAGCACCAGCCGGCGAAGTCCCGGCCGAGCCACGGCGGCGCCCTTGCCGCACCGGCGGCGGCGGCACTGCCCGGGGCAGCTGGCCGCGGCGGCGGGCACGCGCCTGCCGCTGCGCAGCGTCAGGTACGGCGCGGCGGCCGCCGGAGGGGTCCGCTGCTGCTTGCAGCTCCGGAGGAACCTGCCCATGGCCGCCTCTTCCTCCTCCTCCTCCTCCCTCTCTCCGGCGAGGTCGTCCTCGCCCGCGTGCAGTGGCACTGTGGCAGTGTGCAGTGGCGGCGGCGGCAGCTAGCTAGCCATGTACTTGCGTGAGACGGGTACTTGTAGCAGCCACGAGCCGACGAGCCAGGCGTCGGCTCGTCACGTCACGGCGGCGCCGATCGGCTGCCGCGGCTTGTCGCTGCGCGGTGGGGCCACGAGTGGCGCCGTTAAGTTGGCAGGTGGGAAATGTAAACGGTGCCGCACGAACGGGTTATCACCTGGAGTAAATTTCCAAAATTTACGGCTCTCTTGATTTCTAGTCGCGTCGATGGGTTCAACAATGAAATTTTAGGACGGTGAACAGAAGTGGCTGGTGTAGTGGTGTGATGCAATTAGTTATTTGAGAGCGTATCCAGTGCAACCGAGCAAATGGTGCAACCGTGCATCCCGCCTCTATGCTCACGTCGATCAAGATCATGCGCGAGGTGCTCAAGCTGTGGCAAATTTACATTTAACCGTCCGCCTCCCCCATCAACTTTTCAGAAAATAACCCCCACCCACCACGCATCCCCCAATCCCCCGTCGTCCTCCGGCGCCCTTGGAAGCCCCCATCGGCGCCGCACGCCCTTGGGCTTCGAGGGGTGGCGACGGAGAATTCATGGGACGACGGGGGCTTCCAAGGTGACGCCGATGGGGGCTTTAAGGGGTGGCGCCGATGGGGGCTTCCATGGGACGACAGGGGATTGGGGGAGGAGCTGCGTGGTGGGTGGGGGTTATTTTCTAAAAAGTTGATGGGAGGCGGCGCGGTTAAATGTAAATTTGCTGCAGCCTAGGCACCTCGCGCACGATCTTGATCGGAGGGAGCAGAGAGGCGGGATGCACGGTTGCACCATTTGCTCAGTTGCACCGGATACACTCTCTAGCTATTTGTCAATATATCCGCTGTACACAGATTTTTCATGTAAATCCGTGTACACCAATTAACAAAAGTCATGAAAAAACTAAATAAAATTATAAATGTTTTTCATTGGTTACTCTACCTGTATATAAAGTTTGAATATTAAATTCAATATATATTAAGAGTTATAAAAAGAAAAAATAATGACAAATTTGACTAGTATAAAATTGATATAGTTTTATCTTTTTATAATTCTTAATATATAATGAACTCGATCTTCGAACTTTATATATAAGTAGAGCAAGTTCGTTTGGCTGGTGTAGTGGTGTGACGCTATTGGTTATTTGAGAGCGTATCTGATGCAACCGAGCAAATGGTGCAACCGTGCATCCCGTCTCTATGCTCCCGCCGATCAAGATCGTGCGCGAGGTGCCCAGGCTGCGGCAAATTTACATTTAACCGCCTGCCTCCCCCATCAACTTTTCAAAAAATAAACCCCACCCACCACGCAACTCCTCCCCCAATCCCCCGTCGTCCTCCGGCGCCATTGGAAGCCTCCATCGGCGCCGCCCCTGGAAGCCCCGTCGTCCCATGAATTCTCCGTCGCCACCCCTCGAAGCCCTCATCGGTGCTGTCCATTGAAGCCCTTCGAGGGGTGGCGACAAAGAATCCATTGGGGCACCTTGCATGGGGACGGCGAATAGGGCTTCAAAGGACAACACGGACGAGGGCTTCAAGGGGTGGCGATGGAGAATCCAAGGGATGATGGGGGCTTCCAAGGTGGCGCCGATGGGGGCTTCAAGGGGTGGAGCTGATGGGGGCTTCCATGGGACGATGGGGGATTAGGGGAGGAGCTGCATGGTGGGTGGGGGTTATTTTCTGAAAAGCTAATAGGGAGGTGGCGCGATTAAATGTAAATTTGTTGTAGCCTAGGCACCTCGCGCACGATCTTGATCGGAGGGAGTAGAGAGGTGGGATGCACGATTGCACCATTTGCTCGGTTGCACCGGATACGCTCTCTAGCTATTTGTCAATATATATATCCGCTGTACACAAGAATTTTCATGTAAATCCGTGTACACCAATTAACAAAAGTCATGACAAAATCTGAAAAATTATAAATGTTTTTCATTGGTTACCCTACCTGTATATAAAGTTTGAATATTAAATTCATTATATATTAAGAGTTATACAAAGAAAAAATAATGAAAAATTTGACTAGTATAAAATTGATATAGTTTTATCTTTTTATAACTCTTAATATATAATGAACTCGATCTTCGAACTTTATATATAAGTAGAGCAAGTTCGTTAGAACATATACTAATTTTTTTAGACTTTTTCATGACTTTAATTTTTTAGTTGGTATACACGGAACCCCTGTATGCCTAGTTATTTAATTTATAGATGCTAGTCAAATGGTTAATTCTTCCAGGGGATCTTCGATTGGAAATTAGGCACCAAATCTAGATCATAACCCGACTTGACCTACCCACCTCGCCCCACCTTTTAGTTTCATCATATAATTTTATCTTAGCGCTCCACCCCCAATATCCACCACAAGCCACAAAACCGTAGCCAACTTAATCCACTCGTCTAAGGCCCTGTTTGTTTGAGCTTGTTTAAGTTGCAGCTTCTCTAAAAGCTGCTTCTGGGAAAAGCCACAAAAAACTAGCTTCTGGAAAAAGCTCATATCACAGTACAAATTGGGCTTTTGGTGGCTTTTGGCTTCTTTGAAGGAGGTTCCAAAAGCTGGCTGTTTGTTTGAGCTTCTGGCTGGGCCTAACAGTCACTCCGTTTCTCTAACACAGTCATCACAACCTGTTGCCTTTCCTATCCCTCTCTCTCTTTCTATGTAACACGTCTTTGGCCTTAGCGATTTAGTGGTAAGCTAGTTGCTGCTCTTCTCCTTTGTTTGACACCAACAACACCATAATTTGGCATCTCCCTAGTTGGGCGAGGTAGTGGTGGGGGTAGACAGCCTGCTCCCACTAGCAATAACATTTTTTCCCGAGGTTTGGAGTCTCCTACTCCCCGTTAAAGCAAACCCTTGTTCCTCACAAGAGATGGCTCATGATCGAGCCTCGCGTATCGATCCACTCGTGGTATCCCTTCAACACTCTGACGAGGTGGACTCCAATCCTTTCACACCACTTGAGGACTCACACAAACTCCTTTGACGAGCTCCTCAAGTCACACCACCAACAAGTCAGCTAGGGGAACCCGCTCCCCAAGAGTAACAAGTTTGACGAAGACCAACTCTCTAGAATTAAAATATCCAAGAACAAAACTAGAGAAGTCCCTCAAATCTCATCAAGAATAACTCAAGAGCTCATAAAGGTACACTACAAACTAACCCTAGAAGGTGAGAAACGAAATCTAAAGCCTCTCACCTGCAAGCAGAGAGAGAGAGAGAGGGGGAGAGGGAGAGGGAGAGGGAGAGGAGGAGGAGACGCCGCCGGCAATGGCTTCAGCGAGCTGTTGGCGACGGCGGAGATCCAACGAGCCGCACGTAGAGTGCAGAGTGTAGAGGATAAAATGAGTGTGTGGCTAGCAACGCCGCAGCTGTGTAGTGGATGAGTGTCCGATGATGGATCGGACTATCGACGCTAAGCAATTCCGCTTCAAGAAATAAGCTCTACATTCATATTTTAAAAAAGAATTGTTAGAGCAAGCACCTCATTACATCTACGTACGGGACGGCGCTGATTCTGATAAACTTTCGTTGGTGCTTCTAAACTTGAGATCCGTTGATTTCCAAATTAACTTCCTGCTTATCTTCTTGAGTCGATTTCTTACACTTCCTAAGGTGAGAGACGAAGCCGGCCGGCCGCGGCGGCGCCATCCGGCGGCGCGGAGGGAGCATCGCCGTACGCACGCGCGCCCTCCGGTCGATCCACCCATCACCCATCCGTGCGTGCGCTGCCACACTGGCCGGATTTGAGCGAGGACGTCGTTGAGTGTTCAGTCACAGCCTCTCACTGGCCGTCCTTGATTCGCCATCCGTTTTAGTTTGATCTGATTGGTTTAAAATTTTAAAATATAAAGAAAACACTAAAAGTTTGTTAAAACTACTTTTTAGATTTTTTTTTTAAAAAAATTCTATAAAACCTGAAAAATTATTATACCAAATGTTATAATAAATGGGAGTAAATTGCACTTTTGCCCCTGAAAGTTGGACGAAAATCTCACTTAGCCCCCTAAACTTTGTTTTGTGTCACGTGGCCTCTAGAAGTTGTTTCCGTATGCCACAAAGCCCCAGAAAGTTGGATTTTATTGCACCGCAACCCCCGAAAGTTGGCTTTGGGTGCTAAAAAAATTAGCCTGCGTGACACCCGAAAACAACTTCTAAGGGCTGCTTGACACAAAATAAAGTTTAAGGGGCCAAGTGAGATTTCCGTCCAACTTCAAGGGGCAAAAGTGAATTTACTCAATAAATGGTCTACGTAAAATAATAAATTTTGGCTCAACCGAGCAAAACTAAATTTAACCGTGAATCAAGAAGAGTGTCACAGCCATTTAGCTGCCTATGTGGCTTACCCATATTAATTGCTCAGCATAATTTAGCTGTTGTTTTTTTTTTTTTGGGTTTGCTGGTCGTATGTATGATGTATCGAAACAACTTCGGAATAATTCTCACGATACGGTGCGGGCCAAACCAATGGATTTTCTCTATCCGAAAAATCCCCTATACGAAACCACAATTAAAATACATACGGTACTCTGTGTTACCGACGTCCAACGAGCAATAATGAAAATGAAATCGCAGCGCTTCTATGTTTTTCCATCCGTCTACACTACAACACACTGAGCACCTCTTTTGATCGAACCGGCCGAAAAAACACAACTTTCGATCGAACCGAATAAAACCGAACTCAACCGGAAACCAAAAGCACCGCACCAACTTGGAGGCCGCGATCTGTAGCAACACATGAATCAAACCTGACGAAAGCCTTACAAGACGGGCCTGCGATTTCACGGTAAGACAAGCCATGTATGATTGCATGTACGTAGCGAGCCCCAGAATCCATGAACATGAAGGGAAAAAAAAAAAGCGAGAGAGGCACGTACACTGTACACACAGCACCAGGGCTGCAGCAGATCGCCGATCGAAGAACGCAAACGCATGCATGCATCGATCGATACATTCTTGTGAGCGAACAGTAGCAGAGGCCCAGGCTTTGTCAGTCCTCAGCCAGGACCAATTAACGAGTCCTCGTCAGCGATGGAGACGATCGATGCATGCAGATGAGCTCGAGGAGGAGCAGAGGGCCCGTGAGGAGGACATATATCCGAGATCCAGAACAGAAACGACGAGACTCCGGCAAGGATCTTTACTGAGATACGAGAAAGTGTACTTGCATCCATCACCATGTTCGTCCGAGCAAACCTCCAGCTGCAGCGGCTACGACAGCGTACGTCTTTCACCGTGATTACTTTTACTGGCTATAGAAAATTGATGTATCATCGATCGATAGACAGTAAATGGAGTAAAATTGTTTTGTTTGATGGGATGGCCATGTCAATGAATGGTTATTTATGGTCAATATAGGGCGTGATCAAAATGCATTTATTTTGGAATTTTTTCTAGTGAGAGACTGAGCCAGTGTCCATAGAAAGGAGATGGAAGCAATCATGGAGGAGTGGTAGTACTAAGCAACGACAACAACATCATCAAAGTGTGGGGGGCTGGCCGGCTAGCTAGCTTGTGAAGCACTGACATACATGCAGAGCAAACCATGCACAGCAAAGCAATGGCAAAGCATGCGTTTGATCCGGCTGTCAGGCAGTGATCAGTGAGGAGCGAGGGTGACTGTCAAAGAGGCTACCGTTTAACTTGTGCTAACTTTGAGGAGGCGCCTTATCTAACAAACGATCATTGGCTAGTCTCCATGCTGATCCATCCAATTTCCAATACTTCTAGCTTCTGGTCATAGACTGATAGTAGCTATCTATGTCCATGTCCATGTCCCTGCAGGCCCACAAAGAATGAGCTTGTTCACCAAAGCTGGGTGCAAAAGCTCACTTTGCCCCCACTCTTATGACCATTGGCTAGTCTCTATTCTGATTCATCCAATTTTCCAATGCTTCTAGCCTCTGGTGGTCATAGACTGATACTCCCTCTTATTTCGAAAACATGTCACTATTAATTTTTGAATACGCGTTTGATCGTTCGTCTTATTAAAATATTTATTACAAATATGTAAAAATATATGTCATACTTAAAATACATTTAGGCCCAGTTCTTTTCAGCTTAACAGCTTAACGACTTATCTACGTTTTGAAAACACATGTGCTTTGAGTTTTTTTAGTCTATTTTTTCGCTGTTTCGAAGATGGGTCCTAACGCTTTAAAAAGAAAGTCAAACGAAATGTAACCGAATCTCAAGAGTACCTCAAGAAGCTCTCAAAGTTCAGTCATTTTAGTCGTTTAGCCGTTCAAATCAGCTCAAAAGAACAGGGCCTTAATAATAATCCAAGTCACAACAAAATAAATGGTATTTACATAATTTTTTAAACAACGAATGGCTAAACGTGTGTCCAAAAGTCAACAGTGACATGTTTTTAAAAATGGAAGGAGTAGTAGTATTCATGTCCATGTCCATGAGCTCGTTCACTAACGCGTGTTATCAGTTATCACGGCCTTCGGATCAGGAATCTAGGGTCTGGATGTACCGGAAAAAAAGACACTGTTGCAGTTATAGTTATTGTTTTACCACCTACAGGCTACAGCTGCTCGATGGCATCAGGTGCTGTGAAATCATGAAGCGGTGAAACCTAAGAGGGGATAAAAAGGCTAGCTGAAGAGACCGGCCGGAATCCATGATCATCTGTTCCATCTGCTCAAGCTCTCAAGATGCACCCCTGTGGCTGTTTGGCCGCAGGCTCTTGGGACGTTCTTGGACACATTGCAACGCATGCATCGATCAGCATCCAGCACAGAAGCCGCTGCAATTCCCTGAGCAGATCTGGCTGCTGTGATTGTGAGTGGGGCTAGCTCCATCATGTGCATTCTATGCTAGGGCCATGTGTAGAGAGAACTTTCTTGAATTCTTGGGGCATTTTTTTGAGAGAGACAGAAATCTTCTGGGTATGTGAAAAGACACTTGTCGTTGAGCTAGGTTGTGGATGGAGGTGGCCTCTACTGAACTCCGGTGTGAACGTGTATGCAGAGTGTGGAAGCCGTGCACTCGTTGACAGGTATCGGCATGTATTTATACGGGTGCACTTTACGTACATACCGATCGATACATGCAAAGAGTCCAGGCAACGCACGTAGGCTTGTGCCGGACGCGCTACAGACTTAGAGATTAGGAATACATCGATACATCCCGTATATATATATACACCTCATCAACTATTTCTATACTAAGACGTTCTTATCTATTTCTTAACCCACTCCCACAATCTCAACTAGTGTCCGCAGGGTTGACATTGGAATTTAACCGCTAAAAATCGTGGCATGGCGCCAGACTTTGTAAGAAGCGTCTGCGAGCTGATCCAAATGCTTCTCAGCAACCTTTTCTCGTACAAAATGAAAATCGATCTTATTATGTTTGGATCGTTCATGAAAGATTGGATTGGATATCAAGTCCCATGTATAAAAGTGTTTTCCATATTAGTCTGTCGGAGATGTCAACCTGTTGATAGAGCTAGAGACAACACCAGCCTGATAGTTGTAGGTTTAACAACTGAACCAAAGGTTTCAATATAATCCACACCATACCGCTGAGAGAACCCTTTAGCCATAAGTAACCATGCTTTTATAACGCTCAATGATCACATCTTAATGACGTTTGACTTTAAAGACCCACTTTCAACCAACAATATTTTGATTAAGCGGCCTTGGTACTATAACATCTAGCCAGGATTGTCTCAGCGGCGGGAGGACCGGGCGGCTAGGCGGCCAAGCAGTGTTGACGGTGGTAGGTGTGTTGGCGACAACGGTGAAGGAGAGCGGAGCATATCGGCGTTGGCGCTGGAAGAAAAGAGGCGGCAGCTAGGCCGACGGGCACCTCCCCCACGGTGGGTCCTACATTGGACCTAGCCAAAACTCTAAGTAGCATTATATAAGAAGAGGTGGAGCCCCCCTATTGTATAACAGATCTGAAAATCAATAAAGAAGAGCTCTACACTATTCCTTTGTGTTCTTGTTCTCTCTGTGATTGTTCGTGTACGCCATACCTTGGACTACACATGGTAGCAATGTTTCTTAACACCGGTGTTAACACCCAAATTTGGCAGAAAAATCGGATATTGTGAAGTGGCAAATTTCATTGGAATTAATGGGCCGAATCAGAAAATGGGCTTCATCGGCAAAGGAGAGGAGCATATTGAGAAATACCGATAGTTACAAGACTCCGGAAGAATTACGCTCTGATCAGAAGATATCTTCCGTGACGCGGTAAAATAGGTCGTATCGGTATCGATTTTGTAATAGTATAAATAGGACCTTAGGTCTCATGAAAAAGATATACGACATACACAAAACACAACTACTTTTCTTGAACCCGATCGACTTCGTCGAAAGGCTTCAACTCGCAGGTAGAGCTATCTCGATGAGATAATCGATTCTCTTCTTGTAATCTGTATGCATGGCTGTATCATCTTGATCTCGTGTATATAAAGCATGTTAAACTGTCTCGAGTTTTACTGATTTTTAATGTGTTCTCACGTGTTTCACTGTCTCGATTCAATCGATCTGTAATATGTGTTTATCTCGCAATGCCGATTGTCAACTATCTTACGTGCTTTGCCTGAATCCGATATATGCGACTGTCTCGTTCAAACGATCTTGCGTATACTTGTTTTAGGATTCTGCATGTGTAGCTATTTGCCGATTTGCATTGTATTTACCTATATTTGTTCTAAACCTTCAAATCGGTTTATTGGTTTTCATCTAGATATAGATCTGAATACTGTCTTGACATGACCAATCTATTCAATTTATTCCTTGATTTAATCTAATAAATTGATATGAAGATTTATTGCCAATTTACCTTATAAAAACCAAAAGGAAGTAGAGATATTTATGTTTAAATGCTTATTTAGCTTTACTGCTCTATCAGGCATTAAGCCGATAGATTTGCAATCGGACTATTTAAAGCCGATTCACAAAAACCTGATCTGGCTACCTTTGAAAGCCGATTAGGGCCAAGTCGCTGACAATTTACTCCTTGTCAATTTACAGGTCAAATTGACTGGCACGCTTGGTTCTTGGTTGCGACACAAGCCTAGACTTGACGCTTCCGCACGTGTGTTCGCAAAGATCTCACTTTTTGTGTCAACAACCGGTAAGGATTCGATGAGTATTTGTAGATAGAGAAGGCATAAGGAAGACAAACTCTGTTCTTGTGTTCGATGCGCTACAGTGCTTAATACCCAGAAACAACAGTGGTACTAGCCTACTGGATCGAGCCACGACCTAATTCTGTGCTTAATTTGTTTGACTTTTCAGCTTAAGTTATTTGACTTATTTTTGCTCAAAAAAACTTATTTGAC
This sequence comes from Raddia distichophylla, assembly GCA_005191435.1. Taxonomy (NCBI): domain Eukaryota; kingdom Viridiplantae; phylum Streptophyta; class Magnoliopsida; order Poales; family Poaceae; genus Raddia; species Raddia distichophylla. Next base: position 449,267 of record SPJY01035151.1, on the reverse strand, counting down.
TTATTAGCTTATCTGACTTAAGTAAATGAGCCGAGAAGGCCTTAAAAATCAAGTTCCCTTGGTTGGAATTGTTTTTAAAAACTTATAAAACACAACCTTGGGATAGAAAAATAACCATTTCAGAAAACCAAATTTGTTTGTATTTTAAATAACTAAAAGGGAAGATGGTGGCGGAGGTGGAGGGATTCCTCGCCGACATGGAGATGTCACTCGTCTCGATCCTCGCCGGCGACTCGGTGCGTACATGTAAGCTACAATCGGTATGTTCGACGCGGCGACAACTCACTTCTCCAAAAGCCGCTTTCTCGGACCCCTTCCTCGTCCGCGATGTGGCCATCGCCTGCGCCGTCATCGTTTGCCACGCGCGATCTTCACAGCCGACGTTGTTGGATCAGAAGGCGCTACTGGAGCTCGCGACCGCCGCCTTATGGTGACGATCGCGAGGTTTCAACGGGTCTGCGTCCACTATCAAATTGCAGCGGATCCGACGATCGTGTCTTCTTCCTCTGACGTTTAGGCTCTAATCGACACCGTGGCGGATAAGGAAGCTCCAGGACACGCGTGGAACACTCGTGAAATTGCAAAGCTTGGATTACATTCAAGGGAGTAGGGAAGCAAGAGTATGGCCACTGGTGGATCTAACATTTTTTAAGCCTGGACGACCTAATAAATATAACTTCACAAAATCAAAAGATTTAACTATTATTAACAACTTTCTTAATTTTATAATGACCCATTACAAAAATCTCTAATTTATTTCATTACGAGCTTAAGAATGAGGTCTAATTAGACATAATGGTGATGGATGAGATTTTTTTCCACAAGGGACTATTACCCATTTCCATTATCATCGACAACGGAAACATTACACAATATTCAGTTTCTAACCGACACAGGACAAGAACACAAGATAAAAAACCTCAAGTTTTTCCAGCCACGCGACAAAAACTCCCAGCAAAAAACATTGCTGCAAAACAGGACAATTGATGGATGATATTTAATAATACAATGTAACGGTGATGGATGAGATTTGATAATACAATATGCCTCTATTTATATTCTTGTTGTATAGTTATGTTGTCGCCATGTTACACAATCCAAACCATATAAACTAAATCTAGAATCATCTATAAAAATCTATGCTTTATGTTTGCAAAAATTCCTTTAACCTAAGCATCGTTGCATGTTATCATATTCCTATTCCATTTTTTACTTATTGACTAAAGAAAAGAATACACAATAAATACTTAGTTTCTATATATTTATATATTTCATAAAGTAAATTGCATCAATGCCATTATAAATTTCCACTTTGTAAAAATTTCACTCTCTGTCTATGACATGTGGTTCCAGAGCACACATATCATTATCGCATGGTGTGGCATTTTTGCGAATCAACAACTTTATAATTGGAATGTGTATAATTTTCCTATTTCATATAATGCATTTTTTTTGTAATATAATTTATAAAAATTTCTTTTTTGAATATTCTGACATAAGTATGAATATTGACTTTCAATACATATATTGCACCTAATTTTTAATTACATCTCATCAGTCATTATGTTATTATTTTACTTTGAATTAATTCATACAATATTGATGTAGTGACGTCTTGCATTTAGTTTTATGGAGAATACACCCACTAATTGGGCTTCAAAATCAGGCCCAAGTCTAGCCCGACTATGGCTTAATTTGTATTTTCGTCGGGACCAAGCTCGGCCCGGCCCGACAGACGGCTGAGCCGGGCTGCCTAGGTCTAGCCCATGTCTGCCTCTCTAGTCTACCCCTCGCCTCCTACTTGATGCCCCCTGGCTGCCACCTCTGTCAACCTCGCATGTTGCCTCCTTGTTGATGCCACCTGCCCATTGTGCCTTGCCTTCTCGTTGGCGCCTACTCACCACTGCCTCGCCTCCTCACTGGACTAATCAGGCCATCGCTCCCATCAAACACTCGCAAGTCGCGGCCACCTCACCTTCATTGAGCTGCCGCTCGGCTCTAGTAACCGCTGCCTCACCTTCTCCTCTGGATCCTAGATCCACTGCCGCCTCCACACTCTCTCTCTCTTGGTTTCCCCTTTCGTGTGATCTCAGATTTCATCCGAATTTGACGAAATAGTTTATGTGTTTTTTTTTCAAAAAGTATTACATGTTACAAGTTAAAAAACATTGGTACTACTTTTTAAGGTTTTTTTTGTTATCGGGCAGTGGATCCACCATTACGGAGAGCGAAGTCCCATGCCTACGTGCTTGCGTGATACAGCAAGCTCGGTGCAGACCTCGTGCTGCGTCCTATGGACGATGACCTTCCTCCATTGCTGTAGCGCACACCCACAATCAGAGGGAAGCGAATCCTCTGACGTAACTGCCCTTTGAATTTGAGTCACTGATACGTGAGCCCACATGTCAGTGGTCAAATAAAGTCAGAGGATATGCGTCCCAATCAGAGAGGGCGTACGGGGTTTGTTGGGTGAGCTTTTCTCTGAACAAACCACTAACTGAGGATTATGCAATGGGCAAATAACCACTACCAAGTTTTCATACAGCATAGAAGCCGCTGCAATTCTTCGGGCAGATCTGGCTTCCGTGACTGTGGGTGGGGCCAGCTGTATCATGTGCATTCTATGCCAGGGCCGCCATGTATAGAGAGAATTTTCTTGGGGCTTTTGAGAGAGAGAGAGAGAGATCTTCTCGGTATGTGAAAAGTCACTTGTCGTTGAGCTCGGTTGTAGAAGGAGTTGGTCTCTTCCGAACAAAGCTAGCATGTTTACACTTGCTAAGCTAAATAAATAAGCTTGCTGAGCTCAAGTTAGTCGTGTGCCCTAAGGATAAATTGGGTAAATAAATAAGTTTCATCCGTTTTAAACACGCTGAGCTGAATGAATGTGTCTGATCCGGCATGCACTGCGTAAGCTGTAGTGTCTTCTGCTGTGGCAGTGCCATCTGCAGGGAGGAAAGCGTCGTGACTTACAGATTGATCGCTGGGCTGGCCTCTTCCGAGCCCAGCATAATTGGGTAAGCACGATCTTCGCATACAAAAGCCTGGCCCATGCAGTATGGGAGTATTGAGTGCCATAGCCCATTGATCGATTCTTGGCCCAAATATCCATGCTGTCACTGATATCTTTTAGTGATTTTCCCCCTCCAGTTTTGCAAAGTCTCGGTGGAAAGAGATTTTGGTAATATCCGGTGTAATATGCAATTGTAATGTGCAGTTTTAGTATGATTACATTGCATGAGTAATACTTTTATACGTACGGCTCACATAGGTTGATTTCTTCCTTTTTACGAAAGAGTCGTTACCTATATCAGAAATAATAACACGCTCACTATTACATTTGAGACCTTGCGAAATGAAGAAATTACAATGAAGTCCAAAAAAGGGTCCAAGCATAGAAGCACAAAAGGATCTAAGCAAATCGACGAGCTCCAACACCATCTACTTCATCAACAACCATCTTGTCTGTTCGATAGTCATCAAACGATCACACAAGCGACTGGCATGGGATGAATTTTCAGTCGCCTGAGCATCAGTCGCTGCATGTGGGTCCGGGAATCATTTCTATCACAAAGTCCAGCTCCTAAACATCCATGACCACGTAAAGTAAAGTTTATCGATGTCGAAGTCGCTAAATTATTCAAACAATGTCCAGCTGCAGTCCACACTCTCCAACACACTTCCATGACTAGCTCGTCATATATATATATCATACTACGGTATAGGCATATGCAGATCCCAACAAACCCAAACCCAAACCCTAGCTTTCTTCTACGCATGGTGAGGGTTGAGGAGGTTGGTGTGGCGCAGCTTGCGCTCATCGGAGAGCTTCATGGCGAAGCGCGCGAGTGCCTCCTCGTTGGTGCCCTCGCCGGCGATCGTCTCGTACATCCCCGTGTCGATGTTCACCCTCGCCACCGGCTTCTTCAGCAGCTCCCTGCCGATGCCGATCAGCGCCTCCATGTTCTCCTTCGTCGCGATGTCCACCGACGACGTGTGCCCCGTCAGCGTGTCATCCTGCATGCAGTCGTAATCAAGCATGCAGAGGCAATGCAGTTATTGAATGCTAATCTCAAACTCGAAGGGTTTCTGAGTTCGTTTTGAGGCGAACTGGTCGATGAGTCGATTGGCTCACCTGGATGCGGAGGTAGTTCTTCTCGCAGCGGAGGGCCTCGAAGAGGACGGCGGCGTGGATGTCGACCATGTCGGCGCTGGCGTGGGAGAAGATGTCGATGAGCGGGGTGAAGCCACCGTCGTAGAGCCACTGAAGGATGCCCCACTTGGCGCAGTCCGGCGCGGTGTACTTTTCGGCTTGCTTGGCGGAGCCGGTGCCGATGGAGATGATGAGGTAGTTGCGGTACTCGGTGGGCTTGCCATGGCTGAAGTCCGGGTTGTGGCGGAGCACCTCCTTGGTGAGCATCGACATGGCCAGCATGGTCGGGTTGTTCGCCGCCACGCCGCCGTCCACGAGGTGGAACTCCGTCGGCGCGCCGTCGGCGGCATGGGTCCTGAAGTAGTGCGCCGGGAAGTAGGTCGGCGCCGCCGACGTGCTGATGCAGATGTCGGAGAGGTGCGCGTTCTTGGCTGGGTCGTGCTGCGCCTCGTAGGTGGAGAAGATGATGGGCTGCAGCCGCTTGATGTCGAAGGTTGGCACGATGACGTTGGTGACCGTGTCGGCCACGGTGACGTCGTGGGTGAGGCTCTTGATCTTGTCATGGAGGAAGCTGCCGTTGTACTTCGGCCCCATCACTGCGCCCACCAGATTCACTATCGGCGTCAGGAATCCGGCCCTGCCAGTGCGAAACCATACAGTACGTTGAGTCGCGAGGTCAAAACCATAGTAAATTTGTATGGCCCGAAAGAGTAAATAGATGTACTGAGGTGTCACTTCGGGCATGTACAACAGCAATTAATAGGAGTCTCTTAGCAATGACATGGACATGTTTCGCTAATGTGGCATGGGACAAAATGAAAAAATGTTAAGAGTTGGACTCTTAGTGAAGAGATGAAAATTTGTATGGCCCGAAAGAGTAAATAGATGTACTGAGGTGTCACTTCGGGCATGTACAACAGCAATTAATAGGAGTCTCTTAGCAATGACATGGACATGTTTCGCTGATGTGGCATGGGGCAAAATGAAAAAATGTTAAGAGTTGGACTCTTACTCTTCACTAAGCTCCTAGAAAGAATTAGAGAGTAGCAGCATTAAATAGCATATAAGCCTTTGTGCATGCCCTTTGTACATGTTTATCTTTGCATGGATGAATGTGTCAAAGAGACATTACATGGACTCTCCATTGTATATGCCCTTAGTCCCTTAAACTTTAAAATTACTTTGTTGTCCCATAAAAGTTCGCTCCGTTGGTCCCACGGCCCCACATCTATTAAGATCAACCATTAAGTGAAAAGGTGCCTGTTAACTACTCTGGTGGCTGCCATGCAAGCGATTTTTCAATGAGAAGGCATTACGCCACTTTTTTAAAAAAGCAAGAATAAAATATTTTAAATCAAAATTGAAAGTTTTGAAATTTTGAGCTTAAATTTTAAAATTGGAATGCGAGTTCAAAAGGTTGAATTTTAATATCTATTGTATTTTTTGGAATTTTGAATCAAAAGAATGCCAAACTTTTTTTGGGAAAATTTAATTAGAAAATTATAAGATTCAAAATCCAATTTTCAAATTTGAATTTAAATTTTTTGAATGAATTTGAATTTGGAAATTAAAATCTTTTAATTTTTTTTACAAACTTAAACAAGAACTATTTAAAACTTCATAAAAGTAACTACAAAGCGCTACATTGTACGGCTCGTGAAATATAAAAAGCAACATTTTAATTTAATTTAGTTTAAATAGAAAAAACAAGGCATAAATTATTATGTGGACGCCCGTGCATCAATCTCCAATGCCGTCGGTGGTCACCCATTAGAGATTCGAAAATGCCATGCATCAATCAGTAATCACTATCACGAACATATGCAGCAATAGTAGCTAGATGCTTAAGGCGAATGAGGTGTATGTGGCCGGAGAAACATGGCGTGTCCAAGACACAAGCGCGCATCGATCCATCGGTAGGAGAGCGGAAATGATCTCCCGGACGGACCTAGCACCTCCGTGACCAGATGATCAGCGTCAAAATTTGCCATCAAACCAGCGCTCTATTTACAAAATATTTTCGCAAAAATCAACTTTAAATTTTCAATTGAAAGCAATTAATTTTTTTTTCTTCCTCCTCTCTTCGTCCTCCCAAACCGACCACTGCCTCGACTTAGGACTGGACACTAACCACACCAATTCGTGTGCCACATGTGGTGTTCGCGGCCAGGCCACGCCGAACCGAGGTGGGCTGCGTCGAGTCGTGCCGTCCCGCACTTGCGTGTTGTATCGCGCCTAAGCCGCGCCACCAAGGTAGTGGTTGCCGATGATTGTACCGTTGGGTGGTGGCTAGTTTGGGAGGAGGGAGAGAGGAGGAAGAAGAAAGATTTGATTTTTTAAAAAGGAAGTTTTAGTGGTGTATGTGTAAAACTATGTTTGAAGGTTAAATGCGGCTAAAGCACCGATCTTGACGCAAATTGGACGGTGGTGACGCTCCGGGAACCAACTACCGTCCGAAAATCTTAGGGCGTGTTTGGTTTGTAGCCGTCGGTTGTCATGCCAAAAAATTGGCTGCCATGGTGATTTGGCCATCGTTTGGTTTGCTGCCGTGGATTGGCTCGCCATGCCAAACCAAAGGCGCGCCATCATTTTTCTACGTGCGTGCTGCTGCCGGCGCGGGCGAGCAAATCGGCCGCCCGCGCCCTGCCAATTTGAGCGCCCAGTGAAGCAGCGTGGAATCAGCGCCCGGGCCAGCGTCAGGCACACACTCTTCCAGGGACGCTGCTAGCTGAGCTTGCTTGTACATATTCATTACTTTTTCATTTAAATTTCTCTTTTTTGTATCAATTTTATTTGAAGTCCAAATTAGATATAAAAAATTCATAATTATGTAAAATCCTAATAAACCCATTTTAAATACTTTCCTTTTTTTTGATTTTTTTATTTTTCGTTGGCCAAAGTTCATTGGCTATGATCCAAACACCCTGAAATTTTGTGAGATTTGGTTATGCCATGAGATGGTCATGCCAATTTTTTGGCATCTAGGGCTATGAACCAAACAAGCCCTTACTTTCTCTGGGGGAAGATCTTGGGCCCATTCTCGAGGTAGAACTGGTTGACGTCCTTGGCGGCGAAGAGCGGCCGCTTGTTGCCGCCCGGCGCCGCGAGCATCGCCGTGATCAGCGCCCCCGTGCTCGTCCCGGCGATCACGTCGAAGTAGTCCGCCACGCGCGCGTCCGGCCCGTCCAGCTCCTGCTCGCCGGCCGCCGGCCGGCCAACCGATTCACCAAGAACACACGCACGCATCAACACCAGCCATATATATGCATGCAATCCTTCAACGATTATATATAGCTTAGATCATGGCCAAGAACTCAAGATGCTCGTGTATATACATACCTGGAGCTTGGCCTCGAGGCAGGCGATGATGGTCGACGGGATGAGGCCGCGGATGCCGCCGCCGTCGATGCTCAGGATGGTGATGAGCTTCCCCTGCGACGGCGGCGGCGTCGGCGCCGGCACGTCGCCCCCCGCCGCGGCGCCGCCAGTGCTGCCCATGCTCGCCGTGGCACCACCACAGTCCACACACTCACTCACCTTGATCCCACTGACCAGCAGCTCAGCACACAACCACAGCTCAGCTAGATATCAAGTTGCAGAGATATTCTTCAATGCTTTCTTTGGATCTCGTGCTCGCCATCTCGACGCTCTGACGAGCTCTATTTATAAACCCAATTTGGTGTGAGCAGGATAAGGTTTAATTTCTTAAAAAAATAGAAACTTTCTTGGCCGTCACATTATTTTTTGTGCGTGCATGTCTCACGTTTCATGTGCCCGATCGAGTCGCCATTGGCCTTGTGCCCGTATGATCCCGGGGGGTGAGGATTAAAATTGGTTTCGGTTTGGCTGATTGTGATTTGGGCGATAATGATCCACGGTAGTTAGCTGGGGTCCTTGGGTACTGTGGAGCACGAGTATTTTATCGCAGAGTTAGGCAGCTCGTGGGAATTTTCCGGGGGGATCGATGCCCCCATACATATGGCCCGTACCGATATGTCTATATTAGAGTTAAGATGATCGTAAGTACAATTAGAGTCAGACTTCTAACCCGACCCGACGGATCTTTTCTCCTTATTTTTTCTCACCGGGACAAGAGTCGGATTGGGACATCGATTCACATAGGTCGAGCTTCAACCCGACCTGGGGTACTTTATACAACCCACCGCCGCTAGAGTGCCAGCTGGCTTCATTCTCCAACTACCCCCCTCAATTCTCAATCTCGATCTGAAGTTGGAGGAGCCGGGCAACAATGCTACTTCGACCGCCATGCAGCACAGGGCGCCGTCTGCCGGCGAGCCATCGGCCTCTCAATCCCACCGCTGTTACCCATGCGCAGCTCCCACGAGGAGTCGACGAGTCGCATATCTGGAGCCTCCACAGAGGTCCGGCCGCCTGACGACGCCCGCCTCCTACACATATCACCGTTTTTGAGCACGACGCACTGAAGACCTCTTCTTAGTTCTCACACGCCATCCTCCCCTTCACTGCTGCCTTATTGAATAAGATCGGATCAATGCTCCATCGGGACACCGCTGGGGTGGGGCGGGTCACAAAAATTACACATTCGTCAGAGGGTCGGGACAGCGCGGGTCGATGCACTGGGACAGACGGGGTGGAGCGAGCCAAGGCTTGACCCCGCGTTCCCGTCCCGCCCCATCTCGAACTCTACGTATAATCTTAATTGTGAGATTGTATTATTGTTAATTGTGAGATTTTATTATTGTTTACACATTTTCGTAGAAAGATATGACCTGTGTGTGTTGTCCCCATACGTATGACCCGTACCGATATGGCTGACTTGCTCGAGGGATACATATATCCTTTCTTGGAGTGATCGGGGAATTAATCTTTACATACTGTATTTCTTAGAAAGATTCTCTTTGGCTCCTTGCCTTTGAAATTAGAAATGTTCATATGGCAAAAACTAAAATTTGACTTCTTTCGAACAGTGAAATAAAAAACCAAAACTGAATTTAAAAATAGTTACTTGTAATTTTGTAATTTTTAGAAATGACGTCAGCAAGTCAAAGAGTCAAAGAGAGAATCAAATAATTTAAGTAAATAATTCAAGCTAGTCAATCGCCTAGCGAATATTCAGTTACATGGTGGTAATATTTTTTTTCAATTTACATATTAATAGTCTGCTTCCGTATCAAAGAATGATGCGCGGGAATGTTTGTTATCCATGTAAGTACTCCCTTTATTCTATTTTATTCTTCGCTGTTGAATTTTAGATATATAGTACCATTTTACCATTCGTCTTATTCAAAAAAACTATTTAAGTATTATTTATTTTGTTATGCTTTGTTTTATCATTAAAGATAATTTAAGCACGACTTATATTTTTGTATATTTGCACTAAATTTTTTGAGTAAGACGAATGGTGAAAGGACATGTTTCAAAGAACATAGTGTTTCTTTGGTATTTAAGTAAGCTAGTTATTTTGACTAAAGTCGATCTGGCTAAAAGGAATTGAAGGCGTAGTAAAAAATATATTTGTTTTTGTAATTATAACGAAACTATTCAACAACCTTTTTTTAGCTGCCAGCAGAATTGTTGAGGTTGACCTGGTTGTAGAACCTTTTAGAAATTGTCTTCACATACTGAAGGGCTGGTGTCACAGAGTTAAAGTTATTCAAAATAAATTAGTGTGAGTTAAAGTTGCAACCTTATTTAAGGCAATTTAGTTTTATCGAAGCAGTATTGTTTTAACCAAAAAAAAAAGCGAAGATGCAGTGGGTTATGTATGTCCTTCTCTCTGAAGTTGTTCAGTTTTCATCTTCATTGGCTATGTAATTTCGAGATGATTTACAATTTTTCGGACTTACGACCTTTAAGGTTGAATACATCTATGAATACGGGAGGTAAAAATACTTTTATTATCTAAAAAAAATAATATGTCAAAAACATGCTTGGTCTTTCGATCAGGCTGAAGTCGTTATTGGGATGATGACATGCCTTGTACATATTCATGTGAGTATTTATTATCTCTCGACTTCTCTCACCATCCTGATGATGAAATGCTCAAGCAAAAACACAGTCGAGGAAGAGATGGAAGGATGTCTCCAGACTACAATTGCAAAGAGGATAGATTGTTGGGTCATCCTCTGGCGTGTAGGAGATTGGGCGCTCATAGACTGTTTTGCTCGAAGAGCCAAGAAAAGACCTTGCACTTCATGGGCGCCCAAGGCTTCTAGATGAATTTCGAGAAATCCGTGCCTACACTATCTTGGAACTAAATCTAGTAGGCCGATCTAGTCGTATACATCCTATTTTCTGTCCATCTCCAGATAAGCTTATTTTCTTGTCCTGCTTGAAGGATGATATTTGAGTGAATTCATTTCCAAATTGCAAAGTATTCGGGAGTCGCCTATGTCGTGGCTGCTTGGTGGATATCACACACCCATGCATTATCGGTTAGGGCCGCGACTACCGAGGGCAGATTCTTCCTAGCCTTCCAAAATAACATAGGTGCCAAGTGGAGAAAGGGAATAGGGTCAAACCATGTCGGAAGTCCAGAAAGACACCTTCTTCTCGTCGCCAACCATGGTCAACATTGAGGCGTCTAATAGATCTTGGTTATTGTTGTTGGCAATTTCTGCCCTAAAAAGACCTATAGGATGTTAGCGCAGCTTGAGGGCTATTCCAAAAAATTGGAGGTTCAAAACCCCAAGGCCTCCCAGAGGTTTCGATGAGCAGACTCTAGCCCAATTGACCTTACAACTACCTCTCTGGATGGTGTCCTGCCTTGTCCAAAGGAAATGCCAACGTATGGTGTCTAGATCACGTACAAAGCTTGTTGGCGACCTCATAGTCGTGAGAAGATAGGCAGGTAAAGCATTTAACGAAGTTTAAAAGAGCATACCATGCCCCCACTCTCCAGTATCCCACGACGATGATGTTCATCAAGATGTTGTCTCTACCCATGCCACCGCCCATGCCATTGTGCATCGGGTTGTCCCGTCCGCGGTATCACCGCACATGTGAACTCATGTGATCACACATGTATTATTGGCCTTACACCCTCTCTGAGCTCCTTGATAATGTTATATAAATCAATGGCTGAGATATGAAAGACCCCCGACAATACTTATTGTACCCTATGCTTATAGCAATATATCCCAACTGTTATTCGTCTATAGATTGCAACAACGTAGAAGCACTATTGTCCATGTCCAACACATCAACTCTTTAGGACATGACCAATAGTAAATCAATTTATTTCCTAATACTATATAAATGGGGTTCTAAACCGTGAAAAAAGGCTGAAAGTAAAATATAAGAGAGATTTATAAGAATTGAGAAATAGTTTCAACATTCTTAGAGAAAAAAGATTTAATCTATAAATAATGAAAAAGATAACAAATAGGTATAAAACGGGTTTAACATTTTCGAGTGAATTCGATGATCATCCAATTAACCAGCTAATAGAGCCAGATTAAACACGCATACTTCAGGTGTGAGGATAAATTGGTAATCTTGAGTCAACGGATAGAAATGTGGGTGACAATTAATGGATGATAAGTTGAGCAAGTAGCGAGACATGTCGTCGATCTCAAAGTTGTTTTGGCCACGGAAGAAAAACCCTAGGAAATCATTTGTTCAATTGTTCCGATTTGAATTGTGATGGACCAAAATAACCTTTTTTATGGAAGTTTAGTACCGACTAATTCAAATAACCTTTTTTTTACAAAAGTTTAGTAGTGTCCACTCTATTTATGGAAGGTTATATTGACCAGTGACACTGACCAAAATTAACCATCGGGCCCATTCTATTTCAGTTACATTGACTGGTTTTATGAATATCCTTTCACAAAACAAAATGTAGACGCTTAGAAATTAAATAACACAATCCCAAAATAACTGCATACTTTTGTAACTTAAAAGGATAGGAGGGTTCCTGATGATGTGGTTAGCTGGTCACCAGTCAATTTTACCGGCATAATATAATATATATATCATGGAAGAATCAATCATGCGATGAACGACTCTTGAATTGATTGCTGAGGTTGATGAAGGCGGGGCCAGGATGGGAATAGGACATTACATATGATATCGATCATCAGTCATTCACAATCACACGCAAGCAATCATGTGGTTGAGATCTGCGAGGATAGACATTGCTCCATGCCTTGTGCATGCATGGTTGGTGTACAATATCTGCATGCTGTGCCTCATAATTCCCCACCTACTAACAGCTCCAGATTTTTACGATTGAGATCAAAATGATTATTTACTATGAATAATTTTAGTGCAAGCAAGACAGGCCGGTACACTTGCGCGAGATAAAACTGTTTCCCGTAGCCGTACGATTACTATATATTGGGATCGACTTGACATCAAATTGAGACATATTTAACTATTTAACTCTCGATTTTCTGACCTGCAGACAAGACATCTTCATAGAACATATAAAATTAATATCCAACAGAGCATTTAATTAGGTATATGAGAAAATCGATCTAAAATTAAATCAATCTCAGCCATCTACATTTATGGCTGCTCTTAGATAAGTGCGTCGATTTACTCTTCTTATTTTCTTCGACAGGTTAAAAATCTAGTATACGTTGTGATGAGAAAACAAATAAACAGGTCGCATATATATACAATTCCACAACTTCGCTCGCATATGGAAAGCCAAGGTGCAAAGAAAGTGTCGTTTCTTTTTCTGGGTGCTAATCCGTGAGAGGTTGTACACCGCTGATCGCCTAACTGCTAGAGGGTGGCCATGTAACGCTTTATACGTTCTTTGTGGTGAATGGGAAGAATGTTAGACAAATCTGGCATGGAATGACGTTTTTGCTTTACTTCACAAAGGTAGATAGGCCCACAGTTATTTCGGTAGGTCATTGATGGGATGAACTAACTGGAAGCAAGGTCATCAGACGTATTGAAGATGGCATCATCATTGCGTATGCTGGAACATATGGAATGAGCGGAACGTCAGGATTTTCCGGCAGGAAGATTGTTGAACGGACGATGTCTTGGAAAACATTAGGGGTGATCTGTTGGTAGCCTAGTTGGCGTTATTAATGTCTTAGACGGGTGTTGAGTTTGGGGTGCATTTGCCTCGTATTGTCTAAACTCTTCTTTGTATGTGCTTCTCCTTTTGAATGAATTTGGCAGCTCAGCTTTTCTTTAAAAAAAAACAACCCCCAACTGTACACACCCGAGTGGAGCTAGAAACTACATTATATATTATCGCCAACGCCCTGACGGCCTGATCGACCTTCACATCCTGTTGTAACTGCATTAATGTTATTACTCTACTGAACTATAGCTATTCTGAAAGTGTGTTTAGAGAGAGAACAGATCGATCAGAACTTCATTATTCATACCGATGTGTGCAATCCCCGGTTAATTAAAGGCATCACCTTGCGATATCCTGTAAGCTAACTTCACATGGTAGCTTAACTAAGATGCCGATATTCTCGCCGTTAAACAGTTCGTAGCAATTTTCCTGACTGTCCCCCTGTCTAAGCTGACCACCAACAGATGATAGACGAACATAGAAGACAAGACAAAGTTTACTAGCACCAGAGAGAGAGAGGGAAAAAAGGGAGAATTGAACTAAATACAAGACTTCACTACATCAATATTGTATGAATTAATTCAAAATTAGGTGTATTGAAAGTCAATATTCATACTTATGTTAGAATATTCTAAAAATAGATTTTTTTATAAATTATATTATGTAGAAATGTATTTTATGAAATAGAAAAATTATACACATGCCATTATAAAGTTGTTGATTCGCAAAAATACCGCCCCATGCGATAATGATATGTGTGCTCTCGACCCACATGTCATACACATAAGAGTGAAATTTTTGCAAAGTGGATATTTTATAATGGACTTGATACAATCTACCCTAGAAATATATAAATATATAGAAACTAAATAAATATATTTTATTTTTATTTTTGATTAATAAGTAAAAAATTGGAATAGAAATAATATAACATGAAACAATGCTTACGTTAAAGATATTTTTATAAACATAAAATTATAGATTTTTATAGATTATTCTAGATTTAATTTATATGGTTTGGATTGTGCCACATGGCGATAACATAACTGTGTAATAAGAATATAAATATAGGCATATTGTATTATCATATCTCCTCCATCAACATTATATTGTATTATCAAATCTCCTCTATCTCCATTATTTCCAATTAGACCTCATTCTAAAGTTCATAATGAAATAGATTAGAGATTTCTATAATGGGTCATTATAAAAATAGGAAAGTTGTTAATAATAGTTAAATCTTTTGATTTTGTTAGGTTATATTTATTAGGTTGCCTAGACTTAAAAATGCTATCCTCCCGCTCCGCCACTCCCTTAAATGTCATCCAAGCAAAACTTGCAGTTCCACGAGTGTTCCACGCGCACCCTGTAGCTTCCTGCTTCGTCACGGTGTATGAGAGCTTGTACATCAGAGGAAGAAGACACGATTGTTAGATCTGCTACAATTTGGGAGTAGACATGTATTGGTTGAAACATTGCGATCGTCACCCTGCGGAAGACGGCGGTGCATGCGCTGGCCATGTCGCGGATGAGGAATGGGGCTCGAGGAAGCTGCTTTTGGAGAAGCGAGTCGTCGCCGCATCGAGCATGCCCATTGTAGCCGAGTCACCGTCGAGGATCGAGACGAGTGGCCTCTCCATGTCGGCGAGGAAGTCCTCCACCTCCGCCGCCATCTCCAAGTGCCGAAGGCCGATGATGGCGAAGCCCTCCTACCAGCCGCTCCACCCCGAGGACAGTGAAGCTCTCGCACCGGCACTGGAAGAAGTTTGTCATGTTCACATCCAAAGCACACACCTCGAATGACGTTAACTTTTCCTCCTGCTCCATTGCTGATCGGGATCAGTGGGGAAGGAGGAGGAGGGGTTTAAACTGAGCCGGTTGCCGACGGAAGAAGATGGGTAATATATATATACACTTTAGCTAAAGTACTTCCATCTTTAGAACATGCAACTGTCCCTCCCACCACCCAACAACGCCCCCACCCTCCCCCACCTCCCCAAGAGTGCATCCACGTGTCATCCCACCTCCGCAAGGGCGCCTGCCACCATCCCCCACTTCCTTACGCGCGCAGATTCTGTCAAGGAAATTACAGTAAATTTACGTATGCATTATTGTAAACGTGCATTAAAGTTATAGTAAACGCTAACAAAATATTAGTCTGATTACTCACTCGTGGTGCATGCACGTGATGCATTAAATACGCAAATTTTTCTTTTTAATTTTACCTTTCCCATTGATTGAGAGCTCCGATTGACGAACCGTTTTCACATTGTATTTTTCACCTTTTTTCCAACAAAACTAGACCGGTCTTGCCAAATAAATTTTGCTTTACTATAATTGCTAGTCTAATTTACTATAATATAAAAACATACTAAACCTATTTGTAAAAAAAAAAATAGATATGTTGATGTAAAAATATTATCTATAAAATGGTTTACTATAGTTGGGTAGCAACATTTAACTCATAAGAAATGTATTTACAAAGGATGTTGCTGAGTTCAAACTATAATAAATTTATAGTAATGAATTTTACAATAATGTGCTAATCAATTTACACTAATGTGCCAAAAAATTTACAAATAATTAATGTGATAAGGGACTTTACAATAATGTGACAAGAAACTTTACAATAATTTGATACGGACCTTTACAATAAGATATATTGAACTTTACTGGAATTTCAACCACGATGATAAATTTACAACAGATGCTAATAAATATGAAATGCCTCCGCAGAGAATCCGTGGGCGTGGAGAGCTTTCTCAAGTTTCCCTCCGGTTGCGTCCAGGCATGACCTCACACCTTGCTAGCTTTATATGCGCTGTATGGCTATGGAATTCTTCAATTTTATCTTGTATTGTTATACACCATCTGAAATTTTGTACCGTTGATTCCGTATTTTGAGTGCTGCCCACGCACAAATCGGTATTTTTGAATTTTAGTTTTGGTCAATAATTTTTGTTGTAACGAAGAGACTGACATACTGGCTTTGGAGTTTGATACAATGTCAACTTATCAGAAGTGTCTATTGTTTTATAGGAACATTGGCCCAGTTCACGACAAGAATCCGTCCTCACCACTAGGTCTCTTGTTCTTCAACGGGGGCAGAAATCGTCACAATTATTATGCTTTCTGATGATTCTTATATCGAATTAACTATTATGTACATATTTGCCATGCTATATTGCTACGGTGCTAGCATTTCTTTTCTGGGGAAAACAGTGGAAGTGTAGCATTGGAGTTGGAATACTTCATGTAAGAAGTGTATGTTCATCCCTCACATGTATTCATGTTGGCGTAGTGAAACAACCCGTTACGACAATCACATATTAACATATAGATGGCATCACTCTTAGACGATTAAACCACAATCACTCCATAACTGTAGGATTAAAATCCGAACAATAAAATTTTTATTCAATATCTGTTTCGGCCAGATATAAGCTGGTCTTTACATTAATCCACACACACACACTACCAAGTAATAAGTGATTAAACACATATATATTTATATTTATTTATATACAAAGTATATTCAGACAAACATACATATATTAAAAATTCTCTTTCTTCTTTCTTCTTTTCTTCTCTCCTCTAATCTATCTTATCTATATTCCTGGGACCTCATTTCTGTTCAAACCTTCGTCAATCATCTCTGGACTCTGCCCATCTCCCAGTCTAGCTGCAAAACATTAACACACATAATGAGTTACACTACTATCGGTTAAGCACATTTGCCATTAACATCAAACTAAATCACAAATCCAACTCCATCTTTGGAAAATGTTAAACCGTCAGAAATTAGTAGCATTGTGATCATAGGGACACCAGGTCGTCCGGGGCCAACCGGTCTCCCTCACTGCTACCTTATCATCATCCGGCGGGTAACACTTACCTAGTAGGCTCAATGTCCATCACAGAACAAAAGTAGCATGACTAACCGTGCCCAACCATAAAAGACAGGCCTGGGTTAGTGCATCATGGCAGTAAGAGCATGGGAAATACCCCAAATCACAGTCATATAGGACGAACTGAGCAGCAGCCAGGAACGCAGTGGGCAGCCCTGCATGCAAGGGCTGCATGCAGCACCACACCGGGCAGCAGTAAAGAATCACTGAATCACTGCCTAAACAGGAAACCACCTTGCCCATAGTTTCCTTTTCTGGAAACCACCATTCAGCAACTTAGCAACACTTGGCAGCCTGAAAAGGGACACGTCCCCCCTCATAGCAGCCAGGATACCACACCTAGCCACCATATTCACTCCCACACTTACCCCATTTGGTAAGAGCAGCAATGAAAGGACCGAGACGGACGATGTCTTGGAAAACATTAGGGGTGATCTGTTGGTAGCCTAGTTGGCGTTATTAATGTCTTAGACGGGTGTTGAGTTTGGGGTGCATTTGCCTCGTATTGTCTAAACTCTTCTTTGTATGTGCTTCTCCTTTTGAATGAATTTGGCAGCTCAGCTTTTCTTTAAAAAAAAACAACCCCCAACTGTACACACCCGAGTGGAGCTAGAAACTACATTATATATTATCGCCAACGCCCTGACGGCCTGATCAACCTTCACATCCTGTTGTAACTGCATTAATGTTATTCATCGCCATTCACCGACGACCTGAGCTACTCTACTGAACTATGACTATTCTGAAAGTGTGCATAGAGAGAGAACAGATCAGAACTTCATTATTCATACCGACGTGTTCAATCCCCGGTTAATTGAAGGCATCACCTTGCGATATCCTGTAAGCTAACTTCACATGGTAGCTTAACTAAGATGCCGATATTCTCGCCATTAAACAGTCCGTAGCAATTTTCCTGATTGTCCGCCTCTCTAAGCTGAACACCAACACATGATAGACTAACATAGAAGACAAGACAAAGTTTACTAGCACCAGAGAGAGGGGAAAAAAAAGGGAGAATTGAACTAAATACAAGACTTTACTACATCAATATTGTATGAATTAATTCAAAATTAGGTGCAATATGTATTGAAAGTCAATATTCATATTTATGTTAAAATATTCTAAAGATAGATTTTTTATAAATTATATTATGTAGAAATGTATTATATGAAATAGAAAAATTATACACATGCCATTATAAAGTTGTTGATTCGCAAAAATACCGCCCCATGCGATAATAATATATACTAGTGCTCTCGACCCACATGTCATACACTCAAAGAGTGAAATTTTTGCAAAGTGGAAATTTTATAATGGCATTGATGCAATCTACCCTATGAAATATATAAATATATAGAAACTAAATATATATTTTGTATTCTTTATTTTAATCAAATAAGTAAAAAATTGGAATATAAATAAGATAACATGAAACAATGCTTACGTTAAAGATATTTTTATAAACATAAAATCATAGATTTTTTTATAGATTTTTCTAGATTTAATTTATATGTTTTGGATTGTGCCACATGGTGACACTATAATTGTGTAATAAGAATATAAATAGAGGCATATTGTATTATCATATCTCCTCCATCAACATTATATTGTATTATCAAATCTCCTCTATCTCCATTATTTCCAATTAGACCTCATTCTAAAGTTCATAATGAAATAAATTAGGGATTTCTGTAATGGGTCATTATAAAAATAGGAAAGTTGTTAATAATAGCTAAATCTTTCGATTTTGTTAAGTTATATTTATTAGGTTGCCTAGGCTTAAAAAAACGCTATATCCATTACTAGCCATCCTCCCGCTCCCCCACTCCCTTGAATGTCATCCAAGCACAAGCAGTTCCACGAGTGTTCCACGCGTGTACTGTAGCTTCCTGCTTCAGCACGGTGTCGATGAGAGCTTTTACGTTAGAGGAAGAAGATACAGTCGTCAGATCTGCTACAATTTGGGAGTGGACATGGACCGGCTGAAACCTCGTGATCGACACCCTACGGAAGACGGCGGTGCATGCGCGGGCCATGTTGCGGATGAGAAAGGGGGCTCGAGGAAGCTGCTTTTGGAGAAGCGAGTCGTCGCCGCATCGAGCATGCCCATTGTAGCCGAGTCACCGTCGAGGATCGAGACGAGTGGCCTCTCCATGTCGGCGAGGAAGTCCTCCACCTCCGCCGCCATTTCCAGGTGCCGAAGGCCGATGATGAGGAAGCCCTTCTCTCTCAGGAGCTCGAGCATGCTCGAGGCGTTCACCAGCCGCTCCACCCAGAGGACAGTTAAGATCTCGCATCAGCACCGGAAGAAGCTCGGCATGTTCACATCCAAATCACACACCTCGAATGACGTCAACGAAGGAGGGGAGAAGGTGACGCTAGGAGGTGGAGGAGGAGGGGTTTAAAATGAGCCGGTTGCCGACGAAAGAAGATGGGTATAATATATATACACATTAGATAAAGTACTCCCATCTTTAGAACATGCAAGTGTCCCCCCAGCACCCAACAACGCCCCCACCCTCCCCACCTTCCTAAGAGTGCATCCACGTGTCACCCCACCTCCCCAAGGGCGTCTGGCACCATCCCCACTTCCTTACACGCGCAGGTTCTGTCAAGGAAATTATAGTAAATTTACGTATGCATTATTGTAAACGTGCACTAAAGTTATAGTAAACGCTAACAAAATATTAGTCTGATTACTCCCTCATAGTGCATGCACGTGGTGCATTAAATACGCAAATTTTTCTTCTTATTTTTACTTTTTCCATTAATTGAGAACTCCGATTGACGAACCATTTTCACATATGTATTTTTCAAGATTTTTTCAACAAAACTAGACCGGTCTTGCTAAATAAATTTGCTTTACTATAATTGCTAGTCTAATTTACTATAATTCATAAACATAGTAAACCTATTTGTAAAAATAAAATTAGATATGATGAAGTAAAAATATTATCTATAAAATGGTTTACTATAGTTGGGTAGCAACATTTAACTCATAAGAAATGTATTTACAAAGGATGTTGCTGAGTTCAAACTATAATAAATTTACAGTAATGAACTTTACAATAATGTGCTAATCAATTTACACTAATGTGCCAAAAAATTTACAAATAATGTGCTAAGGGACTTTACAATAATGTGACAAGGAAATTTACAATAATTTGATACGGACCTTTACAATAAGATATATTGAACTTTACTAAAATTTTAACCATGATGATAAATTTACCACAGATGCTAATAAACTTTACAATATTGTGATAAGGATCTTTACAATAAGACACTAATGAACTTTACTACGATGTTAGCATAAATTTACAATAGGAAATTAATGAGCTTTACAATAATATGATAATAAACATTAAAATAATATGCTAAAAAACTTTACAATAGAATAATAATGAAGTTTACAATAGGATACTAAAAAATTTACAATAATGTACCAAGGGACTTTACTATATCTTTAATGACATATAAATTAAAAACCAACACTAAATTTACAATAGATGCTAATAAACTTTACAATGATGTGCTAACCAATTTACAATAATGTTCTAAGGAACTTCATAATAATGTACCGAGAAACTTTACAATAATATGATAAGGACCTTTACAATAAGATACTAATGAACTTTAATAGAATCTTAACCATAATAAATTTATGATACATGCTTTTGCTTTTAATTGCATTCCATGACATCTCCATAACACCTGGAATATCCTGCAATATGCGAACAATGGTAGCCGCATTGCTTTCTTCAAGTGGCAGCGAGGACGAAGAGGTAGCTGCACGTTCTAGCCTGGAAGCTGCCATGCCATGGCAATGCACTATGCAGACGAGCATGTGCACCAAGTATGACGGGCGTGAACAACTAAATTCTGAGTATGACGGCGGTGGATGACAAGCATTTGGATACACATAAACCTGGGTATATGATTTAGCATGCTAGCTTATGTAAGTGGCGACAACACAATTTGGATTTATCATCACTCTCCAGTAAATGATTAAGAATGCAGGCATCACAACTGATTTTTCAGTTGCATTATATCAGACATTGCTTTTTTGGTATAGATTTAACAAGGCTGAGTTTTCCTCATACATCTTTTATATTTCGGATGATTGACAATTAGGTTACTGAACAAAACACCGAATCCTAATCAAGATCCGATGGATCACTCTCCATAGAACGAAATGTCCAGGAAAGTATCCTTCAGATTCTAGTGATCCACAAATCAGAAGTCATCAAAAAAGGCTAACAAACTTCTTAAAATTTATTGTTCATGACACAGCAAACAAAATCGCATCTAGGAAACTAGCTAGAACATGGTAGAACACTTGGTAGAAAGCACCTCATATCATCAATGAGCGAATTGGCTGGAGGCCACGAGGGCACGAGGCTAGCAGCATCTCATGCCGGCAAGTCAGTAGTCTGTGATCCCCAGATCTACATGAAATCATAATAAATAAGATAGCAATTTCAGGGTGAAAATGAGGAAAATAAGATGGCCTTCCTGTCTCACTGAGGATTTAGGGATAGCAATTTGGGGATTTTTTAGGACGCGGTAGATGCCTGGAGCGAGCAAATCATGCATATTATGCACCGCCGCGGAGCTGGAGAGACCGCGCCATCTATCTGGGGGAGGCGCTCCTGGCCGCTGCGTTGAATGTCGTCGCCACCATATTGGAGAAGGACACTACCGCCGGCGGCCATGGTAGAAGGAGTCGCCATGCCGAGGGAGATCCAGCGCTGCTGCGCGTGGAGGAAGAACGGACCGCCACCGTGGTTGGAGAAGAGGGGCAGCGGCCTGTGGCGGGCGCCGCGGCGGACAAGAGAGAGCAGCGGTGGGGGAGGGCGCTGTGGCGGAGAGGAGCTCGCGGCGCTGGGAAAGGGAACTCGTGGGCGACAGGGAAGGGGACCGAGGAGGCGGTGCCATGCATGCCAGTGCCGGGGAAGAAGATTGTGCACGAGTGGCGGTGCCTCGCCGGTGCAAGTCTTGGCCCAATTCGACTAGGCGAATGATGTAATACCTGTGGCGATGCGAAAGGGAAGCAAGGGAGGGGGATTTACCACTGGGAAGGCGTCTGATTCGAAGATGAGCTCGCTGGTGGCGAGGAAGAACGGAGCGGCCCCGGTGAGAAATTCCCGAGTCTCCGGCGAGGTTCCCTTGTGCGCGATGCCAAAAATGGGTCAAGCCTGCACTGAAGAAGAACTTCCATGAAGGAAACTATGCCCAAAATTGCTTACCCGAGCTCCAATTGGATGAGAGAGGCAAAGGGAAGAGGAACTCGGTTTGGGAAGACTTGCAGGGGAATCAGGGATAGATGGAGAGGTTTTGCTACGCAAAATGGCTTCAAATGAGACCCATCAATGAGTAGAAATGGCCAGCATTGATCCCCCTTTATGGCCATAAAGGATTTGGAGCAGTTAGGGAAGAAACTTCCTCCACTTCATGCATACAGGGAGAGCAAGGGAGCCCTGCGCTGGAAGAAGCAAAGAGAGAGGAAAAGAGAGAGAAAAAGAGAAGATGAAAAGAAATAGGAGAAAATAAGAAGAGAAAGTAAAGTTGGGTGAATGTCAAGGGAGATGAATGGAGAGTAAATAAATAATAGGTTCTAATCCAATATATAATATAAAAAATATTTCTCTTCCTTTTCCAAATAATTTATCAAGGAAAATCATTGAAGATAAAGTATAAGTTTTATTTTTGGAAAGGTCATCAACCGCTGCCGCACCTGCGCTCCGCCTCGCCATACCCCCAAAACCCAAGTGCCTACGCCGCCGCCACACCTGCGCCCCGCCTCGCCTCGTCGCCGTTGCCGCCGCACCTGCAAAACATGTGTGAGGCCAACCCACCAGCCAACGATCTCACACACATACTCTTCTGCCGTCGCACTCGCTTGCGCTCAACGTCATCGCATCGGTCGTCGACCACGGCAGCACCCACACGCATCATTCTCCAGTGCATCCTCACCATGGCCACCAACCGTCGCCGCTTCTCCCACCAGTATGTCGTCTCGCCGATCCCTACGATGATGGCTATAATTTTTAGCCATTCGTCATGGGGGCTGGTTAGAAGGGGTTGGGTCCCATAGGGGAAGGTAACTTTTTTTTAGGTTTTTACCATGTAAACTAAAATGATGCTAGCAAACAAATATTCTATACAATCAAATTAGAAGAATGTTTAAGAAAGTGGCATCATCTATGCTCTGCTCGGCTGAGAAATTTTTTCCATATTCTTTAAGATGGCAAACTGTTATAAGTACATAGCAGTTTGAGTACAAAGCATCAATACTCAACAAGCCCTTCTCGGATATATTACTCCAACGTGCTTTGCACGTGCACGCTTGCTAGTTAAAGATAAAGTATAAGTTTTATTTTTGGAAAGGTCTTCAAACATTTATTTGATTTTAGAATTTTAACAACAGCAACATAAGCGTGCACAGTTGTAGGAAAATGTTTACCAAAATTATTTAAATATGACTTTTAGGATACCATCCAAATATTAATTTTAAATTTCACAAATACAAAAGACTTTGTTCATAAATAAAAATTAAATATCTTTTATTTTTAAAGTAATATACTCATTTTTTTGCTCAAAAATTTTTACGCACAAATTTTTAATTTATGCAAATGCCGTGATTTTTATTTTCCATAAAAATGAGGGTGTTACGGATAGTTAAAAAAAACATGCCCCTTAGAATTAGCAAATCTACACGTAATAGTATGTTAGTAAGCGTATATTAATTGTTACAGCTCAGCAACGGTAGAGTCCATCATCAGTCTAGTTAATGATACAGCTCAGCTGGCTGGATCGAACGGCACCGTGGGGAAGAAAATTTTATGGCATAGGGTGCCACAGTGGCACCCAGAGAGAGATAGAGAGAGGGAAGAGAGAGGAGATAGAAAGAGAAAAGGAGGAGATAGAGAGAGGAGGAGAGAGATAGAGAAAAAAGAGGTGCCACAGTTCCTTGCGTGGCACCCTATGCCACGAAATTTTTTCCCGCCGCGGGGGCACCTGCACGGTCCATCGCGCAAAGGAACTGTGGCCGAATGAAGAGATCCACGACCAGAGGCCACATGCAGGTAATCTACCTTGTCTACAGAAGTTGCAAGTCGGCAAGTCCTAAGTATCAGCGAGTTTCTTTACAGAAATTGCAAGTACTCAAGGTTTCAGTAAGTTTCTTTATATTGCCTACATCCGCAACACATCTTTGCTACCTGTATTTGTGATTCGAGACATACCCCGCCTTCCTAAGCTGACGCCTACATGGACACATCGTGTCTAAAGTGTTCAGGGACCTCCATTGGTGCTCCCCCAGCGCGTTTTATCTCAGCGATTTTCTTGTCAGCATCACTGACAGCCAGCTTCAGGTCATTATACGCTTTCTTCAGTATTCGAGCTTTGGGACCCTTCTTTGAAGCCAACATCCACCACATTTCACAGTGCTGCTTGTGGATGCTGCGGTAGATTGCCGTCAGCTCCTTCATAAGCCCCTTGAGTTTTTTGCTTTCGCGACCCCTGGGAGTAGGAAAGTTCAGCACCAGCTTCTCCGGAACATGTTAATCTTGGATCTGACAGGTGACTCATGGTTTGAATTAACAGCCATTGTACCTGAAAAAAAGAAATTCGTGCTATTTCAGCAAAGGAGTAAGAACAAAAACATGTTTAATCTGTACAGTCAGCGTGTTACACCAAATTGCAATGATGCAATTCCAAGAGCTCTTCGTTGCTCTCATCCAGCTCTCTTTTGCAATCTGTTTTGCAGGACGCGCAATCTGCTTCGTTTCTCGTTTGTTTTGTAGGAAGGATCATTTGATTGGCGGCATGTTGGCGTTTGACAGCGAATACATTCTAGAAAAGTTCTCGTGGACAGTGGACTCTTGGTTCTTAATCTGATGATGCAGATTTTCCCATTTCCAATTGATCAGTGCGTCCATGTCTCCAGAGACAAAAACAGATTCCAGGCCTTAGCTAGCCTACGCAGACTTAATTCTAATGAGCTAATCGATATGATGATCATTTCTTTGGTCTTTTTCCACTCCTATTGGCAGGTAAGTACAAGGATACTAATATTTGCAACGACGAGAGCACCAAGCATCAAAATGCTGCAGGCATGCTTGAGTGGAGTACTAAGCAGTATGCCTTATTTGGAACACAAAGGATGGTTCAAGGATTTAATGCCAGAAGGGTTATTAGGGGCATAGATAAAGAAAAGGCAAGTTGGCTATATTGATGAATGATGAACAATAGCCCCCCAAAAATGCACTATATATAAATGAACAGAGTTACCGAGGGAGTATTGAGCACGATCAGATTATCAAATCAGGTTATCAGGTGAAAAATTTAACTGTTTTTACATCATCAGCACCCATTAATCAAGTCCAGAAAAAAAATTGGAAATGCACTAAGCACGTCAAGAATGTATTAATCAGCTCATCAGCATCCATTAATCAAGCCAGAAAAATGGAAACGCACTAAGCACACCAACAGTGAGCATAAAGATTTGGAATTGCAATGGCCATCAGGTTTATACGAATCAGTATACTGAATACTCCGGAGGGAGGGGGCTTAATACGATCAAGAGATGCATCATTACAATCCTTTCAATTGATACGATCAGTAAATGGATCGGCTCAACCCAGCGGAAGGGGAGCGATCAAGAAACGATCAAGAAATGGATCGGCGCGCGCGGGGTGCGATCAAGAAACGATCAAGAAACCCAAGAACACCAATCAAGAAATACACTACAAGTTGAGAAACAGAAGACAGTAAAGATAGCATACGGGTAAGCAGCGCCGACGTGCAGAGGCACTCCGGCGTCCGGCCGGCGAGGTGTTCCGAACACCGTGTTCGTCGTCCCGCGGCCGGGGGAAGAAGCCGATGCAAGCGCCTCGCGCTCTTTTGCCGTTGTGCTTTGAAAGAGCTTGGATACGAATATAAAATGGGCTGCCTGATCCGTGCGCAAATGGACTCCATCTGGGCCGTGCGCCAGGTGGGCCAGCTCAGGAAAATCGATTTTTTTTATTTCCTAAAATTAATAAATAGTATTCATTTTATTAGTTTTAAATAAAAAGGCACATTTTTTGGGAAATAAAAAATACGCAGTATTAAAAAATCCAGGAAAATCGGCCGATGGATCCATGGACGATTGGGCTTAATCTGGGCCGTGCGAATTCCAGGAAAATTGGCCGATTGATCCATGGACGGCTAGGCTTCACCTGGGCCGTGCGCCAGGTGAATGACCTGCGAATACTTCATCTCCTGAAACGTAGGCAGTATACTACAAATTTAAAATGAGATTAATTAGAATAAAAAAGATTAAAAATTAAGTGAACAAACCAATAACTTGAAATGATTTCTCTCTTAATACATATGAACTAAAACCATCAAAATCGCAAGACAGGAGACATGTTTAAAAAGAAACAATCTAACGGATTGAAAATTTCCCCAATGAAATAGCCCCACCAATCAAAAGGTTAGAGATCGAGGAATTCGTTTAAAAAAATCCCCAATCAAAGAGTTCCCGCTAATCAGAATTGAGAAGATGATCGGAAGAAGATTAGAGATAGAGAGGAATTCGTTCAAAAAATTTCCCCAATCAAAGAGTTCCCACCAATAAAAGGGCTCTCTTGTCTCTTCCCCTTTTGAGATTGAAGAAGGAAGAAATGAGATTGAAGCCATGGCAAAAGAAGGGCTCTCTTCCCATTTGAGATTGAAGAAGGGCCATACTGCATGCTTACCGCCATTCATTTTTTTTCAACATAAAAAGTTTGTTCTGTCAAGGAAAACTGGCAAACAGAAGGCGGATAATGTAAATAATTTATTAACAATAATAAAATATGTGTCTGGAGGGCGTTCACAGAAAAGTTGTAAAATAAATGCGTAAGAATAGAGTGTCGGTTGGAGAAGAGAAATATTCTAAAATATAGTGAAGAATATAAAAAAATTAGAGAGATGAAAAGTACATCGAGATAACTTTTCATGCAGTTGTTATATGTTTGTTCATACGGTTCGAGCATCCATTTGAAGTTAGATTGATCTCTAATGGTTGAACTGGCTTGATGTCAAGTAGGCTTCATTTCAGGCTAGAGTTGGAGCATCGTGGCCTGTGGGTTTCAAGAGCGTGCACTGTGGAGGAGACGAAGATGTGCCTTTTTTTAGTACACCCTCTAATAGGAGAGACGGCCAAGGTAGTGACCAAACTGGTGGTGATCATGACAATATATCTGGAGGGTGAGCATGGCAGATGTGTACACGACAAGAACAAGGTGGTTGAGGACGCACCACGTAGTTGTAGACATAGTAAACGTAGATGAAGTAGAGGATCCCGTAAAATATCGATGACTTGGTGGAGATGCAGTGACAGGGAAAGAAGTAGTCGATGAATTATAATGAAGCATCAATTCATGGTGATCATGTCAATGTAATGTTGATCATATCTACGATAGGCTTTTCTCACATCATAACCCATATGACAGCATCCGCACTACCTTCCTGCAATAGGGAAATTCCCAGAGCAACCGCAACATTCCTCCTCTAAACAAAGTACTACCTTCTTTTTTTTTGTTTGACGCATTTGACTTTTGAGCACGCCTTTTACCATTCGTCTTATTCAAAAATTTGGTGTAAACATGCAAAAAAAAGGTCATATTTAAAGTATTTTATTGATAAAACAAATCACAACAAAATATATGATATTTACATAATTTTTTTGAATAGGACGAATGGTCAAAGATGTGACCAAAAATCAAAGACGTCAAACAAAAAAACGGAGGGAGTATTAAACTACTAATCGTGACGTTCCATTGCGCGCATGATGCATACAAGCAATTCTCAAGTCGTACTAAACCTACATGGCACAAACAAAAGGGACAAACTAAGCAAACAAGTGACGATGCACTATATGTAACTCTCTTGTACAAGATGGTATGATACAACTCAGAGGAATATTTCTCTGATATATCGTACGATACATGATGCATTCAAGGAAGCAAACTATTTTTTTTGTAGCAATATACTTGAACCATCTTATATAGGATCATCCTATTATACCATCCCAAACAGATGTAAATTGTTACAGTCAACCAAAGTGTGAGTATAGGAGCCCCACGCCACTTGACTCCTCCCTTAATTTGAACATCAATTTTTTTTTTGAAAAAAATGATAATAAGTCCCAAAAATGAGGGGAATTTGATGATTTACATCCGGCAAACAACCACCACCCCTGTTCGGTCCATCACCTCTCTCATATCTCTCATATATTACACCATTCGATTTGACTAATTTGGTCAAATCATACTGTACATGATTCGGTCAAGGAAGTAAACGTTTTTTTTGTATGAATCTACCTGAACCATCCTATATAGGATCATCCCATTATACCATCCCAAAAAAATGTAAGTAGATATAAGCAACCAAAGCGTGACTATAGGAGCCCCACCCCACATACTCCTTCCTTAATTGGAGCATTAATAATATTTTTGTAAAAAACGATGATGCATCCCAAAGTTAAGGGAATTTGATAATTTACCTCCGTTAAACCTCCACCATCTTCTGTTTTAGCCATCACCTCTCTCATATTTGAATTGCACCACCTCCTCCCGTTCTTGTCACCTCTCTCGTATCCAGACTGCACAGGTGACATCTCTCTATCCTTGGATGGTATAACTCCTTTCCCCCTTCCACTGACCGCGCCCTCCATCAGAATTCCTTCGTGAGTGCAAGCTCATTAGATTCCTTCCGAGGGCTTTAGATTTTTGGATGAGCCGAGACAAGAATTGACAGACAAATCATGGCAGGCTGATCGAGGCGTGATCAATCTACTTGAGCCCAACTGATGCACAACATGGAAATGAAGTATTCTTTGTCTCCAAGATATCAAGCCTGTACTAAAATCTTACTAACCTTGTATCGAGCTTAATCTTGAGCCTCATTTGTTACTTGGATACCCTTTGATTGGTTGTGACCCCTTCAGGATAGGTCTTGGAGAGTAAAAAAAATTATAATCCAAAAACGTTTTGTATCTCGAGAAAGATTTTGGAGTCTAAACCATTATAAAAAAATATTTTGAAAACTCTAAAACTATCATTATTAACCTCACAGAAATAGATACAAAGTACTACGTCGTTCGGTTTATAAAAAATAAAAAATACTTATAATTAGGTTTTAGTTTTATTTAAACCGTAAGCCTACGTCGGAACAAGCTCGATAAAGGCACATGGTTCTTTGGCGCGAGCCCCCCTAAGGCTGTCTCCAACAGGCTCCCCTAAAGCACGTACCCTCTATCATAAAATAGGGGACATATTCTTCCCATATATGCTTCAACAGCATTCCCTATTTCGTTCCTTAAAATAAAGTTTTTCTCTCCATTCCCTTATATATAGGGGTTCTCTCTCTTTCCCCTATACAATCTCCATATATGGAACGCTGTTGGAGATAGGAGAAATATAGGGAGAGATTTTTTTAAGAGAACCTGTATATTGTTGGGAAACCACCTGTGGGGAGGAGTTCGGCCCGGTTAGGCTGGCGACTTACCCTGGTGGGTCCCACATATGGACCTGGCCTAAACCCTAAGCACTACTATATAAGAAGAGGTGGAGCACCTATTGTAAGATAGATCTGAGAAAATAATAAAGCAGAGCTCCACCTATACATCTTGGTGTCTCCTGCGTTTGATCTTTCTTATAATTGATTGTCCACGTTTATACCTCGGACTACATCCGGTAGCGAGGTTTCTTAACATATATGAGGCTATAGGGTATCAAATTTAGGGGTTCCCGTTGGAGATAGCTTTAACCGGATTCCCGAGTCAGACTCAGACTCGACCGGAGCAAAGGCTGGACCCCGACAGTCCGACTCCGACCAGAACGGAACCGGGGCGCGTCCTCCTATAAAAACAGAGACGACTCCTCCATCAAATCCCTAAATCGAAAGCGAAAAATTCCAATCTCTCCGTCGCGAAGAATTCCGCCGGTGAGGTGAGGCGCCGCCGTATCAGATCTCACGATGGAGGGTCCTACCGCCGCCAAGCCACTCATCGCCAGCGAGGAGGCTCATGCTGTCGCCGCCACGCTTGAGGTTGAGGACGATGCCGTTGCCTCCGGCGAGTCGACTGCTGTCTCCGCCGACGCCGCCGGTAGTGGTGGGGAGGAGGAGGAGGAGGATGATTCCTTCGACGTCGAGGAGGAGGCTACCATATTTGTTGATCCGTCCATGGGGAGGATTCCGACGAGGGAGGAGTATGTGAAGCTGATCCTCTCCTACGAGAGGGACCCTTTCCCCGTCGACGAGGGCGAAACCGACGAGCGCGTCCTCGAGTCGGCCGCCTTCTACCGGGAGCTGGCGGACGAGGTCATGGAGCTCAAGGCGCAGATGCTCGAGGAGATCAGAACCAAGGGGTTCTACGAGGTGGAGGACGACTACGAGGAGCGAGTGGCCGACGCCTTCGCCTGCAGCAAGGCCGTGTGGGAACAAGTGTTCCTGCATGATGAAGAGGAGGGTCAGGAGCTAGATCGAGAGCGCGAGCAATGAATCCAGCTTCCTCCAATGATGATGATGATGCTTCCTCCAATGAAGAGGGGAATTGTCATTAGTTTATCTGACCCTGTGTAATTCTTTTTTAGTAGTTTGGTCAATTTAGTCTTCTCTTAAATCCATGAAAATTTTTCAGCATTCTAACAAGGATTTTCAATTATCATCTACAGTCTAAGAGCCTTAACTAACACTTAACTCATGCAAAATATGTTAACACTTAATTAACACTTAGTAGTTTGTTAAGGATGCTTCCCAGCTTAATTAACACTTAACTCATGCAAAATATGGTTGTAGGAGCCAGGCCATAATGGAGGAACCACTTCCATCAAGCCTGGCTCGTGAGATGGGAAAAAAAGAGGCTAGGTATTTGCCTGATAGTGATATGCAGGTGTGATCTGTGTTGAAATTGCCTGGAGGTAGCATTTGGCTCATCAATTCCCAAACACAAGGTAGCCTTGGCTCCAAAACCAAGCGGGAGAAAGCCTTTGCCTAGAACAGTTCTCCGTTCTCATGATCCCCAGGTCTGAAATTAAAGGACCGTGTGGCATTGTGGGGATGTTTCTCTTAATTGTTCTGCTGGAATAATGGTACGTTATTCTATATTGCTGGTTTTCCTTTTTCAAAAAATGCTGCTGGTTCCCGCAGCACCATGGTGCGAAAGCTAATGAAGTCTCGCCCACGCATCATGTAATCTAGGAGCATAGAACGAAGCACAGGAGAGGGAAAGCCACATAACAATATGAGAGCAAGCGTAGATTAATTTTAAATCCCAAAGCTTGACAGTGGCAAATAATCGATCATACTATATGAAAATAAACACATTAATTAATTGAGAAAATTAGTAAACCCTCCAATTCCTTAATACTTGTTGTTTTAGGTTTATCCTAAATTAAAGTTTTAAAGTTTATCTATAAAAAAATCTTTTAAACTATTTGAATTGTGTATGTAAAAACCATACATATCAATTCATCTTAAAAAATACTTTCACAACATCATATTTTTGCGGATTTTATAAATAAATTTCCTTAGTAATTGATGGTCAAAGTTACATTTCAAAGACCGTGTCAATATCCGAAACGACAAGTATTATGAAACTAGAGTTAATAAGTATTACACGGGTTAGTATCTTTTTCTTGGAAAGAAATTGTTTTAGATTTTTGGTAAAATGGAGAAATAAGTAAAAGTATAAAGATGTTAGTTTCAACGTTTGATTATAATTTATAAAATTAAAAATTTGAAGATCAAATTAACATCCTTCTATTTTTCCTACCTTTCTACCGTTTCAAATTCAAAGGTCCTTCTACTTTTACAAGCTTTATATAAATTTTTACAACCCAAACCAATTTTCCATAAACACTTCATTTATTTAATAAACTAATAATGCTATAAACAAAATTTGCATAAAACCATGCTAACTAGAACGCCACGTCAGCCAAACGAGGATAGGTTTGATCAAGGGAGTATTTTGTTGATATGAAGACTTTCAAAGAGTGTCCAGGACTCCAGGTTTAAGGATAAAATTCTACTAGGTGACTGAAACGGGGCTCCAATTGGAGAACAGAGCGGGCACGGTGAGAAATTCCCGAGTTTCCGGCGAGGTTCCCCTAGTGCGCGATGCCAAAAATGGATCAAGGGTGCACTGAAGAAGAACTTCCATGAAGGAAACTATGCCCAAAATCGCTTACTCGAGCTCCAATTGGAAGAGGAACTCGATTTAGGAAGACTCGCAGGGGAATTAGGGGTAGATGGAGAGGTTCTGCTGCGCAAAATGGCTTCTAATGAGACCCATCGACAAGTAGAAACGGCCAGCATTAATCCCCCCTTGATGGCCATAAAGGATTTGGAGAGTTAGGGAAAAAAACTTCCTCCAATGCATGCATGCAGGGAGATGCTAAGGGTGCTCTGCGCGGGAAGAAGGAAAGGGAGAGGAAAAGAGAGAGAGAAAGAGAAGATGAAAAGAAATAGGGTAAAATAGGAAGAGAAAGTAAAGTTGGATGAATTTAGGCCTTTTTTTTATTTAAACTAAATTAAATCAAATTGTTGCCTTTTGTATTTTATGAGCCATACAATATAGTGCTTTGTAGTTACTTCTATGAAGTTTTAAATAGTTATTCTTTAACTTTGTAAAATATTTTTTAATGTATTTTAGGTTCTATTTTTTGGGCTGATCTAAACAGCTAAAAACTGAAATGACTAAATTGCGAGAGCTTCTCGAGATACATTCGAGATTCGGATCCATTTCATGTTTCTTACTTTTTTAAAACTTAGAACCCATCTTCAACACAACGAAAAAATGGACTCAACAAACCCAAAGCATATGTCTTTTTAAAACGTAGCTAAATCGTTAAGCTGTTAAGTTGAAAAGAACAAAGGCTTAGACTGAACATTACTTAATGTTAAGTGGTTTTTTGTAATTTTGTTTTCGAATGAATTTTAATTTTTTCAAACATCAAATCCAAAGGTTATAAAGATTTAAAATTTTGAATGTATTTTAATTTGAAACATGAAAACTTTTGAATTTGAATCTCAAAGGCGTCCAAATTTGAAAGATTTTAATATTCAAATTCAAAATTTTAAAATTCAAATTTGAAAATTGGAATTCAAATCTTAGAAATTTCTAATTAATTTTTTCTAAAAAAAGTTTGACATTCTTTCAATTCAAAATTCCAAAAAATACAATGAATATTAAAATTCAACTTTTTGAACTTGAATTCCAATTTACATTTAAGTTCAAAATTTCAAAACTCTCAATTTTGATTTAAATTTTTTTATAACGTTATTTATTTTCTCGATTTTTTTAAAGTGGAGTAATGCCATCTCATCGAAAAATCGCTTGCGTGGCTGCCACCTTAGTAGTTAACGGGCACCTCGTCACTTAACGGTTGATCTTAATAGATGTGGGGCTGTGGGGCCAACGATGCCAGCTTTTAGGGGACAACAAAGTAATTTTAAAGTTTAATGAACTAAGTGACACCTCGCTATGTCCGTTTACTCTTTCGGGACATACAAATTGTTGGTGATTGATAAGTGACCCACCCCGAGATGGGCCTTGAGCCGATTCCGTACCGGCCCGCCGATCATACAAAAGGTCCAAAAAGCCGCCCTTGGCCATACCGAAGGAAGCGTCTAGCCCGCCAGGGTCTCTCCCGGGCTTGACCAGGTCAAAACCACGCCCTCAGCAGGGTCACGCACCTCCCGGGCTATCTTTAGCCCGGGAGAGGGTCCCGCAGGTAGTCCGCCTGTCCGTGGGCAGGTGGCGACAACTGTCATGTCCCACCGCACTTTCCTCGGCCTTGACCGGGAGGAACTGCGTCTCCCCGAGGGTCCGCAGCCCGGGGAGAAGCACGCGGGCAGCTCGGTTTGTCGTTTGCCCCCTTTGGCAGGCAGCGACGGTTGTTACGCTACGCGACGCCCCCAACGGGTGGCGCGAGGCTGGCTCGGTCCAGTCAATGCTATATTGGGGATAAAGGGAAAGTGTTTTCTCACTAAAGCACGTTTCTCCCCTGTATAGGCGCTCCCCGACGAACACGTGTCCAATACTAACCTGACCAGCTTCTCCTTGCAGGCTCCAGACCAGACAGAGCCCCGGAATGACACAAGGGCACCGCCACTAAAACGAAAACGGGTGCGGAGCCCACCGCATCAGCTCCGGGCGACCCGCAGCCCCTATAAAAGGAGGACCTGCCCAACGTGGAGGCAGGTAGTCTCAAGTGATCTCCAGGCAACACACTTCTATGCATCCGAAGCTTCCTCATCAGTAGTCTTAGTCCTTAGCCACTTCAGCGTCTAGAATCCCTATAAGCTCGGGATCGGTGCCTTCAAGCCCGGTCTCGGCACCTCTGTACTGTTTTCCACTGTATAATCAACAAGAGCTAGAGTAGAGCTATTACCTAGCAGTGGGGGCTCGAACCAGGGTAAATCGTTTGTGTCTTCACGGTTTGTATCCCTTTCTATCTTTCTCTTTCCCTGTTCCTTCTCTCACCGTACGGCGAACCTGTACCCGAATTGCCAAGTCGCACCAGGCTTAGTCCGGGAAGACCGCGCGGCCTGAGCCCCCGTAGGCTCGACCGCCGCCCCGGGCTGCTGAGAAGGGTTGTCGTTGCGCCTCACTCCAACTACAAATTCGTCTGCCGGTCCGTGCACCCGCTGCCCTTCAGGGGCGCGTTTCCCTGACACAGACACAAATTTACTATGGTTTTGGCCTCGCGGCTCAACGGTATGGTTTCGCACTGGCAGGGCCGGATTCCTGACGCCGATAGTGAATCTGGTGGGCGCAGTGATGGGGCAGAAGTATAGATGGCCAGATGGGACGGGCCAAATAGGCCGGCACGAAAGCTCGCAATTTTGGCCCGGCACGAGCACGGCACGGCACGAAAATAAACGGGCCGTGCCGGCCCGGCACGACACGATTATATTTTTTTTTGTTTTTGTTCCTGTTGTCTATGTATATTATTTACTCTTGGTGTACTAAATCACAACCGTAGTTGCGTTCTAGTGGCTAGTCGAGCGAGCGCTAGTACTCCCACCTCCTCCTAGTCTCGTGAGATCGCGGGATCGATCCCCAGCGCAAAAAATTTTTGGCTGCGCGCTCTCCCGCCTCCTCGGCTCCTCCTGCTCGCTCGTGTAAACGGGCCGGCCCGGCACAGCTAAGCAGGCCTCGGGCCGTGCCGGGCCCGGCTTAAACGGGCCGTGCCTTAACGGGCCCGTCCCGTGCCGGGCCGGGCGTGGCTGCTTCCTCCATGACAAGATCAAGAGCCTGACCCAAGACGTCACTGTGGCCGACAGGGGCGGACCCAGGCCATGGGCCACCTGGGCCGTGGCCCATAGCAGGGACCCCCCCCTACGACGCGCAGCACGACCCGGCCAAGAACACGCACCTTTTCGACATTTGCATCAGCACGTCGGCGGCGCCGACCTACTTCCCGGCGCACTACTTCAGGACCCACGCCGCCGACGGCGCGCCGACGGAGTTCCACCTCGTGGACGGCGGCGTGGCGGCGAACAACCCGACCATGCTGGCCATGTCGATGCTCACCAAGGAGGTGCTCCGCCACAACCCGGACTTCAGCCATGGCAAGCCCACCGAGTACCGCAACTACCTCATCATCTCCATCGGCACCGGCTCCGCCAAGCAGGTCGAGAAGTACACCGCGCCAGACTGCGCCAAGTGGGGCATCCTACAGTGGCTCTACGACGGCGGCTTCACCCCGCTCATCGACATCTTCTCCCACGCCAGCGCCGACATGGTCGACATCCACGCCGCCGTCCTCTTCGAGGCCCTCCGCTGCGAGAAGAACTACCTCCGCATCCAGGTGAGCCAATCGACTCATCGACCAGTTCGCCTCAAAACGAACTCAGAAACCCTTCGAGTTTGAGATTAGCATTCAATAACTGCATTGCCTCTGCATGCTTGATTACGACTGCATGCAGGATGACACGCTGACGGGGCACACGTCGTCGGTGGACATCGCGACGAAGGAGAACATGGAGGCGCTGATCGGCATCGGCAGGGAGCTGCTGAAGAAGCCGGTGGCGAGGGTGAACATCGACACGGGGATGTACGAGACGATCGCCGGCGAGGGCACCAACGAGGAGGCTCTCGCGCGCTTCGCCATGAAGCTCTCCGATGAGCGCAAGCTGCGCCACACCAACCTCCTCAACCCTCACTACGCGTAGAAGAAAGCTAGGGGTTTGGGTTTGGGATCTGCATGCCTAGCTAGACGTACTGTATATTAATTATGACGTTCGAGCTAGTCGTACGTAGTGTGTTGGAGAGTGTGGTCTGCAGCTGGACATGCATTGTCTGAATAATTTAGCGACTTCGACATCAATAAACTTTGCTCTACGTGGTCATGGATGTTTAGGAGTTGGGACTTTGTGATCGAAATGAATCCCGGACCCACAGCGAAGGATGCTCAGGCGACTGAAAACTCCTCGTATGCCAATCTCTTGTGGAGAAAATTGAGTTTCTGCCACTCCAAACATTGACGCTCGGAAATTTGCCACCTTTAAATTGACGCTTGGAAATTTACCACCGCAAACAAATTCCGCTTGCACATTTGCCATTTCGGGGCATTTTCGCCTAATACACGAGCCAAATACGCAACAAACACAGAAAATATACGTAGGGCCCACCTGTCATCCTCTCCTCCTTCCTCCTCCTTCCTTCCTCTCTCTTCTTTCTTCTCCAATGGACATGCCGTCGCCGAGCTCGCGCCTCCGCCGTCGCTGAGCTCGCCCCGAGCTCACGCCGCCGCCGTCAGGCTGCGCCGTCGCCGAGCACGCGCCGCCGCCGCCCCCGCCGCGCTCGCGCCGCCGCCGTCCTGG